>CM072515.1:34074668-34122168 GCA_036898135.1 Oncomelania hupensis
GTGACGTTGTAATCACTACTGAACAATCGGGTGTCCCTCGCTATGCTCAACAGGATCCTGCCACCTCCGAGAAGTCTTGGTGAGATTTTAGTTTATGGTTGTTGCTGCTGTTGTTGTGGTGAAGGCGGTGGTGAGGGTGGAGGTGGTGATGGAGGTGGTGGTGAGGGGGGTTGTTGGTGTTGCTCTGGGTTTGAAATTTGTTTATTGTCTTCAGTAGTAAAAGAAGAAGCAAAAAGTTACAGTATATCAGAGAAGGAGATGAGAAATACCACACACAAACACGCAGGCGCGCGTGTCATTTTATAAAACAACACCACTAGAAAGAAGTTTTCAATAATTTATCTCTCGACCTTTATAAAAACAAAATTGACTTTTTTTGTTCAATCTCGCTTTTAAGTGAAATATAATACTACTTTTGTAGAACGTTACAGAAATACGTGACATTTGGTTTCCCCCCATGCGAATGCCGGGCGAGTTTCATAAAATGAGTTTAGACTTTTACAAACATATACATACACATGCATACCTTTTTTTACAACCCAAACCGTTAACTTTAACACTGCTGTAATGAACTCAGCACAGTTCGTCGATTACGCCACCCTCACACTGGATCATCTCCCACACCTTGTAGATCTGATCATGATACTGGTTGATTTTTTTTTTTTAAATCAGTTTATAGTCCCCTCTCTTCCCGGTAAGGATTTTCAGAGAGGAGACTATTATTTTTGGAATCGAGCAAGGCTTTTACTCTGCTGCCATGATAGTCCAATGAATTGCAGTCACATTTTGATAACTTTATTACAACCAAAACCCCGTTAACTTTAACAACGCTGTAATAAACTCAGGAAATTTCGTAAATTATTCCATCCCAACGCAAAATTTTCTCCTTTCCCCTACTCTTCTAGAGCCGGTCATGACACGGTTTGATACGTTCCCAGCGAGAATTGTACTTACACATAATATATTCACATATATACACACATTTAGATACTTTATTTAACTTTTTTTTTAAAATTCAGTATATAAGATGATTTTTTCCCAATAAGTGTATAATTTTACAAACATCATTGATACCATTAGTGTCATTTATCAAAACATCAATGGTTTAAACATTTATTTATTTCAATAAATGTTTAAGCCAATGATGTTTTGATACATTTGCTGTGTTAAATAGTAATAATGTTGTACATTCAAATAATAAACGGTGTTCAGCCATAGTTTGCTGGCGCAAGGCATATGCAATGAATATCATTTATGTATTTTGTGCTCCATGAATTCAAACGAATTTTATAGATGATTTTTACAATTGTTTTTGTTATGTTTGTTTTGGTATGTTTGTTTTCTAACTTTTGAAAATGTGTTTTTATACATATGACCTGTCCCATGGCTTGACAATCTAATATTACAATCTGATATAGAATTTGTATATGTAGCTCCATTCCTGGCAAGTTCTCTTACTGACCATTCCAATACAAACCAGAATGAGATGGAACCTAACAAAAATCAACATTAATACCTCTGCTAATAATTTGATGTATTGTATGCTTCAGTTCAAATATTAGATCTTGTCTAGTATTATTTTCCCAATTGTGAATATATTGTAAAACTGAGTTTGAATTTACCCAAATTAGCAAGTTAAATATATCCAGAGGTGTTTCAAGAATCAAATCAGGTCCTGTTAAATGTAATTTACTTTAGGTCGTAGTGCCAAACGTAGATTCACTGCACAATGTCGTATATTTCAGTCCAGTCTAGTTCAAAGTAAATTTATATAGCGCGCAACCAGCGATAACAGTTTAATTTCAAATAACTTACTTACTTAGTCATTGTTTCAAACAACTGCTTCTGACGAATCGCCGTACCTTTAACGTTGCCGAAGATAGTCGTTATTTTGGCACCAGACTGGTTGTTCACTCGGCTTCGTTACGTCTTTGAAATAAGATTAGTCCAAAGTTTTCTTGTATTAAGATTTCATAGTAATAGCAGCATCATGTATGCATAAGTCTTCTAGTTTGAGTTCGTATATACCTGTATGGTGTATTGAATCAAATCAGTTACATTTTCTTTTCAAATTTAAGATTTAAAATTTATAGTATTATTATATATAGACACAAGTCCGTGGGTGTCAGCATGTGTGCGTGTGGATGTTTAAGCTTCCAGATTTTAACATTACAGCGCATCTGATGTCAAGATCAAATTAAAGTGCGAACAAACTGATAAAATTTATAAGTTAACGCTAAGTGATAGACGACTATGTGCTTATTTTATATTCGTACCTTTTCCTGCGTCTGATATTTGCGAACATTGAATCTAAACTTCGCCTACGGACGTGTCCGACTGTTGAAAGGGTCGTCTTCTAGAGCAGTAAAATACTTTTAGAACTGAGGTACAGGCTCCAAATAGACTAATTTAACTCCGTAGTGTGCGACGAACAGGCCTCAATGGCGTTGTGAACTAACCAAGCGCACAGCATTGTGTGCCTGTAATATTGAATGACGTGTAATGACTGTGTATTATAAGCTTTTTGCTAGACTCGCAAGGTGGCGTTATGGAGGAACTCAGTCTTTTAAAAGCTGCTTGCACGCTTATTTTAGAGCTTTCACTTCATTAATGTGGATTAATAAACTCTTCTATTAAGTGTAATAGTTTGGACAAAAACAAACAAACAAACAAAACAACCTCAAAATCCCAACTCTGACTCGCTTCAAACGATGCCAGACATCATCAGCCTACTTATATCGAAGAAACTATAACAATGATACATTATATACAACATTCAAAGCAACTTTTATTCTGGACTATACCCTTCGATCCTTATACATTTCCGTCTCACCTTGCACAAACGACTACTACTTTATCTTCTACCTCCTATATGCATTTACAGGTTTCCGTCAGGCGTCGCCGCTGTGCTTCCGGTGGCCGCGCTGAGTATGCTGGGGCTGATGGGGCCCAAAGCAGGATTGTCCAAAGTTTGTTGAAAAGTCTCGAACTTCTAAATAGCGTTTGCACTACCGATGCCGACGTCCATCGACTTAACATTTTTGGATAAAGACATTTTCCTGTATTAGTTAAATCTCCGTCATAATAATAATTACAAAAACAACAATAAAACCAATGATTGTTGATGTAGTAGAGAATAGTCTTTGGTTATTACAACAACAACTACAACAACAACAACAACGACAACAGCAACAACAAACTGACTTACCAACTGAAATATTCCAAAGGGATTTTCCTTTTGATTGGTCTAACCCTAGTAGTAAAGGATTAATTTGCTTTATTTCGAACGGAGGGAATAGACAATACTCGGAAATATGAAGGGAAACAACTTTGGCCATCTTGCAGCCATGTTGCGCCCAGAGTTGTCATATGTTGAAAGGAAATTCTTTGCAAACGACAATAGTTTCTTGCTGCTCTGTCCTCCATCAAATCTTACGAATCAACCGAAAGGTTGCAATCTGGCTCTGGGTTGCTTTAATAGTGTCCTGAGACGACAGGCTCTGATTATGTCCGGCCGGATAACTCTATGTAACTAAAAACAAAACAAAAAGACAAGTTACCTCCCATTTTCGAATACGCCCTATTCGTGTTTTTATTTTTATTTTTAAATTGCTTCGAAAGTGTTACAACATCCAGACCGATTTGTATAGAAATAGGAACTCTAACTGATAATATATTTTCTTTAATCAAGTTAGAACTCCTCGTAAGAGAACTGTTTTATTTTTATTTTTTCAATTCTTCCATCTAAAACCATAGCAGTTAAGAATTTGTTAAAGATTTATTGAACTGAATTATGGAATTAGAAAGACTGTTTGCAGTACAATGGACAATATTGGTTTCGATTTAATATGAACACGAACAACCTTGAGACCTATATGCCAAATCAGCGAACATTTTATTGTGCTAGATTTTACTTTTAATTTAAAATGGGCAATATGGTGACCTATTTTTATTTAGTTAACGTGATGGCAAGATGGAGGGTCCTTTTTTGTGTGTTGTTGAAGAAGTGTACATTTTAGGTGTGGGTTATGAATAGTCAATAGAGTTCCGGTATGTTTTATTTGTATTGGTTCTGTTTTACCTGATCAATGAAGTGGTACGTTTTCTGTATCAGTTCAGAAAACTCTGTTAACATTGCAATACCTCCTTCTCTCCATTCCGCCCCCACCCCACCCCCACCCCCTCCCACTTCTTATCATTATTTGATTCAATTTAAAAAAATCTACTTAGAATACAAATCAGGTTGCTACCCAAGTTTGTGTAATATTACTGTGTCTGTGATACCATGAATCTCTATTCAGTATTATACAATGTATTTGGGTTCCATCAGAAAAGGTCTATTGTTTTTCATAACTTGATTTCTTCTGCAGACGTTTTGAAGTTTGAAAGGTAGTGTTGGGACTTAGGAAATGAACTAACAATAATTTGTTGTTCTATAATAATTGTAAGCATTGTGTTGAACTTGAAATAAAGCAAATAAAAACTGTTATTGTGGAGTATTCTTCTCTCTCTCTCTCTCTCTCTCTCTCTCTCTCTCTCTCTCTCTCTCTCTTGTTCGTATGTTATATTTATGTATATGTATATATAATACAGTGTCCATCTCTTTCGCATTCCTTTCTCTCTCTTTCTTTCTTTCCTTCTTGGAAGTTCAGAAGTTGGCCTGAGGAAGGAAATCCTCACCCAGTTCTACCGCTCTGTGGTAGAAAGTGTTCTAACATTTTCCATCTGTGTGTGGTATGGGGGTGCATCCCAGCGACAGAAAGAAAAACTAGACCATATATTGTCTCCGCTGCCAGCAAAATCATTGACACCGACCTCCCCTCTCTGGCCTCCATCTATACCAAACGCCTGATGAGCAGAGCCAGAAAGATAGTGGATGATGCCTCCCTCCCCGGATACCACCTCTTTGAGCTGCTTCCATCAGGCAAAAGGCTCAGAACTATGAAGACCCGTACCTGCCGCTTCAAGAACAGTTTTTTTTTTCCACACGTAGTGACAAACCTCAACTCCTTGTCTGGCACCCGATGATCCCGGACTATCTCAGTGACTTATGCACAAGAGAGAGAGAGAGAAAGAGAGAGAGAGAGAGAGAGGGAGGGAGGGAGGGAGGGAGGGGGGGGAAAGTGAGTGAAAGAAAGAGAGGAAGAGAGAGACAGAGAGAGAGAGAGAGAGAGAGAGAGAGAGAGAGAGAGAGAGAGAGAGTAGAGGAAGTGATAGACAGAGCATTTATAGATGTATGTAGAGTGTGTAAGATAACAAAAGAGAATTGAGAGAGCGAGAGATAACGGAGAAGAGCGCGCACGTGTGTGTGTGGATGTGTATGTCTATTGGATTTGACCATTCTGTTTCTACTATATTCCAGTCAGTATTATTGCTAGTCTTGTATGAGTGTGTCAGCAAGTGGATGGTTGCGCGAAGGTGTGGTTGGCTTTGTTATTGTGTTTAGTATAAATTTGTGTGCCAACATCAAAGTGTATTCCTCGTGCTTGTCACCTGGCGAAATAAAGTTCTGTTATCTGTTATTATCTGTTCTTTCTCCTTTGTTCTTTTTTGTGCTTATTCTTTGTTGTCTTAAAGCATACTAGTCTTCCGACCCGTTTCTGAAGTTCCTTCAAACATTTTTTTAAAACAAAAACTTCTTAAACTACTTTCGTTTTTTCTTTCTTCTGCACCATGTCCCTTTTCCTGTTCGACTTACGAAATCGCTGAAAAGAGCAGCGCAGCAACAACATCCGGAAAACGAATGTAAAAAGTTGAAAGATATAAAATTACCTCGGATCAATTTAAAATACAGTACATGCAATTCGCCAGATAGTACTACCAAAACATCTCCAGTAGCCAAAAGCCAGCTCCTATCTGTTCCACGTAACCGTACATGTAAGCTTAAATGTTCAAACGCACCTCCTGTGTACTGTTTGAAAGCAAACGAAATGCCACACGCAAGTTGTCGTCGCCTTTGAAGCACCATGTAAGCTGTTATTGCAACGGATGTGGGATAATGTTATCAAAAATGAGCGTAAGTTGTTTGTTTCCCCTAAAACGTGTTATCTAAAAAGCCTATCATTGATGTACACTCTGTTCCTTAAGATAGTATCTGTTAATAAAGGAAAACAACCATCCTTACCATCATCATAGTAATCATAACCATCATCATCATTGCATACCGCCGTTTCCTGATCTATGATCAGACTCACTGCGTTTGCAGTCACGTAAAGTTCCATTTGCGCTCTTTCCAAAACAGAAATTCTTCTTGCATCAAAATATAATGCCAAAAAGTACCTCCCTACCGAAATGCAGATTGGGGAGAATACGATAGCATTATCAGAGTGTGTCAGGAACTTGGGGGTGTTGTTCGATTCTTCCTTGTCAATGAAAGAACAAGTTTCTAAAGTATGTCAACTAGCTAACTATGAGCTACGTAGAATTTCAGGCATCCGCAGGTATCTCTCCACTGATGCAACTAAGACTCTTGTAGTCTCTTTCGTGCTCTCGCGATTGGACTATGGAAATAGTCTACTTGCGGGAGCCCCAAATTCCCTTACAAAGAAACTTCAAAAATTTCAAAATTCAGCAGCACGCTTGATTTTAAGATCACAAAGACGCCAACATATTACCCCCCTTCTCAAAGAACTCCATTGGCTCAAAGTTTCTGCAAGGATACAATATAAGGTTGCATGCATGTGCTACAATGCACTATCAAACAACACCCCTCGGTATCTGTCAGACCTCCTCCATATCTACACACCTTCACGATCTCTCCGCTCTGGTAATGACACCATGAAACTAAAACCTCAAGCATTTACAAACAAATCATGTGGTGAGAGAACATTTTCTTTTTCAAGGACCATTGATATGGAATAGACTCCCAGCCGATGTGCGCTATGCGACATCCTATAACTCTTTTAAGAAAAAGTTGAAGACACACCTTTTTACTGCCACATACAATTAAAAACCTTTTTTTTTTTTTTTTTTTTTTTTAAAGATTGCTGCTTTTTGTGTGTAAGTCTGTGCGGTACACATGATGTGTGTGGGTGTATGTGTGCGCTTTGATCTCTGCGAGGGAAAGCGCCTTATAAATAAATAAATAAATAATAATAATAATAATAATAATAATAATAATAATTATTATTATTATTATTATTATTATTAATAATAATAATAATAATAATAATAATAATAATAATAATAATAATAATAATAATAATAATAATAATAAGAACGTAAAGTTACATCAGTCTATGAAGCTATTGCTACCTAATGTAAATCATTACCCGCGCACAAGAACGCATTCTGTAGAACATTCCCGGAACTCGATCTTAAAATCTGAACTAACGCTATATACATGTACAACCTGCAATCCTTACCTCATCAGTGAATGCCTGATTTTTTTGGACTTTTTTTTTTAAAATTAAGGAATGAAGAAATTAATATCCATAATTAAAAGCGGCTACTATTTATAAAGGACAGTAGCGCATCATTACTTTTTAAAATGATCATTTACAGCTCTCAACTAAAGCTTTCCAACTCAAAGAGCTGCTCAAGGCATTGCATGACATATGCAGGATCTAACTCCAGACGCCTACTTGCTGCCTTAGGCCAATCTTCCGACGCCCCAGACCACTGGGCCTATTCCTGGTGACCGGGAATTGGGGAGAAGGGACCAGCTTGCTGGGTGTATTTGTGTAGCCAGCTGGCTCTCACCCGGCTAAGACATGTGCGTCAGGATCTTTAAAGTCTGTGCGATAGAATGCCTATACTCTCATCCGAAGAAGAGAAGAAAATACTATTTTCATGAAATGCGTTAAACTGAATGTGGTCTTAACCTGAAAATTAACGCTGGAATACAACTTTCCTTTACCTCTTTTGTTTCTTCACCTCCCCCCCCCCCCCCACTCCTCCCACTTCAACCTCACGTGCATTTCCCATCCTTCTGGCAATGCGTGTTTTACATTGAAAAATAAAGAAATTAACGATATCCTATTAGCAACCACTAGCGAAATATAATGGCAGCAGAGGATAACATTTTTTTTTTCAAAGCTAACAAAAAGCCCAACTTAATCTCAAGCTAATATTGATGTGCAACTCCTGATTTAAGCGGAAGGTAATACTGCTATACCTGTACTTCTGGCAATTTCTGAGCGCCTTTCAATTGAAATAAATAAATAAATAAATCCATATTAGAAGGTACTGCCAGTTTCCGATGGCGCTGCTGTGTAGGACTGCACTGGTAGCCTTGTCATACAGGCATTTGATGACTTCAATAATTTTAGGGTTGATGTTGTACACTCTCATGGTTGCCCACAGAGCTGCATGCCAGACTCGATCAAACGCCTTTTTGAAGTCTACGAACACATGATATAGATGTTGGTGCTGTAGGTATTTCTGGCAGATTATTCCGAGGTTGAAAATCTGTTCAGTGGTACCTCCCCCTGCCCTGAATCCTGCTTGTTCTTCAGCTATGATTTGTTCAGCTTGGGGTTTCAACCTGTTGAGTATTATTTTCAGGAGGACCTTGCTGGGATGGCTGAGGGTGCGGTAATTTTCACATTCCTGAAGGTTACCTTTTTGGGGAAGAGTGATGACAAGCGACAGGGTTCATGGTGTAAGCCACTGCCCACTCTGCCAGATCTTGTTACAGATAATGGTCATTGCGTCAATCATCGCTTCTCCTCCTGCTTGAAGCAGATCCGCGGGTATGTTGTCCATCGGACTGGTTTGACACTGAGCGAAACCATCAGGGTTGCTGAGGACAGGGCAAGATGGAGTATGCTGGTTAAACGATCATCTGTGGTGCCCCTACGACCTCCGAGCTACGGGATAGGATAGGATAAAAGCTACTACCAGTAAAAAAAGCAAATAGTTATGAAACTCGATCTTATTAATAGGATCTTACTTTCTTTCTTTCTTTCTTTCTCTCTTTTGTTCTGAACCCTACACTGATATACCCACCTCTCTCTAGCTCTCACCTTTTCTCTCTCTTAATTCCCACCCTATCTTTCTCGCTCTCTCTGTTTCGGAACCCTACATTGATGTACCTACCTCTCTCTCCCGCGCTCTCTCTCTCTTTCTCTGTGCACCTCTCTTACACCCACCCCCTCTCTCCCTTATTCTGAACCCTGCATTGAGGTACCCACCCACCTATCTCTCTCTCTCTCTCTCTCTCTCTCTCTCTCTCTCTCTCTCTCTCTCTCTCTCTCTCTCTCTCCACCGATATCACTTATATAACCTCCCACCCCCACAGACCCCTTCTCTGTCTGTCTGCCTGCCCGCCTGCCTATGTCTGCCTGTCTCTCTGTCTGTTTCTCTCCTTGATAACAACTTAACAGAAATACAATTCAATATAAAAAGCAATAAGTGTAGGATTTGTCACGCAGAAGACATAATGTCTTTTTTCATGAAATTCGATCGTCATTCAAAAACAGCATTCGTCTATGTCGCACTGAAATTGTTTTGTTAAAGACCCGGTCTTCTTTAACAGCTGTGTCTTTTGCTTGGTGCTCTACTGAGGTTTCGCGTTCAATGAAGAAAGGAGCGAACGTCTTTCACTCACAATTTTTCTGATAAGTATTAGTACTACGATTGTATTTTCGTTTGTAATGACGATTTTGCTTCTCACAGTCAGTTCGCTTCTCATTTAACGCACAGCGCTTCGGCCAACCAACTTATTTTTTTAAACCCACGTTTTTATACTAAAGATCAAGTCAAGTCAAGACACTTTATTACCCAATGAATTCAAAATACATAGGATTTTGTTTTGGTGATGCGGTAAAACATTCAGTCCTTCTACAACAACAAACAACCTTCCACTGGACATTAAAACGTTAAAATACTCTAATAGAGGAAGTTATTTTAAGGAGTAAAGCACAGGCACACGCCCACTCGCAACCCCCACACGCACACGCATACTCACGCATACCCACATGGGTATCTAAATTAAAACGTAATAAAATAAAATACATTAAAGAATCAGAATTGCACCTCTAACACATTATCGCAACTAATAAGTTGGCGTTTAAGTATAACACCTAGCTCATGCTATGTGGATAACTGAGGACACTGGTACTGAGAGGGCAGCCTCGGGGAAGAAGCTGCGTCTAAACCGGCTTGTTCTAACTTTTAGTGCTCTGAAGCGTTTGCCTGACGGGAGGAGCTCGAACAGATGGTTGGCTGGATGGGATGGGTCGCCAGTAATGTTGCTGGCCCTTCTTGCCAAACGCGTGCTGTATAAGGACGCGAGGGATAATAAATCGCAACCTATGATTTTTGCCGCGCGTTTCACAATTCTTTCGAGTTGAAACTTCTCGCCCGAAGTGGCGCCTCCAAACCAGACTGTGATACTGAAGCACAGGATACTCTCAATCACGATAGAAATGCGCGAGTATTGTCTGGTTAAGTCCGAGCCTCTTGAGCTGTCTCAAGAAGTGGAGGCGCTGCTGACACTTCTTGATAATGGACATGCTGTTATTGTCCCAAGACAGGTTGCTGGAAATGACCGTTCCAAGAAATTTAAATGAATCAACCTGTTCTACGCATTCACTGTTAATCATAAGAGGTGAGATTGTGCTTTTATTCCTGCGGAAGTCGATGACCATTTCTTTTGTTTTAGATACATTGAGCTCAAGATTGTTATCGGAGCACCAGCCAACCAGCCGCCCGACCTCCTCGCGATATGCACTTTCATCTTCACCCGAAATGAGACCCTCGATTGTAGTGTCATCAGAGAACTTGACCACTAGCACCGACGGATCTGACGACCCACAATAGTTTGTGAAAAGGGTAAATAAAAGCGGAGACAAAACATAACCTTGCTGAGCCTCAGTATTTAGGACTCGAGAGCATGATGTGGCTTTGTTGACTCTCACGACCTGTGGTCGGTCCAACAGAAAATCAGGGACCCAATGACAAATGGAGAGATGGACGTTCAACAGCGCCAGTTTATCAAACAGTTTATGAGGGATGATTGTATTAAAAGCAGAACTAAAATCAATAAACAGTACTCTAGCGTATGTACGCGAGTTCTCCAGATGTTGGAGGATGTGGTGGAGTCCCAGAGCGACAGCGTCCTCAACTGACCTGTTTGCTTGGTAGGCGAACTGGAGTGGGTCCCGAAGGTGACCCGTGCATGCCTTTAAGTAGGTGAGGACGAGTCGCTCAAAGACCTTCATGACCACAGAAGTGAGCGCTACAGGCCGGTAGTCATTGAGCTGGGTGACCTTTGACTTCTTGGGGACGGGGACAATGACGGATGATTTAAAGCACTGAGGGACAGCATGCTGCTGCAGAGACGTGTTAAAAATATCAGTAAACACTGGGGCCAGCTGATCAGCGCATGTCCGAAGGGTAGAAGTGGACACCTTATCCGGTCCTGACGCCTTCCTCGTGTTTTGCTTCCTGAACAATCGCCTCACCTCAGTTTCCTGGATGGTGAAAGGCGGGGTTAGAAGCGAAGGGTCATCAGGCAAAGGGGGACGGTAGCCTGGGTTTGGATTCTTCTCGTCAAACCTACAGTAGAACCTGTTCAACTGGTCAGGTAGATCAGGCTCAACATCACCTGAAACAGCACTTTTCTGCTTATACTGAGTGATGCGCTGTAAGCCTTGCCAAACATCGCGTGTATTGCTCGAGGCAAACTGATCCTCAATTTTCTAGTGAGTGTCCTTAATCTTTTGCCTTGGGAGAGCGTCGGTGCACAATCATATATAAAATGCGTTTGGATTCATGGAGCACAAAATACGTAAATGATATCCATTGTATATACCAGCAACCTAGCTCTGTGTGTTCACCATTTATTATTTGAATGTGCCACGACTCGGTTTTCTAAACCTGTGATGATAGGGCTTCTAAGCCTATTATAGAGGGTGGAAGGTGAGGGAGACAAAAATAAATTAAAGTTTATTGCTAAGTTTGCAAATAGTGTAATTTGAACACCTACATTGTTTTGTTAGTTTTGCTTCGTCACCCTAAGCTGGTCAACACTGCCGCTGTATGGGTATTAGGACAGGCGTGTAAACTTATATTCACGCGCAGTGCACATTTTTGCAGTGAACGATGTGCGCACTAAATTAGAGAGTGCAAGCAAATAAAACTGCTGTACGGAGCTAAATTAGTTAGTCACAGAGAGGAATGTTTAAAAGATACTAGCAGTTATTACCCGTGCAAATAAATTTTTGATGACCCAATTGCTGGGACTGATGTTATATGCCCGTTTCAAAAATTTTCCTGGAAGTGACTTGTTTTGTGCATTCTGCAGCATTTTGTCATTTTATGTTTGTTTTTAATCTGAAGAAGAGCAAAACACGAAAATTCATTTGTCTTGTATTGTTGTATAATTTAAAGTATCTATTATATTTCTTTGTTGTGTTGCTGATTTTATGTCCGTTATAGGTTATCTTTGGGTGTCCAAGCTGTCAGCCACTGAGTGAAGTCAAATTTATTTGAGACTATGTTCCATTGTAGCCTACATAGTGTATAGTTTATGTTGTGGTGTTAGTACAATAACTACATGTAGGAAATATATCAATTGACTGAAAGTGGAAGAAATTGTAAACACAACATGAACTGAAAATACAATTATATGTATGTTTAATCTATGTGATAATGTCTCTTTTTAGTGATTCACCACTGACAGTGTGCTTCAGCCTTCCACTTCCAGAATCATAAACACAACTAAGATATACAGTATATCAAAGATACTTTTAATTAACATTAGCTCGAAAATTAATTCACATTGTATAAAAGTATCTTTGATATAATAATCTTTGTTGTGTTTATGATTCTGGAAGTGGAAGGCTGAAGTGCACTGTCAGTGGGGAATCACTAAAAAGAGACATAGATTAAAGATAAACTTCTGTATGAATGTTACTGACTAAAGACTAAAGTAAAATAAACTGCGTAACACATTGCATTAATTTTATAAAGTTCTTTTTGTGTTTATTTGTTAATATTGGTGACAGTTGCCAATTTAACAGCAGCAGGTTATTGATTTTTATTATAATAAACACTAACACTTAATGGCACTTAAAATTAACAAGTTTATTTATATTACATTACATAATTGTTGCTTTAGGTCCAGCAGACTCTTCCGAGCCAAATCAGGACCGGACAACCCCCAATCCGCATAAAATATCTGCTGAAACAACCCTAGTGGGAAAACTGATAGCCCTCCACCCGACGGTCACTTTACAATAAAGACATCCCACACAGGGGACGGCTTAGGCTTCACCCCAAGTTATCGAACCCCCGTTTACAAAAACAAAATAGAATACAAACATCATTATAAATTATCAACAAAACACATACATATAAAATGCCTACATTGCTAAATAATAACATCATAGGAAGCCCTAGTGACCACCTGGCAGAAAGCGTCCAATATTCCCAAGCTGGTCCAACAGACCTCATACACAAACGATGAGTCTTGTCCCGGGAAGAGTTGTCAAGAAAAAAGGTAGGAGACTGGTCCAGCGAAGAAGACAATAGTATAGCAGATTGATAGAACAGAGCAGGAATGAGAAAGAGCAAATGAGAAAGACAGCGACAGTGGGAATTTAAAGCACTAAATTTCCAGAAAGTGGGGATACTATTTATACTGAAACCCCCGGCACCCCAACAAGGGTGTTTATTTATATGTCAAGAACAAAACTTTATAATGGGAGATAACCTTCCCAAATGCATAGATTTTTTTATTCATTGATTGATTGATGCTTTAGGTTCAGCGGACTCTTCCGAGCCAAATCAGGACCGGACAACTCCCAATCCGCATAAAAGATCTACCGAAACAACCCTAGTGGGAAAATTGAATGCCCTCCACCAGCCAGTCACTTTACAATAAAGACATCCCACGCAGGGGACTGCTGAGGCTTCACCCCAACTTATCGAACCCCCGTTTACCAAAACAAAATAGAATACAAACATTATAAATTGTCAACAAAACACATACATATAAAATGCCTACATTGCTAAATAATATCATAGGAAGCCCTAGTGACCACCTGGCAGAAAGCGTCCAATATTCCCAAGCTGATCCAACAGACCTCATACACAAACAAGGAGTCTTGTCCCGGAAGAGTTGTCAAGAAAAAAGGTAGGAGATTGGTCCAGCGAAGAAGACGATAGTATAGCAGATTGATAGAACAGAGCAGGAATGAGAAAGAGCAAATGGTAAAGACAGCGACAGTGGGAATTTAAAGCACTAAATTTCCAGAAAGTGGGGATACTATTTATACTGAAACCCCCGGCACCCCAACAGGGGTGTTTATTTATGTCAAGAACGAAACTTTATAATGGGAGATAATCTTCCCAAATACATAGATTTGATTGATTGATTGTTGGTTTAGGTCCAGCGGACTCTTCTGAGCCAAATCAGGACCGGACAACCCCCAATCCGCATAAAAGATCTGCCGAAACAACCCTAGTGGGAAAATTGAATGCCCTCCACCAGCCAGTCACTTTACAATAAAGACATCCCACGCAGGGGACGGCTGAGGCTTCACCCCAGCTTCTCGAACCCCCGTTTACCAAAACAAAATAGAATACAAACATCATTATAAATTATCAACAAAACACATACATATAAAATGCCTACATTGCTAAATAATAACATCATAGGAAGCCCTAGTGACCACCTGGCAAAAAGCGTCTAATATTCCCAAGTTGATCCAACAGACCTCATACACAAACAAGGAGTCTTGTCCCGGAAGAGTTGTCTAGAAAAAAGGTAGGAGACTGGTCTAGCGAAGAAGACAATAGTATAGCAGATTGATAGAACAGAGCAGGAATGAGAAAGAACAAATGAGAAAGACAGCGACAGTGGGAATTTAAAGCACTAAATTTCCAGAAAGTGGGGATACTATTTATACTGAAACCCCCGGCACCCCAACAGGGGTGTAATTATATGTCAAGAACAAAACTTTATAATGGGAGATAATCTTCCCAAATGCACAGATTTTTTAAAAAGTAAACCATGGCAGAATCAATAGTTAGTAGGACACATAAAATCATTGTATGCTACGTTTATTTTTAGCAATAGGAAGGTCTGCATATGTATCAGAGATGGTATGCAGAAGTTAGCAGCTTAACCTGGATAGCCCTAACTCCAAGCTAAATATCATAATGAATGACAACTCGGTGTTAGGGTTATCTCCGGGTTAAATATGCTAATCTCAACTTCCGCATAGCATCTCAGATAATTTCATTAAAAACAACATTACGAGTGTAGATGTGTCCTTTTGGTAGATTTTTGAATTCTTGCTGATCAGCAAAAATGCACAGGTTTTTTGGATCTCCAACACGACTGGCTGCAACATATAATTGACCATGAGTGAAGACGCTGTGCTGTAGAATTATTCCACATTTCTGAAAAGTTTGACCCTGGCTTTTGTTTATTGTGATGCCAAAGGCTGGCCTAACAGGAAATTGTCGTCTACAAAGCTGAAAGGGGAAATCAGTGTCTGAAGGGCTCATTGATAGTCTTGGAATCAAAAGCACTGATCCAGCATTTGTTCCACTTAGCATGCGTGCTTCTAATAGGCGGTCTGTAATTGAAGTCAATATATATCTTGTCCCATTGCAATGTCCTCTTTTGGGATCGATATTGCGAAGTAACATGATTGGCGCATTGATTTTTAATTTCATTTTGTGTGGCGGAAGTCCTGATATTGTCAAAGAATTTAAAAACTCTGTCGGATATAGAAAATCTGTATCTTGATTATTATCTTTGATAGTGTCTGCACTCTTGACAGTGACAGAATCTCCTGGAAGTTTGCTGATGACAATGTCATTGATATTATCGACTTCCCTGTTGGTAGTTGTGAGAATGCCACGTGCAGCTAGCCACTGAGAGTCATTGTAGTGATCTTCGATGCCAGCATAAACATTATCAATGACCTTATTTGGTGTGTCAACACAGATATGAGGTGGAAGTATGATGACATCATCATATGGTACATTTTGATGACAAACTTTTGGTAGTTTGCCTTCTCCAAGATTTAGAAGCCAGTCAGCATGGAGTTGGAGTTGTTCTGGACATGTTTTTTCTGTTGTGGATTTTAATATTCGCATGTTGGTTCTGAGAGTGAGTTTAGTGCAATGTTTCCACAGTTGTGATTGGGTCATACATGCATTGACGATATCAGGTCTTTTACCATGCCTGACTACGGGCAGTATCTGTCGAAAGTCACCAGCAAGGATAATTAATTTTCCTCCAAATGGCTGATGATTTTGCATGATGTCTTTCAATGTGCGATCAAGGGCATCAAGGAGAAATCTGTGACTCATTGGTGCTTCATCCCATATGATGACATGTGCCAGCTCAAGTAGTCGGCCATTTTTATCTCGTGGGGTAATGTTGCAAGTGGAGGTTTCATTTGGAGGAATTGGAAATTTGAAGCGTGGATGTGCTGTACGACCAAGTTTGAGAAGGGTGGCAGCAATCCCAGAGGAAGCAGTTGCTAGTGCTACATTGTTGCATTGTCTGACATAAGCAAGGATGACATTCAAAAGAAATGTTTTGCCTGTTCCTCCAGGTGCATCAATAAAAATCAGTCCATGTTGACTGGTGTCAATATTGTCTCTGATTACCTGAAAACAATGTGCCTGATCAGTATTTAGTTGTTTAGAACACTGATGAAATGTGTCTGTAGCTTCTGGATCAATTTCATCGCTTGCAACAGTCAGCAAAGTATATTGTTGTAGATCTGCAGCTGGTATATTGAAATCTGTGTTTGTGCGACCATGATGTTGTAGGCGTTCTTCAAGATCGCACAAAAGATCATTTTCAACGTCATGGTTTAGAGCATCTTGTGTGAGTTCATGGCGTTGAAATGTGAAGTCTTCCGAAAGTGCAGTTCTGTGCTGGTCATATAGTGTTCTTGGACATGTCGGTTCGCAAAATAGCAAAATGGTGATAAAAAGTTGTCTCAGCTGCTTTGGATGTCTATTTTGTGCTGCTTCTTGAAGACACATATGCCACTCATTGTCATCTGCTAACAGATTTAGCAATAGGCAAGCTTCCTTGAAGGTGTTACATTCGTGTCCATTAATTGTTTTTAGGTCTTGAAAGGATGTTGAACCTAGTTTGTGGTGAAGAAGTAAGCGTTCATAAAAAAGGTCTCCTTGACTTGGTTGTATGTTGTAAAGTCGACCAATCATCTGTGGTGTTTTTCCAGTGTTTCTTTGTCTTTTTTTCCATTTTTTCTCAGTTGCTTGCCATGTGTAGTGCTCTGGAAAATTGTAGTAAAGAACTTTTCTTGCATCTGGGTCTTCTAAATTTTTTTCAAAGTAAGCAGTTAGTGTTGTTCTTGTTGATCTCTCCAGTGCAGCTTGTGGGTTGATGACATTAAATACAACATTTTGCTGATCTTGCATGTGTACTTGAAGGGGTTGCACAGCAGGATAGCGATCTTGGGTTGGGAAGGAGAAAATTCTCCATGCAGCCTCTGATGCTCCTACATAGCGATACTGTTCGTATTTCTGAATTTCATCGTCTTCATTTGCAGTTTGTGGTTGTGGGGTTGGTTCAAGAGGAATTGTTTCAAATGAAACCGTTGCTTGATCAGAGCCTTTATAAATGTACTTATAAAGGTATTTGACAGCCTTTATCGAGGAACAGTATTCCACATTGATGTGTGCATGATATTTGAGTAATAACCATGGATTGTAAGGCACAACATGCCGATTGTCCATCTTAAATTTTTGTTTTTTAAGTGTAACTTCAGCAGTAAATCCTCCGTTTTCTGGTTTTCGTCGTCTGTATGTGGGATAAGCATCTTCGCCTATCTGTGTCCTCTGACTGAAGTCTTTGGGAAAGTCTTTAGTGCACATATTGTTGACCATGCATGGACAGTTTGGGTTGGCGATGCCGCATGGACCATGAATCATGAATTTTGTGACACATTCATGAAGTTTATGGTTTTTTGTATCTGGAATTTCTGCACTTATGACATGATCGATATCTTGCCAAGTGTTTTGTTCGTTGTCAAGAATGAATAGGAAATGGCAATGTGGTAGGCCACGTTTTTGAAATTCAATGGTGTAGACATGAGCTTTTAGCAAACCAAGGACCCCCTTTTTCACATCTGCAAGAAATTGTTGTTGCTTGATTTTGAATACACGTGCTGTAATGTCAGGGCGGTCTGTTGGTGTTTGATGTGGCAGCAGTTTACTGAGAATTTCAGGCCATTGTCCATTACATGTAAAAGTCACAAACAGAGTGGGCTTGCCGTATCTGCGTACAATAGCCATAGCATCTTGGTAGTGTTTTGCCATGAAGCGTGGACCACCGTGAAAGGTTGATGGAAGAATGATCTTTCTTCCTGTACGATTTGAATCTCCGGTGTAGACAGCATCTTGCAACCCATTGTATAGGTCAGCTCTCAAGTTTGCTTGATTAAAGCGAAGGTAATTCAAACGACTGGTTTCAATTTTTGCCCACATGTCAACAATATACTGTTGAAAGAGTCGTCCAGAATGATGCATAATACTGAAGGAGTTAAGACGCTCCATCAAACGATAGGAGTAAAACTGCAGAGCAGTCACATTTCGAGTACCTTCTTGCTGAGGAATATTAAGGTGGAAACCGTCAGTGCCATGGGGAAAAAGTAATGGGTAGCAAAGTGGATCATAGCTGCGATGGATGTCTTTGAAATAAATTGGGCCACCTTTGTCTGTAGCACGATATGTGCAGGTTATGGATCTTTTATTATCTGAATCAAGATGGGTCTCATTTGGCAGAAGTATAGCAATTTCATTAGTGGTTGGCAAGTTGTAAAGCCTGCTGTGTGCGCCAGATGGTCGTTTGTCAGCATGGATGACAATTTTAATGTCTGCAGCATCAGATCGTTGATCAATGAGATCTTTGATATTCATAAAGGATTTGAGGTAGGAGTTAGGAGCTTGTTCAAGTATCCGT
This sequence comes from Oncomelania hupensis, assembly GCA_036898135.1. Classification (NCBI taxonomy): domain Eukaryota; kingdom Metazoa; phylum Mollusca; class Gastropoda; order Littorinimorpha; family Pomatiopsidae; genus Oncomelania; species Oncomelania hupensis. Next base: position 34,093,576 of record CM072515.1, read on the forward strand.
TTCAATATTGAGATTATTTCTTTGTCTTTTTCTTGTACATCTGCTGTACGTGGACCATTTACTGGTGATGGACGATTGTTTAATCTAATTTGTAGCTGTTCTTCATTCTCGTAGAAATATGTTTGTAAAAATACAGGGGGTGTGCCTTGTGCATTTCGTGGAGAACCCATTTGTCTGTAGATGCGACCTTGAATTCTATAAGATGCTAGACCCTTCATAGTTGCATCAGAAACAGTCATTGAAGCCATACACATTAAAGAATTAAATGTGCGGATATTCTTGTAAAAATGCTGTGAAATGGCATTTTTTTCCGTGAGGAACTGATACAGTTGATGTGGGGCGATTGGAAAAGAAGACAGTTGTATTTTCCCTGAAAGGCAGCAAAGTCCAAATTGTCGGTTTGTTTTGGGTCCACTCACACTTTCTTGATCCCACATCAACGCATGACAATAAAAACAAACTTTGTTCATAAGACCACATGTGTATTGGTTGACAGTGTAATTGTGTGCATTGTCAATGTCATATTTGCGAGCAATGCGGACATTGTGTTGTTTAGGTGGAAGATCGATACTTTGTATCAGTTGAATAGCAGATTGCTGGCGGTCAAGAGGTGTGCACTGTTGTATCGATTGTTGCTGTGTGTGTGCCAGTTGTACTTCAGGTTGTTTTTGTGTAAGTGTGGCTGATTTTTGTATGCGAGTTACTCCTTGTGCCCCTTTAAACTGATTTTTCCTGTGTGTGAGCCTTGCTCGTTTTTGAGTTTGGTTCTGTGTTGTTGGTGTCTGTTTATGTGTTTGTTCATTATATTGCATGTACTGTTGTTGATCAGTTGGATGTAAACGTTCCTGATTACACTTATTGGAATATTGTTGATCATATTTATTGGCACGATTTTTAGCTCTGTTCTGTCTTTGATAAGCCGTTTTTGCCTCTTTCTGTTGCTGGCGTTCATGAGATTTCTTTGCTTGGTTTTTAGCTTCATCTCTTCGTCGTTGGCATTTATTAGATTTTTTAATTGCGTTCTCCGACTTGTTTTGTCTTTGATTTCTTGTTTGTTGCAAGCTTTCTTGTTGATCAGTTGGATGCAGACGTTGCTGATTATATTTATTGGCACGATTTTCAGCTCTGTGGCGTCTTTGATAAGCTGTTTTTGCGTCTCTTTGTTGCTGTCCTTTGTGAGATTTCTTTGCTTGGTTTTTAGCTCCGTCTCTTTGTCGTTGGCATTTATTAGATTTTTTTATTGCATCCTCGGATGTGTTTTGTCTGTGATTTCTTGTTGGTTGCAAGCTTTGTTGTTGATCGGTTGGATGCAGACGATGCTGATTATATTTATTGGCACGATTTTCAGCTCTAAGGCGTTTTCCATAATCTGTCTTTGCATCTCTTTGTTGCTGGCGTTTATTTTTTTTTGCAGGAGTTTCAGCTCTGTATTGTCTCTGAACCTGTGTTGCTTGATTCTGCTGTAAGCTGAGCTGTTGATCAGTTGGGCGGTGAAGGTGATTAAATATTTCAGCACAAAATTCCGCTGAGCATAGTGTTTGAAGTGGTGTTTTGGATTCTTCATACTGTTTGTTACTTGCGTTTGGCTGTGTTTTTTGGTGTTTATGTCTGAGCAATGTTTTTTCTTCCATTGTTAGAATGTTTTTGGGGTCAAATTTTCAGTGTGTTTTTTTTTAAATTATTGCAGAAAAAGAGAAGTGAATGTTTCAATATGCTTATTTCTTTGTCGTACCAGCTATTGTGTTGGTGGTATAGACGTGTCAATGGAACATTGGAATAAATCATCGTCTTCTTTTATTTCGCTCAGGACTAAATCATCGTCTTCCTTCAAATCGCTCAGAATGTCGGATTCATCAAGTTTGTCGTCGTGTTCAAGAACCTCGTGTGTTAGAGTGCTGCTTGATGATTTGGTTGCTGAAGTGACTTGGGTTGTTGGAGTGCTGCTTATTGAAGTTAGTGTATTTCTGGTAAAGACAGCATCTGGTTTCTCTGTTTTTTCATTTACTTGTAGCTGTAGGATCGTTTGTCTCATTTTCTTCAGTTGATTGTAGTCATTGTTTGATCGCTTTTTGACACTGAGAAGTTTAACAATTATATCATCAAATGCGGTTGCTTGTTGTTGACGTTGCTCAGGTAGGTCTGATAAAGCTGTTTGGGTGTTTCCATCTTGAAGATTTACTTGAATATAGGCCAAATCTTTTGCAAATATTTTTTTTTAGGCTTCCCAGTTCTTGTACAATTGATTGAATGTCACAATGTGTTGGTTGCTGACTTTTGTACTGGGATGCCATTTGAAAATGGTGTCCAAAACAGCTAAATCCTCCAACGGCATTCACTGGTCCTGTGACATAAAAATGAACTGAGTTGAAATAATAGGCCTTATTTTAATCAACAGAATCGTAACGTTTTTCCACTGCTATGTGTCTACTCCCATGTTCCCCCCCCCCCCCCCACCTCCTCCCCCACCCCCCCAAAAAAAAAAACACACAATAGTTTTACAAAATCGACTGTTTAAACCAAGCGCCTTTTACCAAAATGGCCTATTTAAAAAAAGGGTGTTGATCACACATAAGACAGTGTAAAAAGGCCGAATGAATTACAATGTAAAAGCGATTAATGAATTACAAATGTCTGCCTATGACTTTGAACCAAACGGCTATTGTGCGACGTTATGTTTTCATCCATTCCGCTAATGAATAACCAGATAAGAGAGAATGAAAGGCCTAAGAAATAATAAAAGCCCTAGAGCTAGATCCTCCAACGGCATTCACTGGTCCTGTGACATAAAAATAAACTGCGTTGAAATAATAGGTCTTATTTTTATGAACAGAATCGTAACTTTTTTCCACTGCTATGTGTCTACTCCCATGTTTTTTTGCCCACCCCCGCCCCCCAACCCAAAAAACAAACAAACAATATTTTTTTAAAAATCGACTGTTTAAACCAAGCGCCTTTTCCCAAAATGACCTATTTTAAAAAAAGAGGGGTGTTCATCACACATAAGACAGTGTAAAAGGGCTGAATGAATTACAATGTAAGAGCGATTAATTACAAATGTCTGCCTATGACTTTGAACCAAACGGCTATTGTGCGCCGTTATGTTTTCATCCATTCCGCTAATGAATAAACAGATAAGAGGGAATGAAAGGCCTAAGAAATAATAAAAGCCCTAGAGCTAAATCCTCCAACGGCATTCACTGGTCCTGTGACATAAAAATAAACTGCGTTGAAATAATAGGCCTTATTTTTATTCAGTGTTCTCGATTACGCACAGTAGTGCGTCAATTACGCACAAAATATGAAAAATGACGCAGAAAAATTTGCATGTGTGCGTCCCGTGGACGTACAAATTTTTTTCGAATCGCTGAAGTCAAAAATACGACCAACGAACTAATTCACGGCATAATCAGAATCAGAACCCAACTGAGACTGCCATTGCAGACGATTAAAGTAGGTAGCGGCAGTGAAATTTTTTTTGTCAGAATTTAAGTTATATGTTGAAATTTCCATAAAGAACTTTATAAATGATGAAAAATAAAAAAAAAAGTAAGTGGATATCTCTTTTCTTTTAAAAGTTATGAGTATTTAAAGATTACACTAGTTGCGCAAACGTAAAAACGCTTAAAAAAATCCAAGTTTAGAGAGCAAAAAGGAACATGAAGAATAGAGAGACACATCTTATTTTATAATATTTCATTTATTACAACCAGCTGATTGTAATTAATAGGCAACCAAAGCACAAAAACATATCATGTCGTGGCATAAAGAGGAACAAAATACAAAAAATCACTCCAGCTATTTGTTGCAATTTGAACGAGAGGCCAACTTTGGCCCATTGCAACACAAACAGATTTCATGAATGACTATACATACTAGGCTAGTTAAAAGGTATTGAACAATGCAATAATGGAAAAAAAAAATTCTCTGCAGTAAATACTTGAAATTCCTCATAGGATGGGCCCAAACTTGGCAAAATGTTCAAAATCTCCATTCCGGAGGGCCGTGAACGCCAGAAAACGTAAAAAAAATTGTAACTTCTTCATTTCTTGACCGATTGTGATAAAATTTGGAGGAAAGCTGTGAAATATCAACATCTTTGATAAGAAACCATCTGAAGTCATGAGCATGTTCCAGAATACAACAAATGTGATTTTGGGTGTTAAAAACATAACAAAACTTGACGATGCACAACATTATAACAATTTAAATCTCTGTTACTTCTTGCTTTCTTCACAGAGTTTGCTTACATTTGGAAGAACACTTCCACATGTGAATGTGTTTCATATAAAAACACCATTAGGCATTAGTATGTTTTAGATATATGTTTAATTAACTGGTTAAATAATTTATTAAAAAAAAAAAGTTGAATGAAGAAATCCTCAGCATCATTCCACGTCTTGTTATGAGGTGGGCAGGAATGCTCCAGCTTTAAAACATGCATTTGGAGCATGTTTTTTTTGGTGAGTTCAACACCAATCACTTTCTTTCTGGCTCTTGGGCTGAGGACAGCAAAAGATCCTCTGAGCACTGCATAAGCATCATCATCTGCAACCAAAAACAGTAGTATACTATTATAATATTTGGCACTATTATTTTCAGCTGGTATGTTGAAAGAAAGATGCAACAATTACTAAGTGACTGCCCTGGCAATGTCAAAATGTTATTGTAAAAGAATAACACAAATAAAAGAAATAATAATTAATATAAGACAAACACTCCAGCATTTTTTTTTGGGTTGGATGGTGGCGATTGAGTATGTGCATTAATAATTAATAAAGTAGCATTTCAAATAAAAAGTTTCTAAAATTAAAACTGGCAAATTGTCCAAGTACCAAGCTGCCCTAACCTTGTCAGCTGATAATAGCCAGTGACTGTACAAGTATATATTTCTTTATAATACTATTGTTAGGCTAATTCATTTTTTTTAAAAATAGGCCTACTATTTTACTTAGACACTAGACAGCATTCTCATTGTTGGTCTCCAACAAATCTGTGCTAGTCCCAAACTGCCGCTGTGAAATTGCTTGCTTACACTAGAAAAAAAAGCTAAAACGATAATCTATTATCTTCTTCACATTTACGTATTTATTTATTTTATGTATTGCGTTGTTTTTTATTTACGAGTTTCCGAGGAATCATAACAGATCATGATTTGGAAGTTTGCGAGAGTTACCTTTCCTTTGTTAAACTCGACTGGAACAAGCGATTTATTTTGAGCTAATCCATTAAAACTAAAGTATAAATCTTGCTAAAAAAAATTTTTTTAAGGCAGATTGGTATCTATTTCTGTTAATCATGTACAAGTATGTCACAATTGAGCAGCTTTATAAGCGTATTTGTATCGACAACTCGACATGCAATGAGCTAGCACTGCCATTAGTACTGCAGTAACACATGATCGGCCTATTTGTATCTAGTCACTTTCAGCTCAATTGTCTCACATTTACTTAAAATATGTAGACAAATCGTGAATCGCATGGTAAAATAAACACTTCCAAACAAAAATCACAGTTGATTAAGAATAAAACTTACCGAAATATGGCCGAAATTATGTCAAATCGTCGAGCGACGGATACCGTGCCGTAGCCATGTAGGCCTAAGCCATGTGACATGAACCAATCGGGTGTCGTTTTAAAAGTGAAACTGTATAAGCCCCGTATGTTTGTATGACGTCATTCATATTTCATTTGAAAGGGAATTGAACGAGGTTTCCAATGATATAACGGCAGATTTTTTTTTTTAACAAGTTCGAAGCAAAAAATCATGTCAAAGTAGAAAAATCGACTTTGTACCCATTATTTTCAGTCATATTATAAAAAAGCAAACACCATTAGAAAGCTTGTTCTCTCAGCTTTGCAATGGTGCTATTTTTAGCTTTCCTGCCTGCCTGGGGAAAAATCGTCAAGGGATTTCCCGAAGATGTCAAAAAATGGCGCACACCTCGGCGCTTAGGCGGTTGCATAGCAATCACGATTTCTTGCATTTTCGATCATCGGATTTCAGCATTCATACTCAAATTACTTACAAACAACAAACATCAATGTTTAAATCAATCTTTATTTGTTATTTTGATATAAATTTAAAGTCTGTAGGCGCATGCATCAGTGAGTTATGACAAGTTGAAGAAGGTAGGGGTAAGCAGTTTTTTAGGCTGATTGGTCAAAATAGTGCCTGCCTGCCGCTACCTAATTAAAGATTGTGTCGGGAGTTGTCGTCCTTCAAAATCGCATGCGCGCGCATTGTAAACTTATTCCAAGCAATCCATTCACCTAACAGAAGAATCTTCGTGAATCCATTCTTTGATTCTATCATACACGATCATGTCACTTCTGACTTGGTTGACTGTGCCCAAAACTTGTTCATCCACAGCAACATCAAGTACAGATCCTGTCATTATCGAAAATACGGAACTCCAAAACATGGATAAACAAATAAATGATGAAACTCAAACTGAAGTAAAGCGTCCAAAGAAACGGAAACTCAACGACAGATGGTTGCAAGAGTCCCCCCCCCCCTCCCTCCCCCCTGCCAAAAAAAAACAAACAAAACACAATTTTTAAAAAATCGACTGTTAAAACCAAGCGCCTTTTCCCAAAATGGCCTATTAAAAAAACAAGAGGGGTGTTCATCACACATAAGACAGTGTAAAAAGGCCGAATGAATTACAATGTAAGAGCCATTAATGAATTACAAATGTCTGCCTATGACTTTGAACCAAAGGCTTTTGTGCGACGTTATGTTTTCATCCATTCCGCTAATGAATAAACAGATAAGAGAGAATGAAAGGCCTAAGAAATAATAAAAGCCCTAGACGTTTTGAATTACAAACTCAAAAGTGCGTTTAACAGCAAAGTAACATCAATTAAAAGCGATTTGGAATACAAATTGTATTACAATACTCACAACAACGAAATCCTTCGTAGAAATGGTGAAAATGGTGTCCAAAACAGCTAAATCCTCCAACGGCATTCACTGGTCCTGTGACATAAAAATAAACTGCGTTGAAATAATAGGCCTTATTTTAATCAACAGAATCGTAACTTGTTTCCAATGCTATGTGTCTACTCCCATGTTTTTTTGCCCCCCCCCCCCCTCCCCCCAAAAAACACAACAATATTTTTAAAAATTCGACTGTTGAAACCAAGCGCCTTTTCCCAAAATGGCCTAGTAAAAATAAGAGGGGTGTTCATCACACCATCACACATAAGACAGTGTAAAAAGGCCGAATTATAATGTAACAGCGATTACTGAATGACAAACTAAGATTTTGAACCAAATGCCTATTGTGCGACATCAAAACGCGGACCCAGTTCCATCTCTGCCACAATTCCGCAAATAATTAACAGATAAGACAGAATTTTATTTATTATTTAGTAGATGTATTTTTATTTTTGATTTATTTATTTGTTATTATCTTTTATTAAATGTATTAATCTAAATTAAATTACATCTATTAAATTTAATAATAAGGAGGGAGAGAGATAAAATACAGAGAGGGAGGTATAGATAATAAAGAAAAAAAGAACTCAAAAGTGCGTTTAACAGCAAAGTAACATCGATTAAAAGCGATTTGGAATACAATACTCACCACAACGAAATCCTTCGTAGAAATGGTGAAAATGGTGTCCAACCAAAACAGCTAAATCCTCCAACGGCATTCAAAAAGTCAAAACAGCTAAATCCTCCAACGGCATTCACTGGTCCTGTGACATAAAAATAAACTGCGTTGAAATAATAGGCCTTATTTTAATCAACAGAATCGTAACTTTTTTCCACTGCTATGTGTCTACTCCTATGTTCAAAGCTGAATTAAAATGTAACAGCGATTAATGAATTACAAATGGCTGCCCACTCTTCATGCCCTTCCTCCCCCCTCTCCCTCTTCCCCCCCCCCCCCCTCCTCCTAAGAAAACCGCAAGCGTGTGCACGGCCTAAACCACAAAAGAAAAACAAATCGACATTTTGAACCAAGCGCCTATAGCGAAAAGCCCATTGTGATAAATGGGTGATCATAAGACACAATAAAACATTGTAAAAAAGCTGAATTACAATGTAACAGCGATTAATGAATTACAAATGGCTGCCTACGACTTTGAAGCAAGCGAATATTTTGCGACGTTATGTTTGCCCCCATTCCGCTAATGAATAAACAGATAAGAGAGAATGAAAGGCCTAAGAAATAATAAAAGCCCTAGACATCCTGAATTACAAACTCAAAAGTGCGTTTAACTGCAAAGTAACATCGATTAAAAGCGATTTGGAATACAATTAATACTCACAAAACCACAAAAGAAAAACAAATCGACATTTTGAACCAAGCGCCTATAGCGAAAAGCCCCTTGTGATAAATGGGTGATCATAAGACACAATAAAACATTGTAAAAAAGCTGAATTACAATGTAACAGCGATTAATGAATTACAAATGGCTGCCTACAACTTTGAAGCAAGCGAATATTTTGCGACGTTATGTTTGCCCCCATTCCGCTAATGAATAAACAGATAAGAGAGAATGAAAGGCCTAAGAAATAATAAAAGCCCTAGACGTCCTGAATTACAAACTCAAAAGTGCGTTTAACTGCAAAGTAACATCGATTAAAAGCGATTTGGAATACAATTAATACTCACAAAACCACAAAAGAAAAACAAATCGACATTTTGAACCAAGCGCCTATAGCGAAAAGCCCATTGTGATAAATGGGTGATCATAAGACACAATAAAACATTGTAAAAAAGCTGAATTACAATGTAACAGCGATTAATGAATTACAAATGGCTGCCTACGACTTTGAAGCAAGCGAATATTTTGCGACGTTATGTTTGCCCCCATTCCGCTAATGAATAAACAGATAAGAGAGAATGAAAGGCCTAAGAAAAAATAAAAGCCCTAGACGTCCTGAATTACAAATTCAAAAGTGCGTTTAACTGCAAAGTAACATCGATTAAAAGTGATTTGGAATACAATTAATACTCACAACAACGAAATCCTTCTAGAATTATATCCGGAAATGCTGGCAGGGTTATCCGGAAATGTGACATAAAAATGAACTGCGTTGAAATAATAGGCCTTATTTTAATCAACAGAATCGTAACTTTTTTCCACTGCTATGTGTCTACTCCCATGTTCAAAGCTGAATTACAATGTAACAGCGATTAATGAATTACAAATGGCTGCCTACGACTTTGAAGCAAGCGGATATTGTGCGACGTTATGTTTGCCCCCATTCCGCTAATGAATAAACAGATAAGTAAAAAATTGACTGTTTAAACCAAGCGCCTTTTCCCAAAATGGCCTATTAAAAAAAAAGAGGGGTGTTCATCATACATAAGACAGTGTAAAAAGGCCGAATGAATTACAATGTAAGAGCGATTAATGAATTACAAATGTCTGCCTTTGACCCAAAGGCTTTTGTGCGACGTTATGTTTTCATCCATTCCGCTAATGAATAAACAGATAAGAGAGAATGAAAGGCCTAAGAAATAATAAAAGCCCTAGACGTTTTGAATTACAAACTCAAAAGTGCGTTTAACAGCAAAGTAACATCAATTAAAAGCGATTTGGAATACAAATTGAACCAAAGGCTTTTGTGCGACGTTATGTTTTCATTCATTCCGCTAATGAATAAACAGATAAGAGAGAATGAAAGGCCTAAGAAATAATAAAAGCCCTAGACGTTTTAAATTACAAACTCAAAAGTGCGTTTAACAGCAAAGTAACATCAATTAAAAGCGATTTGGAATACAAATTGTATTACAATACTCACAACAACGAAATCCTTCGTAATGGTGAAAATGGTGTCCAAAACAGCTAAATCCTCCAACGGCATTCACTGGTCCTGTGACATAAAAATAAACTGCGTTGAAATAATAGGCCTTATTTTAATCAACAGAATCGTAACTTGTTTCCAATGCTATGTGTCTACTCCCATGTTTTTTTGCCCCCCACCCCCCACCCCCAAAAAAACCACAACAATATTTTTAAAAATTCGACTGTTGAAACCAAGCGCCTTTTCCCAAAATGGCCTAGTAAAAATAAGAGGGGTGTTCATCACACATAAGACAGTGTAAAACGGCCGAATTATAATGTAACAGTGATTACTGAATGACAAACTTGTACATAAGATTTTGAACCAAATGCCTATTGTGCGACATCAAAACACGGACCCAGTTCCATCTCTGCCACAATTCCGCAAATAATCAACAGATAAGACAGAATTTTATTTATTATTTAGTAGATGTATTTTTATTTTTGATTTATTTATTTGTTATTATCTTTTATTAAATGTATTAATCTAAATTAAATTACATCTATTAAATTTAATAATAAGGAGGGAGAGAGATAAAATACAGAGAGGGAGGTATAGATAATAAAGAAAAAAAGAACTCAAAAGTGCGTTTAACAGCAAAGTAACATCGATTAAAAGCGATTTGGAATACAATACTCACCACAAACGAAATCCTTCGTAGAAATGGTGAAAATGGTGTCCAACCAAAACAGCTAAATCCTCCAACGGCATTCAAAAAGTCAAAACAGCTAAATCCTCCAACGGCATTCACTGGTCCTGTGACATAAAAATAAACTGCGTTGAAATAATAGGCCTTATTTTAATCAACAGAATCGTAACTTTTTTCCACTGCTATGTGTCTACTCCTATGTTCAAAGCTGAATTACAATGTAACAGCGATTAATGAATTACAAATGGCTGCCCACTCTTCATGCCCTTCCTCCCCCCTCTCCCCCCCCCCCCCCCTCCTCCTAAGAAAACCGCAAGCGTGTGCACGGCCTAAACCACAAAAGAAAAACAAATCGACATTTTGAACCAAGCGCCTATAGCGAAAAGCCCATTGTGATAAATGGGTGTTCATAAGACACAATAAAACATTGTAAAAAAGCTGAATTACAATGTAACAGCGATTAATGAATTACAAATGGCTGCCTACGACTTTGAAGCAAGCGAATATTTTGCGACGTTATGTTTGCCCCCATTCCGCTAATGAATAAACAGATAAGAGAGAATGGAAGGCCTAAGAAATAATAAAAGCCCTAGACGTCCTGAATTACAAACTCAAAAGTGCGTTTAACTGCAAAGTAACATCGATTAAAAGCGATTAAATGTATTAATCTAAATTAAATTACATCTATTAAATTTAATAATAAGGAGGGAGAGAGATAAAATACAGAGAGGGAGGTATAGATAATAAAGAAAAAAAGAACTCAAAAGTGCGTTTAACAGCAAAGTAACATCGATTAAAAGCGATTTGGAATACAATACTCACCACAAACGAAATCCTTCGTAGAAATGGTGAAAATGGTGTCCAACCAAAACAGCTAAATCCTCCAACGGCATTCAAAAAGTCAAAACAGCTAAATCCTCCAACGGCATTCACTGGACCTGTGACATAAAAATAAACTGCGTTGAAATAATAGGCCTTATTTTAATCAACAGAATCGTAACTTTTTTCCAATGCTATGTGTCTACTCCCATGTTTTTTTGCCCCCCCCCCCCCCCCCCCCCCACCCCCAAAAAAACCACAACAATATTTTTAAAAATTCGACTGTTGAAACCAAGCGCCTTTTCCCAAAATGGCCTAGTAAAAATAAGAGGGGTGTTCATCACACATAAGACAGTGTAAAACGGCCGAATTATAATGTAACAGCGATTACTGAATGACAAACTTGTACATAAGATTTTGAACCAAATGCCTATTGTGCGACATCAAAACGCGGACCCAGTTCCATCTCTGCCACAATTCCGCAAATAATCAACAGATAAGACAGAATTTTATTTATTATTTAGTAGATGTATTTTTATTTTTGATTTATTTATTTGTTATTATCTTTTATTAAATGTATTAATCTAAATTAAATTACATCTATTAAATTTAATAATAAGGAGGGAGAGAGATAAAATACAGAGAGGGAGGTATAGATAATAAAGAAAAAAAGAACTCAAAAGTGTGTTTAACAGCAAAGTAACATCGATTAGGAATACAATACTCACTACAACGAAATCCTTCGTAGAAATGGTGAAAATGGTGTCCAACCAAAACAGCTAAATCCTCCAACGGCATTCAAAAAGTCAAAACAGCTAAATCCTCCAACGGCATTCACTGGTCCTGTGACATAAAAATAAACTGCGTTGAAATAATAGGCCTTATTTTAATCAACAGAATCGTAACTTTTTTCCACTGCTATGTGTCTACTCCTATGTTCAAAGCTGAATTACAATGTAACAGCGATTAATGAATTACAAATGGCTGCCCACTCTTCATGCCCTTCCTCCCCCCTCTCCCTCTTCCCCCCCCCCCCCCCTCCTCCTAAGAAAACCGCAAGCGTGTGCACGGCCTAAACCACAAAAGAAAAACACATCGACATTTTGAACCAAGCGCCTATAGCGAAAAGCCCATTGTGATAAATGGGTGTTCATAAGACACAATAAAACATTGTAAAAAAGCTGAATTACAATGTAACAGCGATTAATGAATTACAAATGGCTGCCTACGACTTTGAACCCAGCGGATATTGTTGCGACGTTATGTTTGCCCCCATTCCGCTAATGAATAAACAGATAAGAGAGAATGAAAGGCCTAAGAAATAATAAAAGCCCTAGACGTCCTGAATTACAAACTCAAAAGTGCGTTTAACAGCAAAGTAACATCGATTAAAAGCGATTTGGAATACAATATCTTTTATTAAATCTATTAATCTAAATTAAATTACATCTATTAAATTTAATAATAAGGAGGGAGAGAGATAAAATAGAGGGAGGTATAGATAATACATAGCACGGTATTAAATCAACAGATAAGACAGAATTTTATTTATTATTTAGGCTAGTAGATGTATTTTTATTTTTGATTTATTTATTTGTTATTATCTTTGCTGCATAAAGACATCGAGTATAATTTATGGGGAAAGAAAAGGTTATCTATGCCTATTGCCCAATAATTGAATAAAATAAAAGCTCTACACGTATTGACTGACAAAACTTTAAACTGCATTGAACAGCAATATAAAGCGCAGATTAAAAGCTATCTAATGCATACTCACCACAAAATGACATCCTCCAACGGCAATGTCACTGATCCTGGGACATAAAAAATAAACTGCGTTGAAATAATAGTGCTATTTTTAATCAACAGAAAGGGTAAAACTTTTGTTTACACTGCTACGAATACGTGCCCACTCTTCTGGCCCTTCCTCCCCCCACTCTCCCTCTCTTCCCCCCCCCCCCCTCCTCCTAAGAAAACCGCAAGCGTGTGCACGGCCTAAACCACAAAAGAAAAACAAATCGACATTTTGAACCAAGCGCCTATAGCGAAAAGCCCATTGTGATAAATGGGTGTTCATAAGACACAATAAAACATTGTAAAAAAGCTTAATTACAATGTAACAGCGATTAATGAATTACAAATGGCTGCCTACGACTTTGAAGCAAGCGAATATTTTGCGACGTTATGTTTGCCCCCATTCCGCTAATGAATAAACAGATAAGAGAGAATGAAAGGCCTAAGAAATAATAAAAGCCCTAGACGTCCTGAATTACAAACTCAAAAGTGCGTTTAACAGCAAAGTAACATAGATTAAAAGCGATTTGGAATACAAATAATACTCACAACAACGAAATCGTTCTAGAATTATATCCGGAAATGCTGGCAGGGTTATCCGGAAATGATGACAGGGTGAAGGCCCAAAAATGATTGGTTCGTCTATTCTAAAAATAGCGTCTCACACCATGTGTTTTTACAGTGCTTTTGGAGTCAGTAAAATGCAAACTAAAGCCGTTTTGCAATCGAAAAGAATGTTAAATTTCGTTGTATCGGCAGCCCGTGATCGAGCGCCGAATGGCGAAACTCGCGTGGAAGCAATTATATGGACAGTTCAGCTGTAATCTGTAAAACTTGGAGCCTAGTGAAGCTCAAAATTAACTTCACAACAAAGCCGCTGGTTGGCTAAAACGGCCCCTTGTGACCTCAAACGGCTGCTCGATTAATATATAGAAGTTGCTCCAGTGCCAGAAGTGTTTTTCGAGGAGGGGGTGGTGGTGGGGGAGGGGGGATTTGTACGGGGGTAGTTTGTCTATTTGCCGCATATCTCAAGCAAAGTGTCGTCCTGCTGTGACGGTCCAGTGAGGCAGTGTCCAGTCCTGAGAGAGAAGAAGAGAGCTGTATGCACAACTGTGACCTCTCGGACCTGGATTGTTTTGAATCGTGTCGTCTTATCCGGACCGAGGAAAAACACCGGCTGCGTACCTGCAGGCGATCCATAAGTGGCCAATTTGCCCGTGTGCAAGAATATTTGTAGAAACCTGTATACATTTTGAATGAAAGAAAATATTAGTGAAGAAAGTATGCTTTTGTATGCAGGGAAATAAATAATTTATATTCGATAATTATTTTCAGCATTTGTGAAGAGAAATAATTTATGCATGACAAGTTTGAATTCTTTGCTAGCGTTGTAAAAAGTAGTAAAATATAAATGAAAACGATTTTGTCAATGATTAAGAAAATATATATAATTTATAAATGGAATTTGCTCAGTTGTTTTCAACGGTTGTAAAAGGAAATAATAACTTGCAATTAAATTGTTTCCAAGTATAATAAAGGGAAATAATTCGGGAAAGTTCATTCGTTTCAGTTAGGATAAAGGGAGGTAATTTATGACTGAGCTTAATAATGGATAGAACGGAGAAGGATAGTAAAGTGCACTAAGATGCAGAAGAATATGTGGGTATTTTTCCTATGTTAGTTGGCTAAAAATGCAAGAATATACTCTTGTATATATGTCATAGTGTACTGGTATCTTCGCCAGAACTGAACCCTCCCGGCTGCGTTTGACGTGGTGTGGGCGTACGACCCGGGAGCCCTGTTTACAACCTGGCGTCTCAACTGACCTGAGCACCTGAGGCAACCACTTGGTCGCTGACTGCCATCCAGCGAGGCTCTAACTTAGAAAGTCTTTAAGGACAAGTTCTGTTTATTATTCCCTCGGGGTGGCCTCGTGGCGCAGTGGATAAGTCGCCGGTTTCCTATGCCGAAGGTCGCGGGTTCTATTCCCGCAAGGGGCGAACGTATGTGACTTAGGTACGAGACTATTCAGTATTGAGGTCACCGAGGGTTTCCTCCCTCCCTTCAATAATGATACTGGACGCAGTCAATATAAAAATTTCAAAAATAAATATTTGATTTTCTTTCCGTCTTCTAATAGCGATCTCCCTGCCTTTACACCACCTGTTTGAATGATGGATGTGTATTTGTTGTGTGTGAGTGTGTGTGTGAGGGTGGATGAGACAGGTGAGCGTGTATGTTGGTACAGGTCGCCGCGCTTTGAGCCTAATTGATTTTGGAAAAGGCGCGTATATAGTATCCATTATTATTATTATTATTATTATTATTATTATTATTATTATTATTATTATTATTATTATTATTATTATTATTATTATTATTATTATTATTATTATCATCATCATTATTATTATTAATATTATTATAATTATTATTAAATTTGCTCAAGAAAATGAACTGCAAAAGAACGTCAGTTGCCAGTTGTATAAAGCCACATGTAGGCTATAGATAAGATATAAGACAACTTTATTATCTCTTTCAAGAAATTACATGTAGTTAGTTGAAGGAGTGGCATTTTCTATAGTTGAGCATTTTGTGTAATTTGTAGCCACTGAGAAATATTATTACTGTTTACCATATTATTAAGCATTTGTGTATAATTAATGTTTTGTACAAATTGGTTAAATAATTTACCATTCTACAGCCGCTTGTGAATTTGTTTAGGCTGTAGCAAGAAAGACTTTAAAGAAATTTATCTCAGTTAGTATTGTTTGTTTACTAGTTTTGTTTTCATTATAATTAAGTGTAATTGTGGGTGTACGGGTGGGTTAAATACATATTTGTTTTTATATGAATAAAAATGTTGTCAATGTTCCCTCTGGTGCTTTATGTGTTAGATGTTTGGGGTGGTTGTTCTCGTGTGATAAGCACACCATTGTTTGTGTACTCATTGCTGAGGCAGTGGATGTGACAGAATGTACATCATTATTACCATTTGATGTTTTGATTAATGACACCCTTAGTGTCAATGATGTTTCATACAATCATACACTTTTGGAAAACTTTTCTTGCATTATTTATTTATTTATTTATTATTTATTTGTCCGCCTAATCTAGCTCTATGTGCTTACGTGAATACAGAACAACCTGGTTTAAACAAATGCTTTATTCAAAGAAAGCACACAACAACCAACAGTGCCTTACGAGATAGGTAACAATTAAGTAAGCCCACCCTGTATAAATAAAATTCAACATAATAATGAAGTGACAGGCAACGAATAATTGCATATAAATAACGACGAATAAGAAATGTTTCGTGAATAAATAATTGAAATATATAGAATAGCAGGCAACAATTAATTACAAATGATTGAACATTATGAAAATCAAATATTTAACTGGAAATCAGGTATGTAAATAAATAAACATTTTGAACAAACAATTGAAGGAGATGAAAGAGAGAGAGAGAGAGAGAGAGAGAGAGAGAGAGAGAGAGAGAGAGATGCGGGAAAGGCGGGGGAGGGCAGGGAGTGGGTAGGGGAAAGAGAGAGGGAGGGAGGAGGGGGGGGGGTTGAACTGGTCGACGGACGCTTGTGCCATAAACCGGAGAATTTCACTTAGCGAAAACGCGTGGACTGTTTTAAACAAACACGTTTGAGTGGTGCTGCAGATGAGTTCATTATTTAGCAGAGAAATGGTTTGGTTTCCGTACTGCAAGTTATGTAACGTTATTTATTTTTGTTCTGTGTTCTTGCCTGAGGGTAGCAATCGTATTTACTCAGATGTTAGTATAGAGGGGACAGTGAAAGAGAAAATGTTCGACAGTTTCATTTTGAAAGCCATGTGAGCACGAGGGGTTGTTAGTTAACTGCCGAATGAACAGGTCATGATTGAGATCATTCATTCATCTTCTGAGTCGACGGTGGATTACTTGTTCTTGCCTGTTTCCAATGTAAAATGCAAGCGTCGTCTTTGTGAAGATAACATTTAAGGTTTCCAAATGATTATTTTCCTGTATGATCTCTGGCAGAGGATTTCACAGCACAGCGCTTGATGGAAAAGGAGGGATATACCTTTCAAACAGTCTACGTTGGTGATACTTGCAACAAGAGATGGAAGAAGATTATGCAAATATTGGGGTAAATAATTATTTTATATTTTATCGTACATTATTATTTTATGTCTTCCTCGGAGAACAAAAACCAGATTCTGTATAGAGTGTTTCGTGACTAGTCATTAAACCAGTTATTATACGCAGGGGCGGATCCAGGTGCGTGGGGAGGGAAGCCCCCTCCGACTCCCCTCCACTCCGCACCTCACACAAAAAACAAGAAGAAAGAAAACACAAAAGAAAGAAATACAACTAATACAATTTAAAATTTAAAAAAAAATTGTAATTGTATTCTGTCTCTTGGTGTTACTTGACGCGATGTTTACCACAAATATCATTATTATTTATTTATTTATTTTAAAAGAAGTGGCTACGGGCAGGACGCTGAAGGCAATGGCAAAGTGACCCAGTCTTAAATCTGCCGATGCAAGCGGCACTTCTTCTCACCATGCCAATTGATGGTAAATAATCATATTATTATAGACTATTCATTTTTGAGGGTATAGCACATAGTCTGTGGAAGGTTGTTTTCTAATTGCACCCATTTCTCATCTTAATTACTGCTACAGGTGCTCACAACGTGCATTAACTATTAAACAATTCGAGAAAAACTCATTAACTAGTAACAGTTGATTTTAAGGTTGATACTTATATATAAACTAATCTCTCTAACACAGACGCACAGGCGCGCGCTCTCACTCACACGCGAACTATAATTTTGCAGATTGGTTTAATTCATTTTAATCCGTGGAAGGAAAATAACAATTTTTAAATGATTTATTTGAAAAATGAATTTCTAAGGAAAAGAGACATTATCTTAAATTATACTGACATAAGCTTTAAAACAAAAAATAGTAATCTACATTAATCAAAGTGTGTTTATGTTTATGCATGTATACAATATGCTTGTAAAAGTCTAACATTATTTTATCAATGAAATTACTTTAAATTTAAAATATTTTTTGAAAATGAAACCGAGGAAGTCGGCAGGTAAGTTAGAACAAGTTTTAAGTTTTCTTCACTTCTTTAGTGACCAAGGTAAGGCAGAGTCTTTCAGCCCAACATACAGCATCAAACACAAGATATGTACAGTAACTCGTGGCAACCTTATCTGACATATGAATGGAAACTAAAGTCGTAAGATCTCGGAAACTTGAGTCTGATAGATCAGACGCACACTGTAGTACCAGCTGTCGTAATTTACCATGTTCCCGATTCTCCTCCAAGGACTGCACTTGAGCACGGAGATAATAACAGATAATAACCGTCCTATAGAACGTTGGCGAAAGGTGGTAGGTACTCGTAACCCCAATCATCAATGACTGATTTCGTGCCTTGCGTGTGATGAATTACAGCAATTTGTTTTCCTCGACTTTCTTCTTTCTTTTCCTCGACCCAGACTCTCCTTCTTTCTCGACATCGTTGTTGTGAATAGTGTTGGTGGTGGTGTTCTTAATGTTGTTAATAATGTTGATACTGCGGTAATGAGAGAGGTGATGGTGGTGGACGTGACGACAACCTCTTTACTTCATCACCAGTTTCCGTCGTCGGCGTCAACCTCCTACTACATCATCATCATCGTCTGCCCTTTTACATCTTCTTCGTTTTCTTATTTGCAGTTAAGATGTATCAATGTTTAGAATATGATGCCGTCACAGACTATACCCAGACGGAAAACTCAGTCATTCTGCGTTGCCTTTTACGAGAGTTGCGTCCCTTGAAAATGGGTGGTCAATGGCGGCTGTGAAAGTGAAGGGCAGAGCAGGAGAGAATTACTGCGTGGTACCGCAACAATGTGTACACTTTCAGTTGCAAAGAGAAATCTTTATTTTGTTATCCGCTAGAGGAATAAAGTTATGTATAATAATTACGTATAAATGCATGCTATTTTCAAAACATTTTATCTGTGCAAAAATCCTACGCACACAAGAAAAAAATGTGGATGAACTCTTTTGACAGTTTTAACATTCCTTTTGCAGTTTTGGCAGTAATTTTTTAAAACAAAAATGGCCAAATTTGTTTTAAAAAAATTAATAAATACAAATTGAGGCGTTGCAACTGAATGCAGCTTTCTACAAAACACAAAAGGATGGTGTTTGTGATCCAAAATGTAGCACAGCACAAACTCATACAAATTAATCATTTAATCATTGTATGTAAGCCTAACAGAGCTTAGTTTGAAACCACTTGAATGAAATTTTATATTATATAATGCATAATTAATAAGTACTTTTGTTTTCGTTGATAATTATATTAAAATTCACCTTGCCACATTCATTCCATAGTTGGTTGAACTTTGCTGTGTACATTTATAATGAACATGATGCTAAGAACCTCACTCTCCAACATTCTCTCCTTCTATCCCACATTTTCCTATCTTTCTCATCACATTCTCTCCCATCATTTTAACGTAATGATGTTTATATTGTTTAAATGTTTATTATTGTGAATGTATGTGTGTGTGTTTGTGTGTGTGTGTGTGTGTGTGTGGGTGGGTGGGTGTGGGTGTGGGTATGTGTGTGTGTGTATTTTATACATACATTTAAAAAAATATTTCTTATGATGTTCAACGTGTTTTAACTGTATAAAGTTTTAGTATTCGGAAAGGTCAGTGGTCAGAGCGCACGACTTGTGTGAGTGCATCTTGGGCGACGTGGGTTCGAATTCTGACTTCAGCAAACTATTGTGTGATTGCTGGATACTACGGGCCAGCGCCTTGAGCAGCTCTCTGAGCTTGTAAGTGCGCTATATAAGCAAAATCTCTTTCTTTCTTGTTTGTGTGAGTGTGAACATTTAGAGCAGACTTTAGTTTGGTTTTGCTATTTAAGAAAGAAATTATTATTATTATTATTATTATTATTATTATTATTATTATTATTATTATTATTATTATTATATAAATGATAAACTACACCTCTACACAAACCACCTAATCATTGAACATAATTAAGCTTATTATCGATCATTGTTCCATAGGCCTACAGCGCAACAATTTTACAAAAGTGCAGACACATGAGTTCATTCACATGCATAGCCTGGGTCTTGCACAGCCATTAAACAAATTACAATAATTAACAACAGTAATACAATTCTTGATAAATAACAACAACATAAGCAATTAATGAATTAATACAGAAATACTAGCCCTCGGATATATATATATATATATATATATATATATATATATATATATATATATATATATATCCAAAAAAGTTAGCAGTTTTCTGGAACACAAATGCTATCGGAGAGTAACAGATTATTGTTCTCTAGTAGCGTCTGCTACAGCGATCAACCCATTCGCAAGGGAGGTAAGCCATACAAGTGGCTTGTAAGCGTTATATAGTAATATAGTAGTTTTCCATCTGGGTTATAGTCTGTGATGCCGTTCTTGTCATTTTAAGTTTGTTGTGTTGTGTAGGTATGTCTTTTTCATTTCCCCTCTTATTGGATTTGATAACTCCTTGGGCTGAGAGTTTAAATTTGCCACTGACACCGTGAGGATGATGAGGACGCAGATGATAAAATAAAGAAGAGGATAATTGATGTTGTTGTTGGGAATGATGATGACGATCAATGATGATGATTCGACTATTGATAAATTGTGTAACAATGATGATGATGAAGAGAAGAAGAAGAAGAAGAAGAAGAAGAAGAAGAAGAAGAAGAAGAAGAAGAAGAAGAAGAAGATGATGATGATGATGATGTTGTGGTTATCATTGTTGTCGATGATGATAATCATAAAGACGACGACGACAATAATGATATTCATTTAGGTCATCTAGCGTCTCGGCTGTAGGCTTTTAGTAGTAAATTATTAGTCGTTGTGGTTAATTATTTAGTTGACGTTCGTGGGGGGCCTCACTGGAGACACTATTAGCAATACTATGACTGGCGATTTCCTCACAATGTCACGTACTGTCGCCTCTCCATAATGAGACTAGTTATTGATTCCGCTGACCAATCAAACGCGACCCCTGTGGGGGTGCCGGGGTTTTCTGTATAAATAGTAACCCACTTTCTGGAAAGTTAGTGCATTAAATTCCCACTGTCGCTGTCTTTCTCTTTTGTTCTTTCTCATTCCTACTCTGTTCAATCGATCTACAATACTTTCCTCTACGCTAAACCAGTCACCTAGCCTACCTTTTTTCCTTGAAAACTTCCCAAACTTCTCATTTGTATGCGAGATCTGTTGGGTCAGCTTGGGAATATTGGACACTTTCTGCCAAATGGTCACTACGGCTTCCTATGACATTATTATTTAGCAATGTAGGTATTTTATATGTATGTGTTTTGTTGATATTTTATAATGATGTTTATATTCTATTTTGTTTTTTGGAAACGGGGGTTCAATAAATTAGAGTATAGCCTCAGCGTCCCATTCGTGGGATGCCTTTATTGTAAAGTGACCGGCTGGTGGGGTTCCTTCAGTGTTACCATTAGGGTTGTTTCAGCAGATCTTTTATCAGGGGTGAGTCCTCTTTCCACCAAGTTGGGTCCTGATTTTGTGGTTTTTTATTTACTCTTTGCAGTCCGCTGGATCCTGTAAGCAATGAATAACTAACTAACTAACTAACTAACTAACTAACTAACCAAACGCGGAAAATGGGATGAAAGAGGGGTAGGAAGATACGAATAATAAGAAGAGTGGTAGGAGAAGGGGGCGGGAGCAGGGGGGAGGACGAGGGAGGAGAGAGAGAGAGGTCTCAATGGTTGGTTGCACTGATCTAAAAGAAAGTTTATTTAGTTCAGTGGGTTTGGTTGTTTATCACCATCTTACCATTTTATTTTCTTAGCAAGTGTTTCACCAACTAGATCTGAATGCATAGAAGATATTTCTCTTATATAGCGCACTTACAAGCTCAGAGAGCTTCTCAAGGCGCTGGCCCGTAATATCCAGCAATCACAAAATAGTTTGCTGAAGTCAGGATTCGAACCCACGTCGCCCAAGACGCACTCACACAAAGTCGTGCGTTCTGACCACTGAGCTATCCCTGCCACCGAGTTTAAACGTCCTACATATGTGTGCAACATTAACATATTATAACGTGAACACAAATTGCGCTCGTATCATTATTCTCTTCTTTAAAAGAACACAGTACATCTACACTGCAATTAGCGCGGCATGCGCATGTATTGTCAGTTAAAAACGATCCGAATGACCCTTTACGAACAAGAAGACTTGGCGTTAGGTACGATCACTTTGCTTAATAATTATGTTCACTTCACAAATTCACGTTTTTCATTCTTTATGGAATAATAACGTAGAAAAAAACAACAAAAAAACATAGCAAACATAATGTAATCAAAAACTGGGATGTTCAGAATAAAGCGAATGTGATGTAAAGCTGATTTGGTCAGTTTTGCATACAATTTTAGTTTGCTAATATCTCTGCTTCTAATAGCGTTTCAGAAATGGGGTTAGTATCAGCAAAACAGACCTGATGAAATATTGCATTATCTTTTTGCGTTCAGAGCCAAAAAGTAATGTCAGACCATTTGTGTATTCCTTTATATTCTAAATATGCTGAGCAGAGACATATACTTATGTACACAACCCACCATCTATATATATAAATTGCTTAGCCGGAAGTCCTTCTTCGCTTCCACTGTAAAGTTTGTCCGGTATGGACGCTGATCTGGGCAGGTGCTGGGCGGTGCGGATCGGCCTGCTGTGCGCTCAAAACCAGCGAAATCGTTATAGCTGACATTTCCTTACCGAACGTTTAACCGTTTCTGAGATAAATAAATAAACAAAATGTTCACAAACTGCAATAGCCTAATTCCGCGCGCTTCGGATTCAACCCGTGTCAAGAACGTGCCGTTCCGTAATGCCGCATATTTTGTTTTATTTCCATTGAAAACACTTTTGCACTCATGTCACCAATCTTACAGCTGAAGGTTACCTGTTCACTTTCTTTTTCATCCATACTTATATGGACACAAAAATTCATTCGCAAACAATCTTGCAAGAATCCCATTCAAGCGCCAAACGTGACGTCACATATAACTTTGCAGACGACATTTGACAACAGCGTCGGCTGTAAGTGTAAGTACATTGCAATAAATATCATGCCTAATATTTTTAAATAAATGTATGACATTTTAAAATTCGTTGCCTAACATAAATACTAAATTAAAATTAAATATTTTAGTGCATTACTCAAACATGCACCTATACTCTGTCCTGCAGTACATTGAAATTATCATTTTAAATTAAAATAGCTCAATGCATTGCTCGAGTCGAACATCAACGTGTACCTTTTAATCTACTCTGTTTTGCAGTGCTTCATCATTCGACCCCTGCAAGTAAACCATTGCAGTCATTTCAGTGCATTTCTAATGTGTGACTCTGTTCTGCAGTACATTGCAATTATCATTTTAAATTAAAATAGTTCAATGCATTGCTCGAGCCGAACCTCAACATGTACCTTTTAATCTACTCTGTTTTGCAGTGCTTCATCATTCGACCCCTGCAAGTATGTGCAACGCTTAGACCAAAGAAAAAAAATTGTCCGTTTACGGTCACCTGACCGACCCTGTACATTTTGCACCAACCCTAATTTTTTTTTTCCAAAAACATAACAATAAAATAATAAATGAAGATACTTTTAGAAGCCAAGGCAAAATCGTCCAAATGAAACTCGTAGACAACAGTTGTCTCCCTGTCTACATTTTAAACAGCAACCTGTACAAAACCACTAGTTTATCTATATATCTTTATATGTTTGACGGATTAATTTTTGTTATTTATATACCATGTTTTCAATTGTAAGAGCGTATACTTTGTACCACAACATATTTTCCTATGCTGGTAGTCTTCTTTCTTCTTGGTATAGGTCTTCAGATCTCATATTAAAAGTAGTCATAAATTTTCGTTTGTGAAGTTAGTATTGATTTCAAAGCGAATCAGATCTAAGCTCAACTGACACTTTCCTATTCAAACAAATTTGTAAAAACACATTTGAGACGTAATTCTACAGTGTCTTATGTAATTAGCTGACGTCATACAATTAAAGCACAGCGGACAGAACGACGTTTATACAGAAGTAAATATAAATATTATTCCTGTACAGTCGACAAATAACAAAATGCTTACATCTAAAAATCATGCAAAAAGTTAAACGAGCGAAAAACTTTTTTTTTTTTAAATCGCACAAATGAAACCACTTTGGAGTTCCCACTGATAGTAGGTATCTGCTGAAATAGAGCAATACAATAATAATAATAATAATAATAATAATAATAATAATAATAATAATAATGAATATTATGATTATTTACCGCCCATTGGAAGTGGTGAGAAGAAAGCTTTCCGTTTCTTAGTCGTTTCTGCATCGGCAGATTTAAGATGGGGTCGCTTTTGCACTGCCTTAAGCTTCTACCCGTAGCTTCTCCCACCCTCCCTCCCAACCCACCCTTCCACCTCAAAAATAAACACAAACAAATGAACAAAAACAAACACGCTAGTATAGTTTGCACTGGAATGAAAGCAACGCCAAGGGATGTAACCATGTAATAAGATAGTCTTTCGACCGCAAACATCCACAAACTTTGTATGTTTGTGGTAGACATCGCGTCAAGTAACACCAAGAGAGAAAATACATATTTAAAAAATTCTTTATATTTCTTTTCATTTTATTGTATTACTTTTTTTCTTTTTATTTATCATTCTTCTTCTTTTTTGAGGATCCCCTTACACTCCCCCCTCCCACACCCTCACACTTTTTTCTCTTTCTCCCCTCCCCTCCACCTCCAATCTGGATCCGCCCCTGTTTGCGCACATGCGATAGGACGCGAAATCTTGTTCTTTCTTTGCAAATCAGAGTAGACAACGTCTGGGGTTACAATTAAAAAAACAATTCTTTTGAAGTGTTTTATGTAGAATAAAAGTTATAGTACACACTGGAGAAACGCAATAAACCTCAGCCATCTCTGCAGCGCGCTATGAGTGTATTATTATTGCCTCTTCGGCTCAAATGATGACACCTATATCTCAATCAATTTGGACTAAATAAATAATTTATTAAATATCACATTTAAAAAAAAAAAGTCACGTTCAGTGGATGCCAGCGATTGAGCTTAGTTGAGTCAACCAAAGAATTGATTACTAGACCTAAACCTAGGCAGCGCACAATATGCTTGGAATTTGAGCACATTAAAATGCGCAAAAACATCTAGACTAGACTTTTAAAAAACAACAATCTATTTCTACTAGGAAAACAAAACAAAAAGTTTTATTTTATCGTATTGGCATTTTACATCACATCTCTTTCTTTCTTTAAAGATAAATTCACAATCCCGTAGTTTGGGACTGAAAGCAAAAATC
Source organism: Oncomelania hupensis (assembly GCA_036898135.1). Lineage (NCBI taxonomy): Eukaryota > Metazoa > Mollusca > Gastropoda > Littorinimorpha > Pomatiopsidae > Oncomelania > Oncomelania hupensis. The sequence continues at coordinate 34,119,082 of CM072515.1, forward strand.
AACACAGGTGGCTCCCCAGTTTCTCTTATTACAGTTATACACAGAACTGCAACTACATACAAGACGAGTGTATGATTATACATTGGAACTTTTTCTCATTCATCGTTATTGTCGCTGCGGTTGCCCTTATTGTAATTTGTGAGTTGTAGTAACTGCTGGTGGCAGCACTGCTACCAGACATGAATCAAGATTTGTACGGTGGCACAGTTGATCTATATTGTTTAAGGCTGATAAAAACAAATTTTTTGAAAATTGAAATATTATTGAAATAACAACATTAAGGGTTTTAATGAGACTTAACGTTTGGGCGTTGAAAGGAAGGAGAGGTGAAGATCCCCTTTGATCGGCGTCTTCAATGGTTCTTGAAGTTGGAAAACAGACCGACCATCTACTCACGTTGAAGAGGCTATTTTCATCGTCGCGCCTTTGCATGCATGTCCGGTCGTTGGAACGTGTTTGTCCATCTTAATCAAAGTTAAGAAAGTCTGATTTTCTGGAACGTGTCAAAACTTTTTTTTTTTAAAATTCACAACATGTGTGTGTGTGGGGGGGGGGGGGGGGAGAGGTGAGAGGGTGTAGGGGGATGTACGTACGTGGGTTTATGCATAGGTTACACTTACGTAGAATACATCATTTCATGTTTGTATTTTTTAGTTTGAATGTGGAAAATTCCCAGGCATATTTCTACCATTTGCGATACAATTCTTTCTGTTCTACTAAAGATTTTAGGTGACCAGAGTATTAATGAGGCAACCTAGATGTAACATTTACAGTTATGGTGGCTCATTTGGCGGCGGATGGACCACTTTTCCCCTTGTGCCTTGTCGTGGTAGGTGGGGTTGGATTTTTTGAACGAGGCTTGCCTTTCTGGTCTGCCACGCTTTTAGTGGAGGATTGCTGCATAGGCTGGAGATCCGGCGACACTTTAAAATCGCAACCCGTCGACTTCTTGATGGTCTCCACCGTCTCTCCTTCAGCTAGTTCCAGCAACGTCAGGCCTTCCTTCTTGTGAACGTCGAACACGGCTCGCTCCGTGATAATCCTGTCCACCACCTCATGGCCCGTCAGCGGTAGATCCAATTCATTGAGGATCTTGGGCTTTCCGTTCTTGTCGCAGTGTTTCATGGCGATGATTAAGGGTTTGTCGGCGGCCGCCAGGTCCATGGAGCCGCCCATGCCCATGATGAGCTTGCTCGGGATCATCCAATTAGCGAGGTCACCAAAGCGCGACACTTGCATTCCGCCCATAACATTCACGCCAACGTGATTACCACGGACCATAGAGAACGCCTCGTCGCTGGAGATATAGCAGCCGCCTGGCGTAATAGTCACAGTCTCTTTGCCGGAATTAATGAGATCCGGGTCTTCTTCGCCTTTTTTGGGAAATGGTCCAAGCCCCAGTATTCCATTCTCGCCCATCAGATGAACGGTGATGCCCTGCGGCACGAAGTTGGAGGACAGCTCCGGCATGCCGATGCCCAGGTTGACGTACATCCCGTCATGGAACTCCAAGGCCACTCGTCGCGCGATCCTTTCTCTCACAACAGCTTCTTTGCCCTTAGATAACGGCAATTCGGGCTGATTGTCGCGAAACCTCAGCTTGGCGATTCGTTTTTGGAATTTGTCACCTTTGAAAATGCGGCTGATATAGATGTGAGGAACCTGCACGTCTTCTGGAGGGATCTGTCCGATTTCTACGATTTCCTCCACCTCCGCGATCGTGAGCGTGCAGGCTCGCGCCATCGTTGGGTTGAAGTTGCGTGCGGTTTTATTGAACTGTAGATTACCGGCCTTATCGGCTTTCCATGCATGTATGATAGCAACGTCCCCAGTGAGCGCTTCCTCCAGGATGTAGTTGATACCGTGGAATTGCCGTACCTCCCTTGGCGCGCTTTTCTGGATGATGCTGCCGTCAGGCTTGTAACGTATTGGGATGTTACCTTTTTGCACCATCGTGCCGTAGCCCGTTTGCGTGAAGAAAGCCGGTACACCTGCTCCACCCGCCCTTACCCGTTCAGCGATGGTGCCCGACGGCACCAGCTCCACATCCAGCTCGCCCTTCATGTACATATTGCACAAAGTCTTGTTTTCGCCGATGTAAGAGGCGATTACTTTTTTAACCTGTTTTTTCTTTAGCAACAACCCCAAGCCGAAGTCGTCCACACCGAAGTCGGTGCTGATGATTTGCAGGTTCTTGAGGTCCTTGTCTACAAGTCCCTGAATGAGGTGTTCGGGAATACCGCACATACCAAAACCTCCTGCCATGATAGTGGCTCCGTTTTTCACATCAGCCAGCGCCTCTTGGGCGGTTTTGCAGAACTGCACGTTTTGCACGCTGCTCGTGGAGAAGGCAGTCATGAGCTCTCCATTGTAACTTTGTTTCTGCGGCGCTACACAGGTCGAGGCAGGACTTCCGGCCAGCGGACGCCGTAGAACTCTGCCGAGTTCGAGAAGAACAAGGCTGCTTCTAAACGACCACTGTATCGCCATTTTCACCAAGCGGAAGTGTGTAAACATAAACTGACGTCATAAGTCTCCTAGCGTGCGTCATCTAGTTTTGTTGACAAGAAGCAACATAATGCCGTCATATAGCAAACCCTGTCGCAATCGATATGTACAAAACGGCGAATTGTCCGTTTTGGTAGATTTATGTTTTGAATAATAATTTAAATTACTGAATATAAATGCTGTAATTATCACACAAATAATTCGTTTATGTGAGAGCAATCAATTTTTAAACGTACTCGCTGTGACGGTGGGTCTATTGTTGCTGGGCTCTGCACAATGGAATGCTATTACCCACTCGTCTTTAGTCGATGGGGATCGCTAGTAAATCTCTCCCTGTGACTCTACTTAATACATTTATAAGTTCAGCTCGGTCCGTGTTTAGGCTGGGGTACAGAGATAGAAAGAAAATGGTAAAAGATCACTGTCACACTAGCTCTCACACGGCTATGAAACATAGGTAGTCCAGCCACTTAATAACAGTAAATATCACACATTTATTTCCTCTACTCTATACACGATCTGCTAAGTACGATTCTAATTTAAAAGTTCAAATGTTTCTTTGAATGGTTCGCTTCTTGG
>CM072515.1:34127168-34254668 GCA_036898135.1 Oncomelania hupensis
CACCCCCCCACACAAACCGGAAGTTAGGATAAAAGAAAGAAAGGTAGCCGACGTCAAAGGAAATAATAATAATAATAATAATAATAATAATAATAATAATAATAATAATAATAATAATAATAATAATAATAATAATAAAAGCAAATTAAAAAGATCGTGAAGCGGGAGGGGAAAATGTGGAAAGGGGTAGGTGATATAATGATAATAAGAAGGAATTCAGTAATGACGAAATTTACCCTTCCGCCTAGCAGAACCTCCCTCAAGTCGTGTCCCCTTGGTGCCAACTTCATGTTTCTGACCACCACTTGCGCTGACGTCGCGCACACCAACAACAGCGCCGCCAGCACTACTTTGCGCATGCTCGGGCTCATATTTCCGCTTCCGGTATTGTCGAGGTAGAAGAAAAGACTACTTCTAGTCTGCTTACTGCTAGGCTGCTTTCTGGTCCTCTGGAAACAATGAAACAACAAACTTTAGAAAGCTAAGACTCCATTTGGAGGGATAACATTATGGCCTGCCTTCATTGAAAGGTTCGTGCAGGTTCACGAACATTTTTTCTTCGAGGTTCTAGGTCGACAGGCCACGAGGGAAACACTTGATCTATATGAAAGATGTATTTATGCATTTATTTGTTTATTGCTTTTTCCATTGAAATGATGAGACACTATATGAGTGAACAAGCTGCGCCGCTGCCGATCTGTGCCTAATCCTGTGAATGTGAAGACAGGAGATTGCATGTTAAAAGTTCTCTTGTGAAATAATTAAGTTTTATAAATCTGAATCTGAAATTTCCAGGCGTTGGTCAGGCTATATAGAGAAATGTGGTTATAAAGCAAGTAATTATCCGTAAGAGCCCACCCCAAAAGTGACCTGCCAGTCAGCACATTTTCACACCGCAGACTCGTCGGTTTGTCTCCTGGTCGCTCCCGGTCGGATTTTTAAAAACGGTTCCAGACTGAATCTGTATCTCCTCCTGGTCGTCTCACCCACCCATCCAGACAACGACAAAGGGATCACAAGCAGTCGGCAAGTTTTTGGCCTTCAGACCGGTTGTGATCGACAGTCTAATCAATCTGCTACCACCCCAATATTAGGTAGGCTTGATATAGATTAGGGATATAAATAACGTTATTTTTTTTAGGGAAGCGATCCTTTACAATGCCATTTCACTGCCGAGTTTTGCTTTTCTTGGGACAAAATACTTTACTTGTGACTGCGTATGTGTGTAGATGAATGTATATGCGTGTGCGAATCGTGTGGGAGTGGGGGGTGGTATGTATGTGTGTGTGGTGGTGGCGGTGGTGGTGGTGGTGGAGGAGGTGTGTGTGTGTGCGTGTGTGGGTGCGGGCATACACTTGAAACTCTACATGGTTTCTTTTTTACTTTTTTTGACGGCCCCGTTATTTTGACGTCAAAATAGTGTTCCGGTAGAGTTACAGCTGTTTTAGGCTTAGGGTTAGGTTAAGGGTTAGGGTTTAGGGTTAGGGATAGCTTCAAAAAATTGAAAATGTCAAAATAATGTCAAAAAAAAAGGGAAGTGTGTCAAAATAATATATGTAGATTTTCACAACAGTCAAAACAACGTCGTTTCTACAAAAATGTGTGTGTGTGTGTGTGTGTGTGTGTGTGGGAGGGGGGGGGGGTGTTTGTGTGTGAAATTTCTATTGTGTGTCTGTGCTCATTATAGATGTGTGTTTTAAGGAAAAGTTCGTTTCTGAAAGCTTTGCACGGTATTTTTTTTCATATATACACTTGTGACTGTATTTTGGTAGCCATCAGCTGTCTTTCGCATGTTCATGTTTATACGCGCGCACGTGTGTTTGTGTGTGTAGGGGTGGGGGTGGGGAGGGTTGTGTATGTATTAACTCGATTCTTCGGGATATTACATTTTTGATTGAAATTTGATTAAAATGCACCAATCATCGTTGTTTGCAAGGATTAACGATGAACAATGTTTCCGTGTATCATCATCCACAACGCACCGACCCGCATGTCTATGGCGTACGAACAGGGTCAAACGCGCGATGAAAAGTATCCATGCTTTGCATCGATACTTTTTGAAAAGTATCGCTACTTTGCATCGCTCCGTTACGAAAGGATCGATCCTTTTCATCGCGCATTTCCGAGTTCCTCCGAATACACAGTATGCAAATTTTCCAAAAGTTTGAGCGGAACTAAAGCGGAACACAAAACAGGCAATCGCGCCAATCTGCTTGCTTTCCTTTCGTTCTTATATTTAGCTATTTTGAAAAATTATATTTATTAATTAATTTGCTCTGCAAAGGACAATTGGAACTGCGGAATGTTACATAATACATGTATATTATTTCATTAGCTTGACCGATTTCAGTTTTGCAGAAACAGTGTGTTTCGCCTCTGTAAACTTCGGAACTGCGCGATGAAACTGCTCGAGCTAAAGTATCGATGCAAAGTATCGATAGTTTTTAAAATTTTTCAGAAAGCATCGATACTTTCGCAATTGGCGTTCCATTTGAGAAAATGTGCGATCCTTTTGAGAAATTAGCGATACTTTCCTAAACGGATGGATCTGTAACAGCAGAAATAGTGACGACAAAATGTAGGAAATTAGCTTAGTGCAAAATAGATAGCATCGATTAAAACTTGACGTTAATTCATCAGTTACCTAAAGGAAAGCAGACATATGTTAAATTAACTCTCTTCAGACAGTCACACCGCCAGCCTCTCCAGATAATATCTAACAGACTTAGCAATTCATGACTGTAATTAGTACTTGCAAAACTGACCAGAACGTCATTTCCGGTAACTAGCCAGGCACCGCTTATTGCTAGTGAATCTGTCCTACGCCCGGTCACTGATGTTCCAAGTAAGACATAATCGCACGTGTCCCACTATTAGGACCGGTGGGGGAAATATTCAAATAAAAACGAATAATCCCGTATAGGCGAGATTAACTAAAACGAGAGTTACACGATTGGTCAGAAGACTACTAGGGACCCTTGCATTTCCTTGGGGGCCCAATCTTAGCTCGTCAGTCGATTTTTACCTACGAAGCTGCGAGGTCAAACCAAGAAACCATCTGCAGTGAACGCTTATCCTCAGCCTTATCATCAAGATAGACTAGAGACGGTTTCACGGATCCCAGAGTCTAGAAGTAAGATAACATTAGTAGTTTTGATATGTGTATGTTTATTTTATATTGATTGCCATGTATTATATATATATTATATATATATATATATATATATATATATATATATAGTTACAGAAACAGATTATTGTTTCTGAGACAGTATGCATGTGGATTGATGTATCTTAGCCTTAAGATTCGAATCGAATTGTGCATATGGGAACCTTGCAGGTGTCTGATGCTATGGACACTTTGCAGAGGAGACCGCACACTTATATCTAACGAGAATATTGTAGCCAGAGCTCCGACTTTTACAGGTCAGCTCTGGGACGGTTTGTGGGGACAAACGCATGACGCTTGCTCCCGTGGTACAGAAGGAGAACAACCAAGATTCTACCTCTCCACGTCCTAACCTCGTAGCTACAAGACCACCCGACTCACCCGCTCAACCTGAGAGGCAAGACTTCTCAGAAGGACCCAAGCACTCTCAACGACAGAGCAGCTAAGTCACCCACAAATGCAAACTGAGTTCTACCCTCGAGAAAACATAATCGACCACTAGATCATTTAGTGAACTATGAATATATTCGCGTAGCATATGATGAAGAAGACCTGCTGACAAACTTTCCCAGCACATCGAACTCTTAGAATTATTAACTTACCTGTTTAATTAAGTACATGTAAAAGTTGTGTTGAATATATAAAAAGGGAAATTACATACATACGACTGGTGTCATTCTATTTGTATTGTTGTGTAGCTATTAGTTCTTCTCGAGACATAATAATCTAGTCTTTTGATTAGTAATCAGCGTTTCTCAAGTTGAGCCAAATGATACTAAAAAGCCCAAGAACAAAATTTATATAAATTTTATGTGACCAAAGTGCCGTGATCAGTCTCTCACACAGCTTCGGAATTCTGGTAAAAGAACGATCGATAGTGGTGTCACATCGCCCATCTATCAATAAGTCTTAGCCCCTAGTAAGATAAACGTATCTTCCCCAGAATATCATCACAGGATCCTTATGAGAATAGTATCGATGCAAAGCAAGCATCGATAATTTTCATCGCGCGTTTGACCCTGTTCGTACGCCATACATATCCCTCTTCCGTCATTATACCAAAGTTATTCCAGTCGATGAGAACACAATGAGGAGGACAAGAACTTCAGTAAGGACAGGAAAATAAGAAGCAGAAGAATAAGGTCAAGAACAAGATGAACAAGAATAAGAAAGAGCAGAAAGATAGAAAGGAGTATGAGAAATGTTAAAGAAGAAAAAGAAGAAGGATGAATTGAAAGGACTATAAGAAATGTTAACGCAGGAAACATATTGATGTACTGAATTAAGTTTTCTTTCCTTATTGAGTTATTCCATTTCACTGTTCATTATGAATAAGAAGGCATATAATTAGATATGTGTCCATATACATATTAAATAAACTTCTTTCCATGTTCGGTAAACGGTTTCACCCGAATGCGAAATATTTTTAATCTTTTGTGGGCGTTTCAAGGTCTCGGAAACAGGATATTTGCATGGGATAAGACACTTTGTATATAGTTGGTTAGTTATTGTTCATCCGTAAAGGGCTGGACCACTTTTCCCTCTGAAAGGGGACATTTTCCCGCCTGACTGTGGCCTGCCTTTCTGGCCCGTCACCCCTTTGGTAGGGGATTGCTGCATGGGCTTGAGGTCCGGCGCCACTTTGAATTCGCAAGCCGTCGACTTCTTGATGGTCTCCACCGTCTCTCCTTCAGCTACCTCCAGCAACGTAAGGCCTTCCTTCTTGTGAACGTCGAACACGGCTCGCTCCGTGATGATCATGTTCACCACCTCTTTGCCGGTCCTCGGCAGTTCCACATCCTTCAGGATCTTGGGCTTTCCGTTGTTGTCGCAGTGCATCATGGTGACAATGCACCGTGTGCGGGGGGCGGCCACCAGATCCATGGCGCCACCCATACCCATGACTTTCTTGCCCGGGATCAGCCAATTGGCGAGGTCGCCGAAGCGCGACACTTGCATTCCTCCCAGAACTGTGAGGTCAAGGTGATTGCCCCGGATCATGGAGAACGACTCATCGCTGGAGAAGAAACAACCGCCGGGAATAAGGGTCACAGTCTCTTTGCCAGCGTTGATGAGATCGGGGTCTTCTTGGCCTTTCTTGGGAAATGGTCCCAGCCCCAGTATTCCATTCTCGCCCATTAGATGCACGGTGATACCAGGCGGCACGAAGTTGGAGGACAGCTCTGGCATGCCCACGCCAAGGTTGACGTACATCCCCTCACGGAACTCCAAGGCCACTCGCCGCGCGATCCTCTCCCTATGACCCGCATCCTTGCCCTTCACTTCCGGCGGACTGTCACTCAGCCTCAACTTGGAGATTCGTTTCTCGAATTTGTCTCCTTTGAAAATGCGGTCGACGTAGATGTTTGCAAGGTGTACGTCTCCTGGCGGTATCTGGCCGATTTCTACGATTTCCTCCACCTCCGCGAGCGTCAACTTGCAGGCCCGCGCCATGGTTGGGTTGAAGTTGCGTGCGGTTTTCCGGAATTGTAAATTACCGGCCTTGTCTGCTTTCCAAGCTTTGATAATAGCAACGTCCCCAGTGAGCGCTTCCTCCAGGATGTAGTTGACACCGCCGAACTGCCGGACCTCCCTGCCCGCGCTGCTCTGCATGACGCTGCCGTCAGGATTATAACGTAGCGGAAAGTCACCTTTCTGCACCAAGGTGCCATAGCCTGTCGGTGTGAAAAAAGCCGCCACCCCTGCTCCACCCGCTCTGATCCGTTCAGCGATCGTGCCTTGCGGCACTAGCTCCACGGCTATGTCGCCCTTCATGTACATTTTGCACAAAGTCTTGTTCTCGCCGATGTAAGAGGCGATGATTTTCCTGACCTGATTCTTCTTCAGCAAGAGCCCCAAGCCGAAGTCGTCTAGACCGAAATCGTTGCTGATGACTCGCAAGTTCTTGATGTCCTTGTCCACCAGTCCCTGAATGAGGTGTTCGGGCATTCCGCACATACCGAAACCGCCTGCCATGATGGTGACCCCGTCTTCCACGTCAGCCAGCGCCTCTTTGGCGTTCTTGCAGATCTGCACGTATTGCACGCTGCTCGTGGAGAAGGCGGCGCCCACTGTCCTGCCTGATTCTCCATTGTAACACAGTTGCTGCAGTTCTACACAAGCTTTGGTAGGACTTGTGGGCAGCGGACGCCATAGAACTCGGCCAATTTCATTGAGGAAATGGCCTCTTCTAAACACCTGGCATGCCGCCATGAAGACGCAAGTACGTAATCCTGAACTGACGTCATAAGCTAACACAGCGTAATCGTGTTTCAGGAGAAAAAAGAGTGCTACGAAGTCATAATTATTGCTAATCCTCAAAGACTGAATGGTCTTTGCTATTCTGGGCAAAGCTCTTTGGTATCACCGTTGATTTTAAAGGGTCCATGGTTTTACTTAGTCTAGAAGCACGCGTATTATACGTTATCGGCATCTTTGGCGGGTATTCGCATCTTTGACTTATGTCCAACGAGATCTATGAACAGTTTCCACGAGTCGAACACGAGTGAAACAATGAATCGATCGAGTAGGACTTATGTATATGACCTATCGTTCGAATGTGATGTTGTGAATTTGTCAACACAGGCCTATGAAGAACTTGTGTGCATATATATATAGTGTCTGTGTGTGCGTACCCTGTTAGCGTGCATTTTAGTTACAGAATAAGGCGCATACTGCATCCATTTTGAATAATGGTATTACCAAACAAACCTGAAAAAATAAATTAAAGGAAAACAATCAAACTAGCCACCCTGACTAAACAAACCCCAAACAAGATGTCAATATACTTCCACTCTCACACTGAACCGATAAATATGCATTTTTAAAAGTGTTAATTTTTTTTTTGCCTGTGTGGGACCCAGCTTTATTAGAACGAAGCAAAAACGAAACATGGAATGATAGGTCACTACCAGAAAAAAAAAATCAAAATGACCCCCTCAAAAATGAATTGCGGTTGAGTTATTCTTGAGATAACGTAAAAAGTGTGTTCCTAGCAAACTGATGAAACTGACCGACAACCGGATTGCTACTGAAGGATGGACCATAATTTGAAGTACCTGGGTACCAAAACTCAGCTAAATCGCTTTAATCGTTTTTAGCAGCCAAAGTATCCTTCAGTGACCTTGACCATTGCTGTAGGTGGCACCAGAGGAAGGCCACTAACCGAGGTAATGTTCCTATGAAGTTTGGTCAAAATCCGTTTAGTGGTTCTTGAGATATGTCCGTCCAACGGACAGACAGACGGACGACCAAACCGACCGACAGACCGACATTTAGCTCTGATTTTGATTTCACTCTGTCGGTTTCAAAGTATTTCCTGATAAGTAGGAAACCAAAAGCAGGACGTATTCCTAAACTCTCCGGGAAATTAAAAGCAAAGGAACTCGGTAAAGAAAAACAAGAAGAAAAAAAAAATAAACGGAAATAAAACATGAAATGAAAAAAAGAACCCTTCGAAAAAACTACGAAAAAACCAAACAGATTTCGTATTTCTTTCAATGAAGAGGAGAAAACACACAATTAACAAGAAGACAAAGAGGAAAGAAACTTAAAAGAAACCAAACATTTACATAAAATAAATCATTGAACAAATAAATAAATGAAGTATTGTTATAAACATTTTTCGTACTTATCTTTTTCAGTCACATAAAAGGAGAAACAACGCGGCAAATAAGAAGAAAAATATGAAAGAAAGTGAAATAAGAAATAAAATAAATAAATACATGAATAAATAAATAAATAAATAAATATTACACAAAATGTTCTTACCTTTTTCAAGTACTGGCAGAGTCGATTGTATACACTCTACAACCACAGCCTCTCGTATTCGTCTTCCACGCGAAACCTGTGAACAATTCGTTCTCCGAACCTCATTTATGTCCCTTGTCGCGCGCAATCCGCAAAAAAAAAAAAGACAAAAAAAAAAAAAAATGAAAGTGGGTGTTTTACGCATTGACCTTTTACCATCTCAGCCATTCGCAGCCATTCTTTCAGAGGCCCGCGCGCTTTGCGCTTCAAACGAGCGACGTGGTTGGTTTAAACCTAAAACGTTTGGCACTTTTTGCTGTAAGAAATTATTCCTGTGTGCTTGGGCAGGCAGTGAAGAGATGATGGTGGGCTGGTGGGTTGATAGACGATTGTGATAGAGATGGCTGTGGTGGTGTGTCAAAGGGATTGGGGGTTAACACATGAATGTGGTCGTGTGTGAATATGGAGTGTGTAGACAATGATTTGGTGACTGAGGGGAGAGAAGAGAGTGAGATAGGCCGGAGAGGGGTGGGGGTGGTTAAGGGGGTGAAGTGGAGAGAAAGAGTAGGAAGCTGGTACGGTGTTTGGCTTTCCTCAAAGGACACAAATCGAAACAAAAGGTTTGATTCTGCAGCCCTTAAAATGGAGACTCCGTCATTTTTCCGAAGTACTAGAATGCGACGTCATTTTTAGATCTGGCAGAAAATGACAGACCAGCGTTTCTTGTTGCTTTTGGCACACTCGGAGAAAATTTTCACAGGTACAGGAGAAGAAGAAAAAAAAAAAGCTCTGAAAGCAGTTAGATTGAAGTCTCAAAATGTGTCAGAACAAAGTATACAGATGCGTATATATTTTGTGAAATAGCTAGTGTTGTTAGTGTCTTCTTACCCTTAACGCACGCAGAATGACGGAAACATGACTGTGGCTCATAACCCCCATCATTATCATTGAGACCAATAGTAGGCTACTACTTTGCAAAGCCGCCCAAATCAATGCAGTTTTCTTCATCATTAGTCTCTCTCTCTCTCTCTCTCTCTCTCTCTCTCTCTCTCTCTCTCTCTCTCTCTCTCTCTCTCTCTCTCTCTCCCTCTCTCTCTCTCTCACACACACACGCCCACACACACACACACACACCAACACACCGCAGTAGAAGAAGTTTAAAAACTGTAATGCGATAAAGGTTTTAAGCATAGTCTAATCCTACTACCTGTCTTGTAACTTGATAAACATGAACAATAACAGTAACTATAATGTTAATAATTAAAACATGTTACAAAAATTGCTACACCAAACTATTCACATTCAGCCTGTCTAAAACTCACATTCACACTCTTAATAAACCTGCAAGCCATCTGATGATTAACTAACTTAGACGTTTGAAGAACACTTAGCAGCACCAAAGCCACCACCACCAACATCTGCAACAACAACAATTATGTCAAAAAGTGTATGAATGTCTCATCTGTGCTAAAGGGGTGAGGAACGGCATAAAGGTTATCACGGCGTAGATGCGACAGGGGATGGATGTGCAGATGACTTTACTTTACTGCCGGAATAATGGTTCTGTAGTCAGTCTGGATTAAGGTTCCCTTTGAGGATACTGATCATCTGTTAGCCGGAAACATTTACGGATCACCAAACGGCGCCGCTTGGAATTACTGTGAAAAATCTTATTACAGAGACTTAGTTATCGTAGAGCTCGTGGTGACCTTATTTGAAATATAGACTACCTATTCGCACACGACTTTTACAATTAGTGCAGAGCAACGTGTGAACTGAATATTATGTTTGTTATTGTTATAATAGCGGTCCTTTTTAAGCGAAAGAGCTGCTCAAGGCGCTTGCCGGTACAGGATCTAACTCAAAGCCCCCGATGCGCACACAGGCTGCCTTTAGTCCATCGTCTGATTCCCCAGACAACAACTGACTACTGAGCTTATGACAAGAGGCCAACATTTCAAGTAGTAGTTGAAGTAGCCTGAAAGTATCAAAAGGTCACATAAACGCCTCATGCTCACATAATATATCTGAAAAGATGGGAAATATCCAATAACATAAATGCTTTCAAGCGCTTGTAGTTACGCTGTCAGTATAAATTAAAGTACAGAAAAATCGACTCTCGCTCGGGCGCCTGTGAGTGACAGTAGTGATGTTCACGTGCAAAGCACGAGCTGACAGTAACGGCGGAAACTGATAGAAAATGGCGGAAGTGTTGACATTACATGTAAATGGAAAGCTTGGAAACAATGGTCGGTGTTTCGCAAAATAATTCTCCGTGCTGCAAGATTCTTCCAGGATTATAACTTCAAGGGGGCGCACAGTGGTAGACATAATGTGGAAACTCAGCGTTTGTGTTATAAAGCAGTGCGTATTTCGTAGACCTTACATGGAAACCACTGGTACATGTCGCAGGTGGGCATACACGGCCTGTATCGTTCCTGTGATGTGTATGCCGTTCTTAGGGCTTGAGGAAGACTGACCGAAAGAGCCAAGGTAAGCAGTCATAGGTTTATACAAGCAGTATAGCAGCGGCCTATTCTTTGATTTGACTTGACTTGTTTAGAGCTTGAGGCTCTTCTGGAGCCGGATAACTGTTGTACAATTGTTGAACTCAAATACATAGCCTATATTTTGGCCGCTGGGTGGTTTTTGCCAAAGTTGGCATCTTACAAAATTTGGCACCCAGGAGAATACTGTGATGGCAGATTCAATTGTTGTCGTTGTTGTTTTTGTTGTTCTTCTTCTTCTTTTGTTCTTCTTCTCCCACATGGTTGTTCCTTCCATCTCATTGTTTTACCCACATCTTTGTCGTTGATTTTGTTGTAGTATTGTTGTTCCACTCGTCGTTGTTGTTGTAGTTGTGGTGGTGGTGATGATGATGGTATTGGTGATGGGTATGTATCACACACGGTACTGTAGGCTCTATCTATCTACTGTAGGCCCTATCAACTATAGGCTCTATATGCTGTAGGTTAATTCTTTTACTATTACTGCGATATCCCTCATCTACCGAACGGAATACCAAAAGGCAACGTTTGTCAATGCTGTTCAAGCCTCTATCACATGGTTTAAAAAAAAAATTGTTCCAATATCTTTAATATTTCATGTCACAAATTACATTAAGCCTCCTGCTCCGGTCTGTCTCTCTCTCTTTCTCTCTCTTTCTCTCTCCCTCTCTCCCCCTCTCTGTACGCTATTGTTTTCCCATGCCATTTTATTTGCTAAAGAGGCACAGCTGGAGCTCCAAGTTTAAATTGGTGACATTGTGTGGGGAAAAGAAGTGGACAACCTGTGCATTTATTTGTTAAAATTAATAATTTATTTATGTTATCAGTATTATTTATTTATTACATGTCTATAATAGTTGCTTATAAAGTTATTTAAATAAAACTATTTAATTTTAATCCATTTTATGATAAGATGGTGGTTGACAAATTGTTTCCATTTCGTTCTACTCATGTACAATTTATGTCTTTACTAGCAAATATAATTATATATGCAGAGAGAGAGAGAGAGAGAGAGAGAGAGAGAGAGAGAGAGAGAGAGAGAGAGAGAGAGAGAGAGACGCAAGAGATGTAAATAGATAATACGTGTAGTAAATGTTTAAACTATAATAATAATAATAACAATAATAGTAATAATAATAATAATAAAAGTAGTAATAACAGGCAATTTATACAGAGCTTTCCAAAATCACAAAGCGCTTTACACAAACAAATGTATATATAACATGCGTACAATGGTCAATAACACACACATCCCTACACCGAGGAAGCGAGTTCCAGGTCTGAACGGAGAAGAAACTGAAGGCTCGACCACCCGTGTCTCACCCTGTGGTATCCTGGTACACGTAACATCCTTTCATCTGCAGACGAGCGTAGAGAGCGAGAAGGAACACAGTCAAAAGTTCGGAAAGATAGCTAGGAGCAGTTCCAGAGATTATGTGTAGCAAAAACATGAGTTAAAAAAAATTTATTTCGTTGTTCAACTGGGAGCCAGTGTAGTTCTTGAAAGAGGTCCGTGCAATGCTGTGATTTCCGTGCTTTTAAGATGAGTTCAGAGTCCAGTGGTCTTCTAAGAGCCGAATCAGGACCTCTCCAAACTAGTTCAAATCAGATTAAACCGCTAGAATAAAAATATGATTAAAAATGTATATAAAACTGGCTTGACTAATGAAATCCAAACAAGCACACAACAAAATGACATGACCTATATGCGATAAATCAAACCAACAGCGTGTAAAAATTTAAACAGGTTTTGACCATAGTAAACTTTAAAAATCTCATTAAAAGGTATCGAGCCAAAATATCTTTCTCTCTCATCAATCAGACCAACACATTCAGGCATGAAATGGCGGACGGAAAAAGATGTGTCGCATGCAAAGCACCACGGTGGTTCTTCTCTTTTCAAAAGGAAACTATGGGTGACATAAGTTTGCCCAATATGAAGGCGAGCCAAAACAGTTTCTTCTTTGCATTTGGACGCAAAGTTAGGCAAAGAAGCAGACAAATCTGGAGGAATTTGAAATAATTTGTTATTGATTTGATTAGACCATTCGGTCCGCCAGAGCTGTTTACAATAAGAGCCAATCATACAAGGCAGGTCAGAGTATAGAACGAACTGGAAAACCTCTGAAGAAAAATCAATATGAAGAGCTTCTTGGGCGCTTTGTCCACTGCAATATTGCCGCGGATGCCCATGTGACTAGGTACCCAAATACAAAATCTTTTTACTCTCAGAAACAAGTTTGTGTGTGAAGATCATGGATCTCTGCCTGAAAATGGTGCGATATCGTTATCATGGAAAGAGCCTGAAGTGCTGACAGTGAATAGGATATATTTTTTTTAAAATGAGGATCTTTTGGACTGATAAATCTGTATCAGAGCTAAATGGATTGCCTTGAACACAGCTCTATCAAAAACCGACGAATCAGAAACAGCGTCTCTTTCTTCGACCCGTCCGTGAAACGTTTGTCGTTTCCTATCCCATCCTATCCTATCCTATCCTATCCTATCCTATCCTATCCTATCCATGCAGTGTTCCCTCCACACACAAAAAATGAGAGTCCTTGGGACTCCCAGGTATAAAATTTTAAGAGTCCTTGTGCAAATTTTGGGAGTCCCCAAATCGGAAAAAGAAATGTAAAAACAAGTCCAAGCCTCACTCTGTTAAAGCGTCATATTAGTTATCATAAACATATAAAACCAAAAAAATTAAACATGTATTAAATGTTTATTTAAGCCTGAGTCGCTTGGTTGCTGCAAACTCCTTCAGAGCACCCTGCACAACAACTTCTGGATCTGTACTTGATGTTGCTGTGGATGAACGGGTTTTGGGCCCAGTCAACCAAGTCAGAAGTGACATGATCGTGTATAATAGAATCAAAGAATGGATTCACGAAGATTTCAGAGGGGCCGGGTAGCTCAGTTGGTAGAGCGTCTTACTAGTAACCGAAAGGTACCTGGTTCGAATCCCGGATCGGCCAATGTGTGACCATATTATTTTCCCCTTACCATCAACTGGTTCGCTGGTGTCAGAATAATGTGACCAGTAGTCGCCTATACGCTTCGGTGTCGTGTGACTATAATCTACAGTTACCAAGATTTCTTCTGTTCAGTGAATGGATTGCTTGGAGGAAGTTTACAAAGCACGCGCATGCGATTTTTAAGGACGACAACTCCCGACACAATCTTTAATCGTCTGCAATGGCAGTCTCAGTTGGGTTCTGATTCTGATTATGCCGTGAATTAGATCGCCACTCGTTGGTCGTATTTTTGACTTCAGCTTTTCGAAAAAAAATGTGTGCGTCCACACGCACATAGGCTTATGCAAATTTTTCTGCGTCATTTTTCATATTTTGTGCGTAATTGACGCACTACTGTGCGTAATCGGGAACACTGCCATGTAACTCGGAAGTCGTTGGGGCACCACAGACGATCGTTTAACCAGAGTACGCCATCTTTCTCTGTCCTCAGCAACCCTCATTGCTTCGCTCAGTGTCAAGCCAGTCCATTCTCGAATGTTGTCCTCCCACCTCTTTTTCTGTCTCCCCCTTCCTCTGCCTCCTTGCACAGTATCTTTCAAGATGGTCTTTGCAAGGCCTGATGTTCTGGTGACGTGGCCATTCCATCGGAGTTTCCATTTCTTCACGACTGTGAGCATGTCATCGTGTTGTCCAATGGCTTGTGTGATGGTCTGTCAGACTTCGTCGTTGGTGATGTGCTGGGTATAAGAAATGCCCAGAAGTTTTCTGTAGCACTTTATCTCCATGCTTTGCATTCTTCGTTGTAGGCCTGCTGTGATGGTCCATGTTTCGCAAGCGCATATGAAGATGGATTTGACAAGGGAGTACAGAAATCTTACTTTGGAGTGTTGAATAATGGTCCAATCTTATCCTATCCTATCCCGTAGCTCAAAGATTATTAAGGTACCACAGATGATCGTTTAACCAGCGTACACCATCTTTCTCTGTCCTCAGCAACTCTCATGGCTTCGTTCAGTGTCAAACAAGTCCTTTCTCGAATGTTGTCCTCCCACCTCTTTTTCTGTCTCCTTCTTCTTCTGCCTCCTTATACCGTGCCCTGCAGGATGGTTTTTGCATGGCCCGATGTTCTGGTGACGAGGGCTTTACCAGCGGAGTTTCCGTTTCTTCACCATTGTGAACATGTCATCATGTTGTCCAAAGGCTTGTGTGATGATCTGTCGGACTTCGTTGTTGGTAATGTGCTGGGTATAGGAAATGCACAAAAGTCTTCTGTAGCACCTCATTTCCATGCTATATATTTTTCGTTGTAGTTCTGTGTGAGGGTCCAGTTTCGCAAGCGTGTAGGAAGATGGAGATGACAAGGGAGCGCAGCAGCGTAGCCTTAGTTTGTAGACTGATGGTCCTGTCTTTCCAAATTGGCTTCAACTTTAGCAGGGCAGCAGATGTTTGTGCGATTCTAGATACCCCCGTTGGGGTGCCGGGGGTTACAGTATAAATAGTATCCCCACTTTCTGGAAATTTAGTGCTTTAAATTCTTACTGTCACTGTCTTTCTCATTTGTTCTTTCTCATTCCTGCTCTGTTCTATCAATCTGCTATACTATCTTCTTCTTCGCTAGACCAGTCACCTATCTTTTTTCTTGAAAACTCTTCCGGGACAAAACTCCTTATTTGTGTGTAAGATCTGTTGGATCAGCATGGGAATATTGGACGCTTTCTGCCAGGTGGTCACTAGGGCTTCCTATGATGTTATTATTTAGCAATGTAGGCATTTTATATGTATGTGTTTTGTTGATATTTTATAATGATGTTTGTATTCTATTTTGTTTTTGTAAACGGGGGTTCGATAAATTAGAGTATAGCCTCAGCGTCCTTTGCGTGGGATGTCTTTATTGTAAAGTGACTGGCTGGTGGAGTGCCTTCAGTTTTACCACTAGGGTTGTTTCAGCAGATCTTTTATGCGGATCAGGGGTTGTCTGGTCCTGATTTGGCTCGGAAGAGTCCGCTGGACCTAAAGCAATAAGCATGTAATGTAATGTAAGATGCGATCCTGGAGAGGACTTCTTGTGGGGACCCATTTTCGGTTACAATGGCTCCTAATTATTTGAAGCTATGCACTGTGTTGAGGGATTGGCCTTGGACTTTGATGTCCGTGTTGATGCCATTGGTGTTGTTGGTCATTATTTTGGTCTTATCTGCACTTATTTCCATTTCATAGACTCTGAAGGTGGTGTCAAGCCTATGTACCAGTTGTTCAAGTCCTTGTTCCTCTCAATCCAATCCATCAATGTCATCCGCAGAACGGGGGTTGGAGATTGCTCTACCCCATATGCTGTGCCTTTGCGATCTGCAAGTGCATCTGGCATGATGCGCTCTAGGAAAATGTTGAAGAGTGTTGGATAGAGAAGGCATCCTCAACGCACGCCGATTGTTGTTCTGAACCAGTTTCCGATGGCGCTGTTGTTAAGGACTTAACTGGTAGCCTTGTCATACAGGTTTTTGATGACTTCAATAATGCTATGGTTGATGTTGTACACTCTCGTGGTTGCCTACAGAGCTGCATGCCAGACTCGGTCAAACGCTTTCTTGAATTCTACAAACACATGATATAGATGTTTTTGGTGCTGTAGGTATTTCTCGCAGATTATTCTGAGGTTGAAAATCTGTTCAGTGCCTGCCTGTTCGCCCTGCTATGATTTTTGCAGCTTGGGGTTTCAACCTGTTGATTATTATTTTCAGGAGGACCTTGCTGGAATGGCTGATAGTGCGGTAGTTTTCACACTCCTGAAGGTTACCAATTTTGATAAGAGTTATAACAAGCCCTGGTGTGCCCTTTAGGTTCGGGAACTGAATAGAATAGCCCCAACGTTTCCCTGTGTGTCGTAAGAGGCGACTCTGATGTGCCCTGTGGGTTCGGGCACTAAATATAATAGCCCCAACGTTTCTCGGCGTGTCGTAAGAGGTGACTAACAGGGGTGATACCAGCACGGCATCACCGGTGAAAGTCTTCTACACAGAAGTCACCTGCGAGGACGGAGGAACCTCACCTTACTACAGGTTCAATGACCACGTGCTCGGGGCAAGCGAGCCACACTGCATTCGTGGATTTCGGCTGTGGCCAACAGCCTGGAGAGGATCGAGCCCTTCCAGATCTTTCTTGCCCAATACAAATCGTATGATGAAAAGAACCACTCACTCCATACCGGATCGGTCGTCGCCCGGGTCACACAGGACCGCGCCTTCCGTTGGCCACCAGGACAGAGGTGATAAGTATGCTACTGATGGAAAACTTACCAAGATCCGCAAGAGAGACAACATCGTCATAGGAACCTGGAATGTCAGGACCCTAACTGCGGAGGGAAAATTAGAAGAAATGGCCCACGAGCTGGACCACTATCGATGGAACATTTTAGGTATCAGCGAACTGCTCTGGAAAGTCCTAGGTGAAACAACGACCGACAAAGGCCTCAAGGTTTAATTTAGCGGGTGAGATTGCAAGCACGAGCACGGCGTTTAATTCTTGGTCCACGGAGACATTCTAGCCTATGCCATTGGTTGCCGCCCAGTCTCCAGTAGACTCATTACCATCCGTCTGAGAGCAACCCCTTTCAACATCATTGACCAAGTGCCGAAGAAGGACATAGTCATATTGCAAGGCGGCTGGAAAGCCACGGTTGGCCAAGATGCGTACTACAACTTTAAAGACACTTGTGGACCCCACTGCAACAAGAAGACAAATGACAGGGGTCTGAGATTCTTGGAGTTTGCCAGATACAACAGTCTGATACTGGCAAACACGCTTTGTCTCCACAAAAAATCCAGACGATAGACATGGCACAGTCCCGGCTGGGAACATCACAACCAGATCGACTACATCATGGTCAAGGAACGCTTCAGATCTAGTATCAACATGGACAGGATACGCACTTTTCCAGGAGCAGACATCGCAAGTTACCACGATCTCGTGATGATGTCCTTGCTCCACTTGAAGAGAGTACACACAGCAAAGTGCACCAGATTGAAGTTCGACCTGGACAAACAGCTAGACCCGGAGGTGGCAGCAATATTCCAATCCACAATTGGAAGGAAATTTGCACCACTGCTCACTTTGGGAGCTGTGAAGTAGATTTCAAAACCATGACCACCACCTTCAACCCAGCTGTGACTGATGCCGCCACTGAGATCCTTGGTAAGCACCGCCCAAAGAAGAAACCGTGGACCAAACCTGAACTTTTGGACCGCTGACAAGTGTTAAACAGCCCAAGGTCTCCTCGATCCAAAGCAAGTCTGTCATATTGCTTACAGAAGACCAAGAAGTCTTGGATAGATGTACAGAGTACTGCTATGACCTTTACAACTATACACCAAACGGAGAGCTATCAGTTCTAGCATATCCCAAAAACAGAAAAGAAGAAGATATCCTCCCAATTCTCCGAGAAGATGAAGCAGCAATGCAATTGATAAAGAAAGGAAAGTCAGCGGGAGTGGACAACATACCCGCAGAATTGCTTCAAGCAGTAGGAGAAGCGATGGTTGACGCTCCCACCATTATCTGTAGCACGACCTGGCAGAGTGGGGAGTGGCCTACACCATGGAACAGTCGCTTGTCATCACTCTTCCCCAAAAAGGGTAATCTTCAGGAGTGTGAAAATTTCCGCACCATCAGCCTCATCAGCCATCCCAGCAAGATCCTCCTGAAAATAATAATAAACAGGTTGACACTCCAAGCTGAACAAATCATAGCTGAAGAACAAGCAGGATTCAGGACAGGGCGAAGTGCCACTGAACAGATTTTCAGCCTCAGAATAATCTGCGAGAAATACCTACAGCACCAACAACATCTATATCATGTGTTTGTAGACTTCAAGAAAGCGTTCGACCGAGTCTGGCATGCAGCGCTGTGGGCAACCAGATAATCAGTCCTGATAAAATACTTGAATTGTCTGGATACTCTTGTTTGCAATCCAGTCTTACTCGTGGGAACGCTTTATGTGTTCGGTCTATTATGCATCTGCTCATTATTCCCAAACATTCCCAAACATTAACATTAAAAAAGTACGAGAACCCTGCTTTTTTTAATCCGATAATTCTGAAACATATAACCTTCCTTTCTTTATGGAAAAGTTGACAGATTTTTTCCTTAAATCAAGTAAATCTGCTTTCGGCCCTTATGATATTCATTATCAGTTAATTTTGCATCTGCCTAAAGATTCCCTATAAGTTCACCTCGCTGTGTTTAATCATATCTGGTCTTCTGGAACATTTCCCTCATCTTGGCGGAAAGCAGTTGTTCCAATCCCTAAACCGGGTATGGATCACTCTGATTTAAACAACACACAGACCTATTGCCTTTAAAAGCTGCTTGTGCAAAACGATGGATGGAATGATCTATGAGCGTTTGATGTGGCAGTTAGAATCCATCAAGGCTCTTGATATATCTCAATGTGGTTTTCGCAAAAATAGGAGCACTTCAGATCATCTCGTCCGTTTCAAGTCGTTCGTCCGAGACGCGTTGGTTAACGGTGAACATATTGTTTCTGTGTTCTTTGATCTAGAAGAGGCGTATGACTTGACTTGGAAATTCGGGATTTTAAAAGATCTAGAACTCCTGCTTCCGTGGGAATGTATACCCATTTTTATTCAAAATTTCTTAACTGATAGGAAGTTTCAGATCTGACTTGGTTCCGCACTGAATAGACCCAACGTTTCCTGGCGTGTTGTAAGAGGCGACTTACAGGTGTAACATCGCAGCTGGCCGGGTTTCTTATTTTGGGCCGAGCGCCTTTGCGCATGCGCCAGGTCAACGTCGGGCCGGCCTTTTCACGATGTTCTTAGGCGTCGTAACCCTAACCCCTAACCCTAATCCTTACTAAGACTACGATAGCACTGTGCGCATGCGTCGAATTTTGTAATGCGTCGACCAATCAGAATGCTCCCAGTCGCTCCCAGTTCAAGTAAGATACTAGGCCATTTGACGATGTCACACAGGGTTGATGTCAGGACGGCATCACTGGGCGAAAGTCTTCTACACAGAAGTCGTCGGCCATGACGTAGGAACCTCATGTTACTACATGTTCAACGACCACATGCTCGAGGCCAAGGCGAGCCACATTGTATTCGTGGATTTTGACCGTGGCCAACAGCTTGGAGAGGATTGGGCCCTCCCAGGTCTTTTACGAATACGGCGTTGGATTCTTGGTCCACAAAGACATTCTAGCCACTGTCATGGATTGCCACCCAGTCTCCAGTACACTCATTACCATCCGTCTGAGAGCTGCCCCTTTCAACATCACCATCATCCAAGCCTATGCCCAAGCATCAGACTATGACGACAGCAAAATCGAGGATTTTTATTAACATCTACAGCCTTCGTTTTGCGGATGACATTGATGGAACAAGA
This sequence comes from Oncomelania hupensis, assembly GCA_036898135.1. NCBI lineage: Eukaryota > Metazoa > Mollusca > Gastropoda > Littorinimorpha > Pomatiopsidae > Oncomelania > Oncomelania hupensis. Next base: position 34,146,971 of record CM072515.1, read on the forward strand.
ATAACATTTGAACAGCTGGTACAGAGGCTCGACACCACCTCCAGAGTCTATGGAATGGAAATAAGTGCAAAGAAGACCAACATGATGACCAACAACACCAAAGGCATCAACACGGACAGCAAAGTCCAAGGTCAATCCCTCAACACAGTGCATAGCTTCATATATTTAGGAGCCATTGTATCTGACAATGGGTCCAGACAGGAAGTCCTCTCCAGGATAGCACAAAAAACTGCGGCCCTGACAAGGTTGAAGCCCATTTGGAAAGACAAGACCATCAGTCTACATTCAAAGGTAAGACTGCTGCGCTACCTTGTCATCTTCATCTTTCTATACGCTTGCGAAACATGGACCCTTACAGCAGATCTACAACAATGAATACAAAGCATGGAGGTGAGCTGCTACAAGACCTTTGGGCATTTCCTATACCCAGCACATCACCAACAACGAAGTCCGACAGACCATCACACAAGCCATTGGACAACACGATGACATGCTCACAGTGGTGAAGAAACGGAAACTCCGATGGTTGCAAAGACCATCCTACAAGGCACGGTGCAAGGAGGGAGAAGAAGAGGGAGACAGAAAAAGAGGTGGGAGGACAACATTCGAGATTGGACTGGCTTGACACTGAACGAAGCCATGAGCCTTGCTGAGGACAGAGAAAAATGGAGTACGCTGGTTAAACGATCATCTATTGTGTCCCAACGACTTTCGAGTTACGGGATAGGATAGGATAGGGGTTTCAACCTGTTGAGTATTTTTTTCAAGAGGACCTTGATGGGATTGATGACGAGGCTGATGGTGCGGTAATTTTTACACTCCTGAAGGTTACTCTTTTTGGAAAGGGTGATGACAAGCGATTGGATGTCCCCCGTGGAGGTGCCGGGGGTATCAGTTTAAATAGTATCCCCACTTTCTGGAAATTTAGTGCTTTAAATTCCCACTGTCGATGTTTTTCTACTTTGGTCTGTCTCATTCCTACCCTGTTCTATCAATCTACTATACTATCTTCTTCTTCGCTAGACCAGTCACCTACCTTTTTTCTTGAAAACTCTACCGGGACAAAACTCCTCATTTGTGTGTGAGGTCCGTTGGATCAGCTTGGGAATATTGGACGCTTTCTGCCAGGTGGTCACTGGGGCTTCCTATGATGTTATTATTTGGCAATGTAGGCATTTTATATGTATGTGTTTTGTTGATATTTTATAATGATGTTTATATTCCATTTTGTTTTTGTAAACGGGGGTTCGATAAATTAGAGTATAGCCTCAGCATCCCCTGCGTAGGATGTCTTTATTGTAAAGCGACCGGCTGGTGGAGTGCCTTCAGTGTTACCACTAGGGTTGTTTCGGCAGATCTTTTATGCGGAATAGGGGCGAGACCTCTTTGAGCGAAGTTGTGGTCTTGATTTTGTGGTCCTGATTCGGCTGTTTGCAGTCCGCTGGTCCCTGTAAGCAATGAATAACTAACTAACTAAGCGATTGGATCCATGGTGTCGGCTACTCCTTACTCTGCCAGATCTTGTAACAGATAATGAGGAGCGAGTTGGATGTCTTAATGGCAGTCGGCCCGCTTGAGCGCGACTTCTGTTTACTAACTTTCTCAGTTTTGTCACAATTTTTCCTAGAGTTTGTGTCAGCTCATTCAGAGAATTCAGAATCGAACCGAGAGCAGATTTGTTAGAATAAGAGATTATTGATGAGATAGATTTTAGCATGTTTGGCAAAGTATGGTTTCTTGAACATCTTTCTCGTGTTCTGATCTTCTGAATCTCGGACTCCCTCATCCAAGTAGGGCAAGTTTTCGACGATGGAGGCAGATCTCCCTTACAATTTGAGCACTTTGGAGCATTGTTGCATTGATCGCCTTGAAAATCTCTCCCACACTTGAAACAGGTTGGTGTATTTTTACATGCCGATCTACCGTTAACACACTTTTGACATTTAAAGCATCGCAATGTCGAAGGCACAAACTCAGAAACCGGGATACTTTCGTAACATACGATAACTATTTTAGGCACTTCGAGTGTGCGAAACTTCGTGGGAACTTTGTCTCTGTCATTGTCTTTTCTCATAACTCTATGTGCCTTGGTAACACCATGCTTTTTCAAGCCATCTTTTATCTCTGCATCTGTCAATCCATCAAATTGAGATGACCTACAACTCATTTGAATGAATTAAGTGTGCGGTGACAGCTCATATGAACATCGAACACCCGGCTACTTAGTTCTAACTCGGAGCCATCTCGAGCTCGTAGTTGTTCTGATGTCCTTTTTGCGGGACAGTCCACTAGGAAACTTCCATCTCTCAGTCTTTTGATGTCTTTGATGTTTTGACACTCCCTCAAATCACTTTTCCACGACAAAATGGAAAATATTTGTTTTTTTTCGTTGGTCATTCTAACAACAAGAATCGTGGCCATGTTTTAAAGAGCCCAGTTTCCTTGGCTATAACGTGTGATTTCCCTGTTAGAATCGTGTCCATTATTCGTGTCCAGTCCGTCATAAGTTCTTTTTTGGTATTTGGTTTTTGTGTGTGAAGTCATTAAGCGTAGGCTGAACGATGGCAGAAATAAACGGTCACCCTAGGAGAGCTGCCGTGCTAGAGAAGGGACAATGGATGGTCAGTGACGTCCATAGGCCTGGGCCCTTCCGCATTCGCGGTTGTGAAAATGCTTTGACAGGCCACAACCACCCAGCCTCTGGCCATGCGGAACCAACTAGGCTTGCCTGTATGGGAGGAGGGGGGAGGGGAAAAGGATTTTGGTGAGAAAGAAGGTATAAAAAGAAACGATAAGACAAAAGAAAGAAGAAGTCCCTTATATGCGAAAGTGTCAAGGGACGTTAATCTAATATACCTACCTACCTACCTACCAAAAAGAAAGAAAAGGAAAAAGCTGCCAAGTTAGTGGAAAGAGTTTCAGGGCGGTATAGAATACAGGTGAAAGGACCGGAAGGCAGAAGCAAGACAGGGAAGAAAAAGGGTTTTAGTCACCCAGCCAGAGAGCCGAACCCGTGGGGGCAATGGAGTAAATGCTGCACGGTGGTTCAGCTGGTTGTGTGTTTATTTTATGTACGTTTTTGTTATTTTTTGGGGTGTCATTTTACAGTGAAAATGCATCACAATGAACAATTTTTTTTGTAACGCTTTATTGGGAAATTCTGGGCCGCCTCCCCTGAGGAAAGCGTAGTCGCAGGCTGTGGCGCGCCCAAACCCAACCTACCTATTATTAGTTGGGTGGGGTTTTTTTGTTGTTGAAATTTTGCTGGAGGGGGGGGGGGGGGGTGGAGGGGAGGAAGGGAGGGGGCAACGAGACGTTGCCCGAGTCGAAAGTAACTAATATTCGGAGAAGTATAGCGCCGAGATGCGGGATCGATCCCACACCTGTCAGGCTCCATTGGTTTCTGGCATGTTAGTCCCGCCTTAGACCACTTGGCCACAACGCTCGCCTAGACATTTCGTTGAAAATATCCTCCTCTGAAAGTAACCGTTGCACTCTCTGAGAGTGCATGGGCATCATGAGAGGGCTTTATCCGCTTAGCATCATTCACTTCTGACTAGTGCTTGGAATCAGAAGATAACAAGGCCATAGAGCAAAAAAAACACACATAAAAACAATATTTTTTGTTGGTTTATGTATTTTGTAAATAACGAACTAAAAATGACCAAAACTAAACAATGACTGTGGATAAAAGAGCAAAAACAGAAACAAAAAATGCAATTTATGTGCAAGGTCTAAGACAATTTTTGCATTAAGTCTCTGTTCAGTCTGTTCAAGAACAAAGTGATCTAGGTAACTCAATGGAACTGGTTGAAGCTGTGGTGAAATCCAACCCCACATATCTGGCAGATCTTTTTCGTGTTGCGCTTGCAGAGAGCATAACATTCTGAAAATGGGAATCTTGGGCGAAGTGGCGGTTGATGTCGAATCTGACAGGTCTTAAAACGCGATCTAGTGGCATTTCATTGTGCGCTGGTCGTGGATTTGCATCATTGCGGCATGCAGAAGTCGTGTGCAATACTTCGGCGACATCCCAGCAAATCCATCATCTCAAGCGGTCCTCTTCTGTACAGCCGCCAAGCATAGTTCACACGCCAACTGAGCGGCTTGAGCGAAGAATGGCCACCATCATTTCTTTGTTCTAATGGTCATTCAGGGGTGTCGGATAGCGCAGTGGTTGGAGCACTCGCTACTGTGTCGCAAGTTAAGCACCGTCCAGTGCGGTTAGCACTTGAATGGGTGACCGCAAAACGTGAAGCGACAAATAACAACGCCCCCAGTTGACTCAACTGTGACTGAGTACATACTATCTTAAGGGTGGGGAAGGTACAGCAGCGAGGGAGAGAGATGGGCATCACCCTCATTACGCTGGCCCAAGATAAGTGTGATCTCCAACATCACGTTCCCCTAAGGCCACAAGGCTATGGGACCACCTTTACCTTTAACCAATGTTCATCCCGTACTTACCGATGTTCTGGTCCACGCTGTCAACCCCGCTTATGGAAGCATTTTATGTTCTTATGAGGCTTGGTTGATCTATCTGGACAAACCTTCTCTGGATTTTTCTGCATGGCGTTTGATAGTGGAGGTACAACTTCTGCTGGGATTTGCTGACCAAATTCTCTGAGGCTGTTCTCCTGGGTGGCGGATTACTGCTCCTGCCTCGGCGACAAGCAGCAGCCTGTCCAAATTACGAATTGCACTTTTGTCTTCTTCCCCACTGTCCCCATCGCTTGCATCATTGTCATGCGTAATGTACACAGTAGCAGCAACCATAATTGTTATCTCAACACTTCATTCATACCTGGCCTGTAAATGAAAAAAACCCCCAACAACCTGTTTTATGCTGGACATTCATAAATCAAAGGAAAAGAACAAATCGGAATCTTATCTGCCACAATATAAATGTTAAACTCTGTATCTATGCACTCCACAAGAGTGCAGTGGCCATGTTTTAATATCATGCCATCCGTGCCCATGCACTCTTGTAGAGTGCAATCGTAATTTACCAAAATAAAAAGTTTTTCATTGTAGCTATTAATATTAGTGTCACCATATTCACAATATGCTAAATTACGTAAATCAGAAGAAAAAAAAACATGAATATACATTTGTAGTGTTTCCGATTACTTGTATGTTTGGTGTTGAGGTGGGCGCAGCTGTCTTGTTAGAACAAACTCAAAGAAAAGAGCCACAATCAAATGCAGTAACTCTTATTGCATTTCGATAGATAAAATTATGTCTGGAATAGAAGTGGCACTAATCAAACAAAGTTGATACAAACACAGATCTAGCAGGCTTAAAATACAATTGCACTTTGTGATAGTGCAATGTCTTTAATGTCTTCTGATTTACGTAATAGGAAAATGGCTTGTGCTAAATATTTAATTAGAAGTCAAGCAGTTGAAAATAATGTATCTGAAGATATAACTCTTAAATCAGACACTGATTTTCCAAAGAGAGCAAGACATATAACATCCCTACAAACAATATTTACGTACACTCAAGATATTTTTAAGGTAGCAAATATTAATCCAAAAGACGTTGCCCCAAAATTAACTAACGCCCCCTTTCCACCCTGGGAAATGAAAAAGGCAAAATGTGATATAAAATATACAAACCTTAAGAAGGATGAAAATCGGCAATTAATTGCTACAGAAGCCCGAGAACATATAAATGAAAATTTTTATAGCCATCGAAAAGTTTACACCGATGGGTCTGTAATTGATACTGGTGATGCTGGAGCAGAGTTTGTAATACCTGATCTCAAAATCACAAAGTCTTATTATTTAGGCAAAAATCACTCAATTTTTACAGCAGAGCTAGTTGCTGTATTAATGGCTCTTTATACATTGAGTAATATACCGCTAGACTATTTTTGTATATAAGAATATTGAATATTTTTGTATATAAGATTTTGATGTTTGTGATGATGTTTGAGATGTCATTTCATACTGGAAATTTACTATAGATGTAGTCTACTGTGTACTTGTTTTATCTATGTATGTATTGTTTTAATGTTTCATACCGATCAGCAATTGTATGTCATAATTTCTCTGTTGAGATAATAAAGTATTCTAGAACTTGAACTTGAACTTGACTTATATGGTCTTCTCATATGTGTTGATTCACAATCGGTGTTGTATGCTTTAAACTCTGATAAAAATAATGACAGAGGTGATATCATATTTGAAATAAAATACCTGATTCATTCTATAAAAAACAGAGGAATACATTTATATGTGCTGGATGCCTTCACATTGTGGCATCTTACATAATGATCTAGCAGACAGAGCAGCAAAAAGGGGAGCAACTAATGTCAATGCCATAAAAATTGATATCGGATTGTCAATTAAAGAAATGTACTGTATAATTACAAAAAAATCTTAAGGAAAGACAAACAAAATCATGTTTGACTAGCATGTTAGGGGTCTCTAGACAGATCTTTAGTTTAGCATATAGATTATATTTAAATTCCTGGAAAACAAAATTTAGCAAAAACATAACTTGCATTTGTAATGAAAATTTAACAATTCAACATTTGCTAGTACAATGCACTGACCTAAAAGATACTTACCAAACAAATACATTGCTTTGAGCAACACCCAAGATTTAGACTTAAAATCATTCGTAGAAATATCTAAAGCGTTATTATATTCTTCAGTAGGTCATTTATTATAAGAAACTTTAAAAAACAAAAAAAAACAACAACAAATTTATAACGACATAAGCATGCACTTGTATCCTCAAAAGGCTCCGGTGCATGACATCCTTTAAATTATTTTGTTAAATTCTTTATATTAGGAAGACTTTTTTGGGGGGGGATGGGGGTTGGGGAGGGGGGTTCTTGTTTTGAATTTTTACTTCTTTTTCCATGATAATAATAATACTAACAATAATAATCATCATCATCATCATCATCATAATAATCAAAATAATCATAATAATTACAATAACAACAACAGCAATTATATTGATCACTTGATCATGACCTCATCACAGCAAATTATGACTCATTGTATGAAGTCAAATATGCAAAATAGACCTTTTCTATTTTTTTATGTTGTATGTGTGTGTGTGTGTTAAATTTTTTTAAAAACATTATTAATGTTCTTATTTAAAAATAATAATCATCATATGCTTTGTTAAATGCATTTTGTTTATAATTCAATATGTTGTCTAATATCACAAATGTGAATAGACTTTAAATTAAATAATAAATGTCTTTAATGGGTTAATTTGGTGGCATGCTATTTAAATTATTTAAATTTAATTCGATTGCTGGGTTATATGAAAATGTTTATGTGAATGAATGTTGATGTTTTATGCGATGATTTATTCATTGACTAGGATATTGTTCTTGTAATGTTTCGTGCGTATGTGTTGCCCACACGTCAAGTTTCCTTGTGTAAAAATGTGGATAATACATATCTTGTATCATCATCAGCAGCAGCATCGAAGCGTTGATGTGACATGAAGAATGAATAGGGGAATTAAAACTCAATCATCATCATCATCATCATCGTTGATAAGTAGTGAATAATATAATATACAAACAAAATACTACACAATTGATGGTGTGGTTGATGATGATATTAATCGTAAGAAAGGACAGTATTAATTAATTAATTATTAAATTGTTTTTTAAATTTATTTATTCATTTATATTATTATTATTATTATTATTATTATTATTATTATTATTATTATTATTATTATTATTATTATTGTTTTGCTAAATTGTTGGTTACCCGTACCGTATTTTGTCTGTCGTGCAGGTGTAAAGAACTTTCTGGGGACAACAGGAAGGCTTCTCACACTGGATGCCACACAGTGACAGCTGGTCTTTCCCATCAGGCAGCAGCACGATCACCCACAGTCAACATCACAAACGACATCACTAGTGCTTTCATCGCTAGTCATCACAACCAGCGCTAACATCTACAGCCACCACCATCAACCCTGTCATCACTACCAGGGCTGTGACAGCACTTACACCAACAACCAGCGCTGTCGCCACAATCATAGCTGTCACCATATATACCAGCTCTGATGATGATGATGATGATGATGATGATGATGACGATGATGATGATGACAACGACGACTACTATGATGATGACGACGACGACTGCGATGATGATGATGGCGATTATGAAAGATTCTGTGTGATTATTATGAATAACTTCAATAAGGCTATAACAACATGCCATAACAAAATGTACTTGTTAACGTTATAATTTTGTGGGAAATCTTACAGGCTTTCGAAGAATGGCAGATCGAGTCGGTCGTTCGGCGAATCGGACAGTGGGATGGTGACTCGCACGGTTGGTGCAACCATCGGTCGGTTGGCGAATCGGGTAGTCGATTGGTCGGTCGGCGAATCGGACAGTCGGTTGGTCGGTCAGCGATTCGATCGGAATTTCGGTGGGTGGGTCGGAAAATCGATCGATCGGTCTGTCAGTTTAGATTATCAGTCCGTCTTCAGATCGATCGGTCAGTCAGTTTAGATTATCAGTCCGTCTTCAGGTCGATGGGTCAGTTCATTAGTCACATAATTACTTCCGTCAGTTAAATCCGCAGTCAGTCAGGTAGTCTCTCTTCAACACGTAAATTTCATAACAATTATTTTCATTGAGGTGCTGCTGTTGTTGTCAGTGACGGCGTTGGTGATGATGATGATGTTTCGACACACATTTAAAAAACAAACAAACATCCTAAGTTTGTTTTCAGCAGCAATAAGTCAGTTTAGTTTAAAGGGGGCGCAGAAAAAGGGGGCGCAACTCGCGTGCGACCAGTAGTGTCCATTCTGATCTCTGCGTTCATATGCAGATGGACACTGCACTAAGAATTGCCTTGCAGGTGTTTGTGGGGGCAATAAAGATTCTGTATTCTGTATAGTTTATCAGTCCGTCGTCAGGTTGATCGTCAGTTCGTTAATCAGAAAATTAATTCTGTCAGTTAAAGCGGCAATCAGTCGGGTACTCTATCTTCAACAGATATCGAGTACATTTCATAACATTTGTTTTGACTTGCTTCCTGTTTGAAGTTTGTAGTTTTTGTTGCTGTTGTTGTCAGTGACGACGGTGTTTGGGATGATGATAATGAAAACGACGACGACGACAATGATGATGATGATGATGATGATGATGATGATGATGATGATGATGATGATGATGATGATGATGATGAAGTTTGTAGTTTTTGTTCGCTGTTGTTGTCAGTGACGACGGTGGTTGGAATGATGATGATGATGATGATGATGATGATGATGATGATGATGATGATGATGATGATGATGATGATGATACAAAATGTTTTGACAAAACGGAAAAAGAGTCATAAGTTTGCTTTTAGCAGCAATAAGTCAGATAGACATTGACAGAGGTACAATTCGAGTTATTATTATTATTATTATTATTATTATTATTATTATTATTATTATTATGAATACGAGAACTTATCACGCGCATGTGTTTCACCACAAGACGATTTCGTTTAGTGCAAAGGTTTTCAATGCATCTACTGCAAACAGACTGACAGAAGACTGCGTCAGAACTGGGTAGAATGTGATCTTTTTTAAACCTAGTCGAAATAGACTCGCGGCAATATGTAAACTAAGACCATAATTATGCTAGGCTTTTGTACAAATTTTTTTGAGGATAATTAATCCACTGTTGACATTTACATTGAGGCATCTGATAATATGCATGTTTCATAATTTATATTTGTTAACTTTATTTTTTGGTAGTAGGCCTTTCTTCAACAGAAATAGGGAGAGTCAATTCAGAACGACTGTCTTAAGTTTTGTAGAGTTCAGATAAAAGTTTCGGATATTTGTTGGGTATGAGTAATCGAACAAACAACACTGACATGACATTAATACAGACGAAACTATAGAAAGACGGAATTAATGTAAAACCAAATCGACAGAGATGTGAAAATGTAATAACTTTTAATTTTTTGAGTAGCTTTCCATGTTTATAACTGTCATGTACAACGTATAATGTATCTGTGTATTGTATTTACTGTTCTTATTTACAATATTTAATATGGTGATGTGTATGACTGTGCCAGCAACAAAGTTTATTAAATATAAAAATTGTCTTTGCAGTTCTACATTTCATTATTATATAATAACAGGCAGAAAATTGGTTACAGTTATAGAAGTGTACGTTTCTTGGCTAAACTGGACTACTGACTTTGTAAAAATACTTATACATATATTTGTAAAAGTAAACTGAAATTCAACATTTTCAATTGCACTGCAGTACGTAAAGTTAAAAAAAGATGTAGGTGTAAGAAGTACGCTTAATCGTGGTCTATCTAGTTTTGAGACTTCCTGTACCAATATTCTGCCTTTTATAATATTAAAATCGTGACGACGCGATTATCAACTTGAGTAGCTATTGTCGTTATGTCTCCACTTCTGTATTCAAGAGACATAACGGCAATAGCTACTCAAGTTGATAGTCGTGTCTTCACATTTTTAATATTATATATTAAGTTAGAATTATGAGAACTTAAACACATGCACTCAAAAAATTTAAAATTAAAGTGAAACGAAAAATTTTACCAAAAAGTCAATCTTCATCCTAACCTAAGGTTGTTACTTTGTAACCCCGAAGGGTTACGATTAGTAACCCTTCGGGTTACAAAGTAACTACAAGCCCTCAATTTTTAGCAAAACGCCCTGCAGCATTATCCAGGTAGTGTAACACCGGTTGTTGTTGTTTAGTCAGGGTTAGTATAAACAGCAATTAGTAATTAATTCCCCCACACAAACCAACATACAAGGAAAATAAAACGAACAAATAAATAAACGCCTCGGCCGAGAATCGAACTCGGTGCCACTGGATCATCAAGCAGACATCTTCACCACAAAGCCAACGGTTTAGGTAACACTTTCGTGATTTATAACATATATCACTCTAAACACGTGAACAAGGTATAAAAAAAAATCTAACAGGCTCACGTTTCTCCTACAGGGAAAACGTGCGCCTGTTAGATTTCAATGCTTGTATACAAATCACTGTTGAGTTGAAATGGATGCACATCAGAAAATATTTAGTACAAGAAAAGTATTGAACACTTCAGTACAATCATTTTTATCTGTATCGTTTAATGGGTAAATCATGTGATATAGACCTACAATTATGATGTGCTACAGCTCTCTCTCTCTCTCTCTCTCTCTCTCTCTCTCTCTCTCTCTCTCTCTCTCTCTCTCTCTCTCTCTCTCTCTCTCTCTCTCTCTCTCTCTCTCTCTGGGTGAATTATCAACTCAATAACATAACAATACAAAAAAACAACAACAAAACACACATAACATTACATTACATTATTATTGCTTTAGGTCCAGCGGACTCTTCCGAGCCAAATCAAGACCGGACAACCCCCGATCCGCATAAAAGATCTGCTGAAACAACCCTAGTGGTAAAACCGAAAGCTCTCTACCAGCCAGTCACTTTACAATAAAGACATCCCACGCAGGGGACAGCTGAGGTTTCACCCCAACTTATCGAACCCCCGGTTACAAAAACAAAATAGAATACAAACATCATTATAAATTATCAACAAAACACAGCAGAAAGCGTCCAATATTCCCAAGCTGATCCAACAGACTTCAGACACAAACAAGGAGTCTTGTCCCGGAAGAGTTTTCAAGAAAAAAGGTAGGAGACTGGTCTAGCGAAGAAGACGATAGTATAGCAGATTGATAGAAAAGAGCAGGAATGAGAAAGAGCAAATGAGAAAGACAGCGACAGTGGGAATTTAAAGCACTAAATTTCCAGAAAGTGGGGATACTATTTATACTGAAACCCCCGGCACCCCAACGGGGGTAACAAAACACACACTCTAACTTGTATACATATTGTCACAAAATACTCAATTAAAACGAAATAAACAACCCAAACGACAACAACAAAAACAACAACAACAACAATCATACAAAACCTTGCAGTAGTGAAGTTGAGGCAGATAAATCAAATAAACCATCACATGACATAACTAGTTATAAAAAGAACCGCAAAACCTTGTCTGACCTCTGCAATCACCTTTACAATTGATTGATTGATTTATTGTTGCTTTAGGTCCAGCGGACTCTTCCGAGCCAAATCAGGACCGGACAACCCCCGATCCGCATAAAAGATCTGCCGAAACAACCCTAGTGGGAAAATTGAATGCCCTCCACCGGCCAGTCACTTTACAATAAAGACATCCCACGCGGGGGACGGCTGAGGGTTGACCTCAACTACGCGAACACCCCGGTTACAAAAACAAAATAGAATACAATCATCATTATAAATCATCAACAAAACACATACATATAAAATGCCTATAGTGCGAAATAATACAATCATAGGAAGCCCTAGTGACCACCCGGCAGAAAGCGTCCAACACTCCCAAGCTGATCCAACAGACCTCATACACAAACAAGGAGTCTTGTCCAGGAAGAGTTTTCAAGAAAAAAGGTAGGTCATTGATCTAGCGAAGAAGAAGAAAGTATAGCAGAGTGATAGGACAGATCAGGAATGGGAAAGAGCAAATGATGAAGACAGCGACAGTGGGAATTTAAAGCACTAAATTTCCAGAAAGTGGGGATACTATTTATACTGAAACCCCCGGCACTCCAACGGGGGGAACTGTTGCCGCAGTGAATTAGTCATGCCTACAAAGGCAAGACAGGTTTTCAACTGGGGCTTTCACTGTTCCCTTTATAGGTTAGAACAATCTACAACCTTTACAATAATAACATTTCAGTATAGGGAGTATATATTGTATTGTATTGAACTGTATTGTAAATCGAGTGACGGATCATATATTCAATCAATCAGTGTTGTTTTTCTTCAGTTAAGATCTTAATTAGTCATCACAGAAAGACCGTTCTTGTCATCAAGCATGACTTATTTTTAATAAAACAAAATTGATATTAATAATGTAAGTTTGAATTAAGGACAAAAAAAGTCCGTTCACGGGAATATTTTGAAAAAAAAAAGTGTCGGTAGGTCGGATTTTTATTTTAAATTTTGAAAAACCTTTTTCACTTCGTGCGCGAATTAATTTGGTTTAAAAAAAAAATTAACCGACGATCCCCAAAAAGGTTTAAGGTCGGGCGAAGAAATTGGGGTCGGTCGAGACACCGTAAACATACTTTTTTCCCCTTGCCTAATGTTGATCACATATCACTTTGTTGAAGACAATATATATATATATATATATATATATATATATATATATATATATATATATATATATATATATATATATATATATATATATATATATATATATATATATGCAATACACATGTTTTATTTTTGGAGGAGACGTAGATAATAGAGATGGAAGTCACATTGAAAAAATCTGAACACTCGCATTACAGGTACAGAATATAAGACACGCATCCTTTCGATGACCTCCTCACAGAGGTGAAGAAACGGAAACTCCGATGGTATGGCCACCAAAGAAACGAAAACAATTATTTATTTATTATTGAAAGAATGGCCAAAATAGCCGGAAATTACGTTTTGTGAATTTATTCAAGTTTTTGTATTTTTCATCCAAGTGAGTTCGTTTTTAGAAAATATATCTATTAGTAGTAGTATTACCGAAAAAATTACGAAGGATCAAAAGGCTACTAATTGTTTTATTCTAATTTTGATTCAAATCTCATTTACTTTTTATGAGTTTTTCGTCAAATCTTTATGTTCCTGGTGTAATCTGATGATGATCTGATGATTACATCATAATTTCGATCAAATCTCTACAGTCCAGCTCAGATGGATGTGTCCTCCTTTTCCTTAGTGGCCAATCCAGAATCCTCAGTTTTCGTCCTCTTCCTTGCGCCGACGATGCTTCGCTACTTTTATGGCCGTAGTTTCTAGGCTCTGTTTCCATAGTGCTGTTTGTCCATTATCCACATTATCCAAAACGACGTCCATTCGCAAGGCATCTTCCTTGTTTTCCGCGAATGTGTAGTCTTCTGTTTCTCCTGCATAGAAACTCTGTTGTATGCAACATAAATGTCATAATTGCCTTTGAAAATGCACGCGCTCGCATAGCGAAGTCTTGCGGGGAAACCATTGTCCGTTTCGCTGCTTAATCACCAGTCCTTTTGTAATCGTTGTCCAGTAGACGTAGTCCATTCAAGATGGTTGTCCGCGGTGCCGATGTCCCCCTTCGGCCTCTGTGGTCACACTAGGGTCTCGGCCGTAGATCCTCAGCCCCTCTCGCCATGACTCAGGTACTTTCGCCATCCATTGTAGTCTTCTCGTGACTCGCCGGTCTTCAGATTCATATCTGATGCCGCTTGAATCTGTCCTTATCTTCTGTAGTTACGTCAGGAACAAACATACCAACGTGTTTTGCTGGTCTGTAGATTCTTCTTTATTTGTCACACTTGTAATGACAACGAAAGCACCGCTTTAAACAACAAAAAGGTTATTTATTTGTTGTTGCCGAGTAGAACAAGATGAAGTTGTTTTTTGTGAATTCCGAAAATCAGATTGTTCTCAAGTTGCAAGATCCAGATAAACAGGTCATCAAAAGACAAAGAAAGAAGAACAGCTAGACACAAAATGTTGATTTTCTCCAAACTAGCGTCGTTGGATTGTCATCCCACGGCAGGGTGGCATAGCTTTAGTTGGCCATGCTAGCATCCATACTGAAACTCACAACAGAACAAGGTGAAGTCCGGTACACTCACAACAGAACAAGGTGAAGTCCAAGTGTGATGGAGCTGACCGCAGATCGACATAATCATGAAAGGCCAGACTTCTTGTGTGGCGCGGGTTTGCTGTCTGAAAGATTGAAACAAAATAGCCTACTTACCATGGATTGCCATTTTTTTTTTTCAAAAAGAACTTTGCCCCGGTTAAGTAACATCTTTTAAACTTTCCCTCTCAAAAAATTACTTTCCCTCTCAAAAATGTATTTGCCCACATAGTGAAAGCCTCCTCCCCTTTCTCCCCCCCCCCCCCCCCCCCCAATAAAAAAACACCCCAAAAATGGGTCATTGTACAGTGGAATGAGATAAAAGGCGCGCTGTCATTGGCGGACGTTTGAACGCTTGATCATTCAAATATGTTGTCATATATCGCCCCAATATTGATAAAATGAGCGCTGTCATTAAGCTGAAGGTCGAACAATTGACCAATGAAATCCGCTGTAATAAATGGAACTATAGTGTGACGTCAAAATTCCAAACAGGCATTCCACAGGCTACTATGCAGATCAAAGTAAACATGATGAAAAGAACCACTCACAAATGATACCGGATCGGTCGTCACCCGGGTCATCAAGGACCGCGCCTTCCGTTGGCCACCAGGACGGAGGTGATAAGTGTGCTACTGATGGACAACTTAGCAAGATCCGCACGAGAGACAACATCGTCATAGAAACCAGGAATGTGTAAATTAGAAGAACTGGCCCACGAGATGGACCACTATCGATGGAACATCTTATGTATCAGCGAACTACGCTGGAAATGCCTAGGTGAAACAACGACAGACAAAGGCCACAAGGTTTATTTTAACGGGAGAGATGACAGGCACGAACACGGCGTTGGATTCTTGGTCTTCAAAGACATTCTAGCCACTGTCATGGGTTGCCGCCAAGTCTCCAGTAGACTCATTACAATCCGTCTGAGAGCAGCCATTTTCAACATAACCATCATCCAGGCTTATGCCACAACATCAAACTATGACGGCAACGAAGTCGAGGATTTCTATGAAAATCTGCAGGTTGTCCTTGACCAAGTGACGAGGAAGGACATAGGCATGGGTCCAAGGCGACTGGAATGCCAAGGTTGGCCAAGATGCGTATCACAATTGAGGAGACAAATGTGACCCCACAGCAAAAACGAGATAAATGACAGAGGTCTAAGACTCTTGGAGTTTGCCAGATACAACAATTTGATACTGGCAAACACGCTTGATCTCCATTAAAAAAAATCCTGGCACAGACCCAGCGGGGAGCATCACAACCAGATTGACTACATTATGGTGAAGAAACGCTTCAGATCAAGCGTCAACATTGGCAGGACACGCACTTTTCCAGGAGCAGACATCGGAAGTGACCACGATTTTGTGATGTCTTTCCGGCTCCACTTGGAGATAGTACACACAGCAAAGTGCACCAGACTGAAGTTCGACCTGGACAAAATGCAAAACCCGGAGGTGGCAGAAATATTCCAAGCCACAATTGGAGGTAAATTTGCACCGCTGCTCATTTTGGGAGCTGATGTATGAAGTAGAGGTCAACACCACGTCCACCACCTTCAATTGACAGATGCTGCCACTGAGATCCTTGGCAAGGACCGCCCAAAGAAAAAAACCGTGGATCACACATGAACTTTTGGATCTGTGTGACTAACGGAGATAAATGAAAAAGAAAAAGAACACCTCAAAGGGAGCTGATGCCTACCAAAAAATCGTCAATGACAGCCGAAAAGGTATGCGCACCGCATCTAAGAGAGCTGGATAGAAGACCAATGTCAGGAAATGTTCTCCAACAGTCTGAAAAAGAACAACAGTAAGAAGGCTTACCAGACTGTGAAGCGGTTGACAAGTGTTAAGGTCTCCACGATCGAAAGCAAATCTGGCATATGCCTTACAGAAGAACAAGAAGTCTTTGATAGATGGATAGAGTACTGCTCTGACCTTAACAACCACACACCAAAGGGAGACCCATCAATTCTAGCATGTCTCCAGAACACAGAAGAAGAAGAAATCCTCCCAATTCTCCGAGAAGAAGTTGAGGCAGCAGTGCAATCGCTGAAGAAGGGGAAGTCATCGGGAGTAAACAACATACCCGCAGAATGGCTTCAAGCAGAAGGAGAAGCGATGATTGACGCCATTGCCATTATCTGTAATTAGATCTGGCGATTGACGCCCTTACCAAAATATGTAACAAGATCTGGCAGAGCGGCAAGTGGCCATATCTCTTCCTAAAAAGGGTAACCTTCAGGATTGTGAAAATTACTGTACCATCAGCCTCATCAACCATCCCAATAAGTCCTCTTGAAAATAACACTCAACAGGTTGAAACCCCACGCTGAACAAATCATAGCTGAAGAACAAGCAGGATTCAGGGCAGGGCGAAGTCCCACTGAACAGATTTTCAACCTCAGAATAATCTGTGAGAAATACCTACAGCACCAACGACATTTATATCATGTGTTTGTAGACGTCACGAAAGAATTTGACCCAGTCTGGCATGCAGCTCTGTGGGCAACCATGAGAGTGTACAACATCAGCCCTAGCATTATTGAAGTCATCAAAAGCCTGTATGACAAGGTTACCAGTGCAGTCCTCCACAACAATACCATCGGGAACTGGTTCAGAACAACAATCGGCGTGCGCCAAGGATGCCTACTCTCTTCAACACTCTTCAACATCTTCCTAGAGCGCATCATGTCAGATTCTCTTGAAGATCACGAAGGCACAGTCAACATAGGGGATAGAGCAATCTCCAACCACCGTTTTGCGGATGACATTGATGGATTGGCTGGAGAGGAATACGAACTTGAACAGCCTTTGGAATGGAAGTGCAGAGAAGACCAAAATAATGGCCAATGGCATCAACACGGACATCAAAGTCCAAGGCCAATCCCTCAACACAGTGCATAGCTTCAAATATTTAGGAGCTTTTGTATCAGACAACGGGTCCTGACAGGAAGTCCTCTCCAGGATCGCACAAACAACTGCTGCCCTGACAAGGTTGAAGCCCATAATTTGGAAATAAAGGACCATCAGTCTACATTCCAAGGTAAGGCTGCTACGCTCCCTTGTCATCTCCATCTTCCTATACGCTTGTGAAACATGGACCCTCGCAGCAGAACTACAACGAAGAATATAAAGCATGGAGATGAGGTGCTACAGAAGACTTCTGGGCATTTCCTATAACCAGCAAACCACACCAGCCATTGGACAACACGATGACATGCTTACATTGGTGAAAAAATGAAAACTCCGATAGTATGGCCATGTCACCAGAGCATCAGGCCTTGCAAAGACTATCTTGCAAAGCACGGTGCAAGAAGGCAGAAGAAGAGGGAGACAAAAAAAAGAGGTGGGAGGACAACATTCGAAAATGGACGTGGATTGACACTGAGCGAAGCCATAAGGGTTGCTGAGGACAGAGAAAGATGAAGTATGCTTGTTAAACGATCATCTGGGTGTCCCAACGACTTTCGAGTTACGGGATAGGGTAGAATAGGACCACGAATGTCTGTGACACTGCCGTAATGTATCTTGCCTGTCACGACGTAGGCCTGTTTTCTTTGTAGGGCTACGTCGTGATGTACTGCACAGCAGCAAAACAAAAAGATGGACAGTGACATCCTCTCTTTACTTAGAAACGAAAATAAAATCGAATGAAGCAACTTGAAATGAAAAGAAACGTACCTGTGCAATTTGACATTTGTATGTCATTAGACGATGATCATGATGAAGTTACCTGTGATTCAGGTCTACGTTTCAAATGTCATGCTGTTTTCTTGTAGTTTACTTCTCAACACCAAAATACACGAGGCAGTCTTGCGTTTGCAATCCGATGGGATGATAAGACCGAACTTTCTTGCAAAACAGTAGTGACTGCACATCCAAAAAGCCGTTATCAGCTTAGTGCTTTACCAGTCAGTTGGAAAGTAACAGAAGAAAATGTTCAACACACAGAACGCCGACATCTTGGTTTAGACAAGGGGACGTCACCAACTAATCTACACACCTGCATTCTTCCCTCCCCTGTGAAAATGTAAAATTCAAATTTTCTTGATCGGTTGATTTAATTTATTTAGTTTACATTAATTGAAAAGTTTACATTATTTTCTGCCGGTAACTTATGCTAATATCAGGAAAGAAAGTCAGAAAGATACGAGAGTGAGACAACAATAAAGAATAAAACAGCATGAAGAAGACTTACCAAAAGGACTCAGTAGGAGGATTTGCTAATGCTTACGTTCTTTGACAAAATGAACAGAACTAGAAGAAGGAAAAGAAGAATCTTCGTTGTGGAAATAACGAAAGAAATAAAACATTAAAGAAGAAAATACGACGTAAAGAATAAATAAGGAAAGAAAAAAAGAAAAGAAAAGAAAGAAAAAAAGAAAGAAAGAACGAAAGAAAGAAAGAATGAATGAAAGAAAGAAAGAAAGAAAGAAAGTAAAAGACAACATGTAGAAAAAAATATTTATAAAAGAAGAAAGAAATAAAAAGAAATATGGATCCGTCAGCATTGGAAAAGGAAGCTAGCTTGAATAAACGATGCATTGCACTCATGCATTGTTTTAAGAAGAAAGAAAAGAAAGAAACGAAAAAAGATAGAAATTTAAAAAAAAATAAAGAAATAAGCATTTGTCAGCAATGGAAAAGGAAGTTAGCTTCTATAAAAACGATGCACTACTCATGCAGATCTATTGTTTTAAGAAGAAATGAAAGAAAGAAAGAAAGGAAAGAAATAAGAAAGGAAAGTAAGAAATAAAGAAAGAAAGAAAATAAAAGAAAGTAAGAAGAAAAAGAAAGGAATGTGGATCCGTCAGCAATGGAAAAGGAAGTTAGCGTCTGTAAACGATCCACTGCGCCTATGCATTGTTTTAAGAAAAGAAAAAAAGAAAGAAAGAAAGAAAGAAAGAAAGAAAGAAAGAAAATGATGCACTGCACCCATGCATTGTTTTAAGAATAAAAAGAAAGAAAGAAAGAAAGAAAGAAAGAAAGAAAGAAAGAAAGAAAGAAAGAAAGAAAGAAAGAAGGAAAGAAATATGGATCCGTCAGCCATTGGAAATGAAACTAGCTCATATGAACGATGCACTGTACTCACTCATGCATTGTTTTAAGAAGAAAAGAAATAAAGAAAGAATGATTAAAAGAAAGAAAGCAGGAGAAAGAAAGGAGGGATGTCATTCCCTGATGACCTCTTCTTCTTATTAATGGCACAAGTTTATTAGCACAGCGCACGCACATTCCCACTACGCTTGGGAAAATCGAATCATCGCAGTTACACCAAAGAGGTTACACCCATAATATTTGTGACCCGTGTTTCGCCACTTCCACAATGAGATTTCAGTTTTGTCCCTCTCGACGTTAACACTCCAGTACAAAGCCATGTGTCGTTGTCATAATTAGAGTGGCCTGGTGACACAGTTGATTAGTCGCAGGTTTCCTATGGCGAAGATCGCGGGTTCGATTCCCCGAAGTGGCGAACTTAGGCCTATGTGCCTTAATTATACGAGGTTTCGAGACTTTTCAGATCAGCGAGGGTTTTCTTCTCCTGGTACTCCGGCTTCCTTCAATAATGGCATTGGAGGCAGGATATATAAAATTCCACAAATAAAATTCTACTAAACTTACATCTTTTAACAGCGACTTGTTATGTTTGAGTGAGGAATGTGTGTTTTTTGTGTATGTACATGTAGGAGTGTCTGTGACAATGATGTGAGCATGTATGTTGATTACAGACTGCCGCGCTATGGGTCTGATTAGGAATAAGGCGCGCATAGAATCCATTCTTCTTCTTCTTCTTCTTCTTCTTCTTCTTCTTCTTCTTCTTCTTCTTCTTCTTCTTTTTCTTCTTCTTCTTCTTCTTCTTCTTCTTCTTCTTCTTCTTCTTCTTCTTCTTCTTCTTCTTCTTCTTCTTCTTCTTCTGCTTCCTCTTCTTCTCCTCCTCATCCTCTTCTTCTTCTTCTTCTTCTTCTTCTTCTTCTTCTTCTTCTTCTTCTTCTTCTTCTTCTTCTTCTTCTTCTTCTTCTTCTGCTTCCTCTTCTTCTCCTCCTCATCCTCTTCTTCTTCTTCTTCTTCTTCTTCTTCTTCTTCTTCTTCTTCTTCTTCTTCTTCTTCTTCTTCTTCTTCTGCTTCCTCTTCTTCTCCTCCTCATCCTCTTCTTCTTCTTCTTCTTCTTCTTCTTCTTCTCAAAACGTTCTGATAAATGGTGCGATTCATTATAGGCCTGCTTGTAAAGTTCTTTTCCAGAAACCATTTCCTACAATGAAACCACTTGCCTTCTAGCGTCAAGGTTGATTCCAAAAATAGCACGCTAGCAAACAAATGTGTTTACTAGTAGGCACAGTTGTTTGTTTACAAAACAATAAAGATACGTCTGAAGTTCAAAGTGTATCGGTCGGTTTCAGCAACGACTATCTGTTATATCATCTTGTAATGCAACAACAATGCAATTTCCAAAGTAAACTTATTGTTACACACACACACACACCCCTCTCCCCCCCTGTCCCCCCCCCCCCCCCACACACACACATCCTTGATGCAAAGGTTATATAAGCACGCTGGTCCTGTTGAAATGAAAATCGATCAACTTATTTTAACTGTATGAAGAAGTTCTTGACTGTAGTAATGGAATTCCCTTTATAAAATATTTATTTGCGATTTTGTTTCGGTGTTTTGCTTTCTCTTTCAGCTAAATAATCTTTATATAGAAGCAATTTGTTTTGTTAAAATAATAATTTGTTTACAAACAATTTTTTTTTCGCATTATTTAAATTAACGTCCCCGGACACAGAGCGTAAAGGGGACAAGACAAACAATATAAGATTTCGTAAATAACTTATCGTAACATTGTTTATGTAAATAAATAGGTATATGTCAATAAGGCATTGTTGCTAAATATGCTATTATTACCTATATAATGCATTATTTAGCAGATTGTGTTAAATAATGTATTATTTAGACATGTGTATAAATAATACTTTGTTGACATATATAATGCATTATTTAGCAGACTTTGCTAAATAATGTATTATTTAGAACGAAGTGGCTGCTCGTACGGGACAAGAAAAAATTCTATTCGTACGGGAAATCTCGGTTCGGTTGCGGTACTTGGGAAATCTCGGTTACGGGCCTTGGTGAGAAAAGTCAAAATGGCTGCCAACAGCACGCTGCGCTTACAGCGCGGCGAAACTTTCTGTAGCTATGATGAATTTTTAGCAAAAGTTAAAGAGTTTGAGGAATATATATAGGCTTATAAAATGTTCCTACATAACCGGTTAACAGTTTTCCCTACGGTTATCTGAGGACCCGGCCTTTGGATCCGGGAACCCGGCTCGGTTCTCGGATCCAAGGCGGCTCCCAAAAAAGGATCTGGGAACGACGGGTAGGGTAAGGCAGTGCCTCGATGGGTAGGGTAAGGCAGTGCTACACATATACCGCTCGAAACGGGTTAGGGTTAGGGCTAGCGGTCCGTCTACAAGTGATTGAATTACATGGAATTATAGAGGGGGTTCCCATAACTTATAAGCAAGGGCGTTTCGTAGGGTGCCGTACGAATAGAATTTTTTCTTGTCGTACGGTCCCGTACGAGCAGCCACGGCCTATTTAGAAGATGTTGCTAAACAATGCATTATTTACGTAAACAATTCATTGTTTTGGGACGGCAATTTTTATTTATTAGGGGATTCCAGGATTCGCTTTTAAACATGTTTTTTTTTTTATCAGTTTATTGCTTTCTATAATTAAATGCAAAGTCTTTCTAAAGATTGTGTATCCGAAATTTGTGTTAATTTTTTTTTCCAATATAAATCACTCCGCAAATTCGAAAATAAAGCGTGTGTAACCTCCCAAACACAAAGGAAAGGTCAAAGTCAGTTTTGAACGGGAATGTTCAGTATTTTCAGTACTTACCCCAAAACGCAGAGATATGTGTCAAAGAAGTGGCAGTAGCAAGAGTATTGTTGAAAAAACTGGAATCAACGCTTATAAACATTTTTAAACAATACATTATTTAACACAATGTGCTAAATAATGCATTATACAGGTAAATAATTCCTTATTCAGCAACAATAATTATTATACCTTATTTACCAATATCATGATTTATTTACCTAAACAATATATTGTTTATGTAAATAACAAGTTATTTATAGATAAAATATATTATTTATAGAAATCGAAATCTTTTTTAAAAAGTGGTGAAAATAAATATTTTACAAAGACAATTCCATAAATAATGGGAATGGCCTCAAGCCGCAGAATAATTCACAAGTTCCCTGGCTGGCAGCAGAATCGAGAAGATGAAAGAATATGAACAATGAAGTTTAACGTCTACACCCACCATTGGCGATATGGCAGAAGGGAATAACCATCCCATGGAAAAAAAGGGGTAAGGACCTACCTAAATCACCATTGAACCACCCGAGCAATCATACTGTTAAAATGAACAGTGAAAAAAATGGCCACCGTTATCTTGCTCGCCCCAGGATTCGAACATGGGTCATCGGTGTGTCAGACGAACGCTCTACCACTGGGCTAAGGTGGTGGGACGAAGATGACAGATCTTAAACACTCCGTATGCAGGTTCTAAAATCTAGCTACTTCCGCTTCTTGTCTCAAGGGGAAATCGTGAGATGGAGTTGTGACTTTCCGGGCAATTCTTTGGCGCATGTTTTGCTCGTGAACAACTTTTCCATCAAAGCCGATGTTTGTGACAAATTACATTGATGTATTATCGTAGAACTGAGAGAGAATACGGATTCCTGAACATTAGGAACATTTACTTCAAGTGTGACTTTGCGACCTTGCAACACGTATGGCAATTAAACACAAAATAGGCCGCATCAGTTGATCGGAATGGGGGCAA
The DNA here is from genome assembly GCA_036898135.1 of Oncomelania hupensis. Classification (NCBI taxonomy): domain Eukaryota; kingdom Metazoa; phylum Mollusca; class Gastropoda; order Littorinimorpha; family Pomatiopsidae; genus Oncomelania; species Oncomelania hupensis. The sequence continues at coordinate 34,170,554 of CM072515.1, forward strand.
GCTGAATTCGAGACGACATAGTCTACATATTGTTTGTCTCGGTCTCTGTCACGAACCGTCCATCCTCTACCACTCCCCTTCCCGCGCAACGTCCACCCTTACACCACCCCGACGTTTACATGAGGTGGCGGTATTCAAAGATTACATAGATCATTGCTATTAAAAGCTACAGATATTGCTGCTGCTGCTGCTGCTGCTGATGATGATGATGATGATGATGATGATGATGATGATAATGGTAATCATCATCATCATCAACAACAACATCATCATCATCATCGACATCATCATCATCGTACAAATCTCTTATGCCCATAGCGTGAGGGACAATTGACAGCGGTGACAAGTATGACCAAGGTTCCACCCTATTCACAGCCCATCTCGCCAAGGGGGATCAGGTCTAGGTCCGCCTACGTGATGGAGATGCTGTCAGGGCCGATTACTGGTCTGCGTTCAGCGGATTCCTTCTTCATGCTGATGCCTAACTGCTCTATGGACATTCACCTTTAACATCAGGCATTCGGGCATTCCCAACTTCATGTAACAGTACATTGACTATATTACAAAGTAAATACACTTTGCACTGTTAGCCTTCCCATTCCAACATTTTATTGACTTGTCTATTATTTTACAAGACCAAACAGCAACAGATGGAATAAAAGCGTCAACCTTCGTACCTAGGTAACTATGCACATTTAACAACGTTACTATTACATAACAATTAATTGTTTTTTTTTCTCTTCCCATGAAAATATGGCTACTGACGAAAGTTTGTCTCCTAAATCCCTTGTTACTGAACTTTTTTTATTTTTTATTATAGGCCTGCTTGTAAAGTTCTTTTCCAGAAACCATTTCCTACAATGAAACCACTTGCCTATTTCTAATGCTGTGCGACTTGATTCTGCCGGATATATAAAATTCCACAAATAAAATTCTACTAAACTTACATCTTTTAACAGCGACTTGTTATGTTTGAGTGAGGAATGTGTGTTTTTTGTGTATGTACATGTAGGAGTGTCTGTGACAATGATGTGAGCATGTATGTTGATTACAGACTGCCGCGCTATGGGTCTGATTAGGAATAAGGCGCGCATAGAATCCATTCTTCTTCTTCTTCTTCTTCTTCTTCTTCTTCTTCTTCTTCTTCTTCTTCTTCTTCTTCTTCTTTTTCTTCTTCTTCTTCTTCTTCTTCTTCTTCTTCTTCTTCTTCTTCTTCTTCTTCTTCTTCTGCTTCCTCTTCTTCTCCTCCTCATCCTCTTCTTCTTCTTCTTCTTCTTCTTCTTCTTCTTCTTCTTCTTCTTCTTCTTCTTCTTCTTCTTCTTCTGCTTCCTCTTCTTCTCCTCCTCATCCTCTTCTTCTTCTTCTTCTTCTTCTTCTTCTTCTTCTTCTTCTTCTTCTTCTGCTTCCTCTTCTTCTCCTCCTCATCCTCTTCTTCTTCTTCTTCTTCTTCTTCTCAAAACGTTCTGATAAATGGTGCGATTCTAGGCAATACCATGTAAAGAAACGTAACAAGCGATGATGTAGACCCAGGTTTTAGTCCCAGTTTCGCAGTTATCTCAGTCCATGCATCGCTGTGCTGAAGTAATTATCCGAGGTCAATCAGATCTCCTCGGGTTAACTTGAAGGAACCCATTATTATACATTTCAGCGGCCACGGATTCTTTTAAATTCACAGTAGGTGTTGCCCTACTGGAACAAACAAGAAAAGAAAGAGATTAAGCCAAACAACAACTACAACAACTACAGCAACAACAACTCGTTCAAAGGTACGGGTTTTATATAAATTGATAAAATTCATGGGTTTATGTGTCTACTTCTAGCGTCAAGGTTGATTCCAAAAATAGCACGCTAGCAAACAAATGTGTTTACTAGTAGGCACAGTTGTTTGTTTACAAAACAATAAAGATACGTCTGAAGTTCAAAGTGTATCGGTCGGTTTCAGCAACGACTATCTGTTATATCATCTTGTAATGCAACAACAATGCAATTTCCAAAGTAAACTTATTGTTACACACACACACACACCCCTCTCCCCCCTGTCCCCCCCCCCCCCACACACACACATCCTTGATGCAAAGGTTATATAAGCACGCTGGTCCTGTTGAAATGAAAATCGATCAACTTATTTTAACTGTATGAAGAAGTTCTTGACTGTAGTAATGGAATTCCCTTTATAAAATATTTATTTGCGATTTTGTTTCGGTGTTTTGCTTTCTCTTTCAGCTAAATAATCTTTATATAGAAGCAATTTGTTTTGTTAAAATAATAATTTGTTTACAAACAATTTTTTTTTCGCATTATTTAAATTAACGTCCCCGGACACAGAGCGTAAAGGGGACAAGACAAACAATATAAGATTTCGTAAATAACTTATCGTAACATTGTTTATGTAAATAAATAGGTATATGTCAATAAGGCATTGTTGCTAAATATGCTATTATTACCTATATAATGCATTATTTAGCAGATTGTGTTAAATAATGTATTATTTAGACATGTGTATAAATAATACTTTGTTGACATATATAATGCATTATTTAGCAGACTTTGCTAAATAATGTATTATTTAGAACGAAGTGGCTGCTCGTACGGGACAAGAAAAAATTCTATTCGTACGGGAAATCTCGGTTCGGTTGCGGTACTTGGGAAATCTCGGTTACGGGCCTTGGTGAGAAAAGTCAAAATGGCTGCCAACAGCACGCTGCGCTTACAGCGCGGCGAAACTTTCTGTAGCTATGATGAATTTTTAGCAAAAGTTAAAGAGTTTGAGGAATATATATAGGCTTATAAAATGTTCCTACATAACCGGTTAACAGTTTTCCCTACGGTTATCTGAGGACCCGGCCTTTGGATCCGGGAACCCGGCTCGGTTCTCGGATCCAAGGCGGCTCCCAAAAAAGGATCTGGGAACGACGGGTAGGGTAAGGCAGTGCCTCGATGGGTAGGGTAAGGCAGTGCTACACATATACCGCTCGAAACGGGTTAGGGTTAGGGCTAGCGGTCCGTCTACAAGTGATTGAATTACATGGAATTATAGAGGGGGTTCCCATAACTTATAAGCAAGGGCGTTTCGTAGGGTGCCGTACGAATAGAATTTTTTCTTGTCGTACGGTCCCGTACGAGCAGCCACGGCCTATTTAGAAGATGTTGCTAAACAATGCATTATTTACGTAAACAATTCATTGTTTTGGGACGGCAATTTTTATTTATTAGGGGATTCCAGGATTCGCTTTTAAACATGTTTTTTTTTTATCAGTTTATTGCTTTCTATAATTAAATGCAAAGTCTTTCTAAAGATTGTGTATCCGAAATTTGTGTTAATTTTTTTTTCCAATATAAATCACTCCGCAAATTCGAAAATAAAGCGTGTGTAACCTCCCAAACACAAAGGAAAGGTCAAAGTCAGTTTTGAACGGGAATGTTCAGTATTTTCAGTACTTACCCCAAAACGCAGAGATATGTGTCAAAGAAGTGGCAGTAGCAAGAGTATTGTTGAAAAAACTGGAATCAACGCTTATAAACATTTTTAAACAATACATTATTTAACACAATGTGCTAAATAATGCATTATACAGGTAAATAATTCCTTATTCAGCAACAATAATTATTATACCTTATTTACCAATATCATGATTTATTTACCTAAACAATATATTGTTTATGTAAATAACAAGTTATTTATAGATAAAATATATTATTTATAGAAATCGAAATCTTTTTTAAAAAGTGGTGAAAATAAATATTTTACAAAGACAATTCCATAAATAATGGGAATGGCCTCAAGCCGCAGAATAATTCACAAGTTCCCTGGCTGGCAGCAGAATCGAGAAGATGAAAGAATATGAACAATGAAGTTTAACGTCTACACCCACCATTGGCGATATGGCAGAAGGGAATAACCATCCCATGGAAAAAAAGGGGTAAGGACCTACCTAAATCACCATTGAACCACCCGAGCAATCATACTGTTAAAATGAACAGTGAAAAAAATGGCCACCGTTATCTTGCTCGCCCCAGGATTCGAACATGGGTCATCGGTGTGTCAGACGAACGCTCTACCACTGGGCTAAGGTGGTGGGACGAAGATGACAGATCTTAAACACTCCGTATGCAGGTTCTAAAATCTAGCTACTTCCGCTTCTTGTCTCAAGGGGAAATCGTGAGATGGAGTTGTGACTTTCCGGGCAATTCTTTGGCGCATGTTTTGCTCGTGAACAACTTTTCCATCAAAGCCGATGTTTGTGACAAATTACATTGATGTATTATCGTAGAACTGAGAGAGAATACGGATTCCTGAACATTAGGAACATTTACTTCAAGTGTGACTTTGCGACCTTGCAACACGTATGGCAATTAAACACAAAATAGGCCGCATCAGTTGATCGGAATGGGGGCAAGCTGAATTCGAGACGACATAGTCTACATATTGTTTGTCTCGGTCTCTGTCACGAACCGTCCATCCTCTACCACTCCCCTTCCCGCGCAACGTCCACCCTTACACCACCCCGACGTTTACATGAGGTGGCGGTATTCAAAGATTACATAGATCATTGCTATTAAAAGCTACAGATATTGCTGCTGCTGCTGCTGCTGCTGATGATGATGATGATGATGATGATGATGATGATAATGGTAATCATCATCATCATCAACAACAACATCATCATCATCATCGACATCATCATCATCGTACAAATCTCTTATGCCCATAGCGTGAGGGACAATTGACAGCGGTGACAAGTATGACCAAGGTTCCACCCTATTCACAGCCCATCTCGCCAAGGGGGATCAGGTCTAGGTCCGCCTACGTGATGGAGATGCTGTCAGGGCCGATTACTGGTCTGCGTTCAGCGGATTCCTTCTTCATGCTGATGCCTAACTGCTCTATGGACATTCACCTTTAACATCAGGCATTCGGGCATTCCCAACTTCATGTAACAGTACATTGACTATATTACAAAGTAAATACACTTTGCACTGTTAGCCTTCCCATTCCAACATTTTATTGACTTGTCTATTATTTTACAAGACCAAACAGCAACAGATGGAATAAAAGCGTCAACCTTCGTACCTAGGTAACTATGCACATTTAACAACGTTACTATTACATAACAATTAATTGTTTTTTTTTCTCTTCCCATGAAAATATGGCTACTGACGAAAGTTTGTCTCCTAAATCCCTTGTTACTGAACTTTTTTTATTTTTTATTATAGGCCTGCTTGTAAAGTTCTTTTCCAGAAACCATTTCCTACAATGAAACCACTTGCCTATTTCTAATGCTGTGCGACTTGATTCTGCCTAACACGGTTGGTTGGTTGGCTGGCTGCCTGGTTGTTTCACCGACAGCTGTCCGCAATCACAGACAGTGATTGTGCATCTACACACAAATACAACATCAAATATGCACTAGACTTCTAGATCTAAGTAGGGCCGAGTGCCGAAGTCGCTTTTTTGCTCCAGACAACCCATGGGAGAGAACAGACTTGTAGTCACTAGTCTTGAGTTCTCTCCCATGGGTAGTCTCGTCGCAGAAATGCAACTTCGCGCTAGGCACTATAGTCACCACATAACTGTGCTATATAAATAAACATCATCATCATCATCATTTAGGTTTTCTGTGCACTTATTTCCATTCCAAACGCTCTGGAGGTGGTGTCGGGCCTCTGTACCAGATGTTCAAGTTCTTGTTCCTCTTCAGCCAATCCATCAATGTCATCCACAAAACGGAGGTAGGAGATTGCTCTACCCCCAATGTTGACTGTGCCTTCGTGATCTGCAAGGGCATCTGACATGATGCGCTCTAGGAAGATGTTGAAGAGTGTTGGAGAGAGTAGGCATTCTTGTAGCACACCGATTGTTGTTCTGAAACAGTTCCCGATGACGATGTTGTGGAGGACTGCACTGGTGGCCTTGTCATACAGGCTTTTGATGACTTCAATAATGTTAGGGCTGATGTTGTACACTCTTATGGTTGCTCACAGAGCTGCATGCCACACTCGGTCAAACGCGTTTTTGAAGGCTACAAACACATGATATACATGATGTTGGTGCTATAGGTATTTCTCGCAGATTATTCTGAGGTTGAAAATCTGTTCAGTGGTACTTCGCCCTGCTCTGAATCCTGCTTGTTCTTCAGCTATGATTTGTTCAGGTTGGGGTTTTAATTTGTTGAGTATTATTTTCTAGAGGACCTTGCTGGGATGGCTGATGAGGTTGATGGTGCGGTAATTTTCACACTCCTGTAGGTTACCCTTTTTGGGAAGAGTGATGACAAGCGACTGGGTCCATGGTGTAGACCACTCCCCACTCTTCCAGATTTTGTTACAGATAATAGTGATGGCGTCAATCATCGCTTCTCCTCCTGCTTAAAGCAATTCCGCGGGTATATTCTTCACTCCCGCTGACTTCCCCTTCTTCAGTGATTGCTCAACTTCTTCTGGGAGAATTGGGAAGATTTTTTTTCTCTCTATTCTCTGGACATGCTAGAACTGATGGGTCTCCGTTTGGTGTGTGGTTGTAAAGGTCAGAGCAGTACTCTGTCCATCTAACCAAGACTTCTTGTTTCATTTAACTTCATTTCACATTTGCTGTCGTTTAATGTTAGCATGCATAAGTGTAATTATATTCATATGTGACTGTGCATTTTTATCCTCATTGTCATTATGATTGTTGTTATTATTATTGTGATGTTTATTCCTTGTTGATTGTAATTGTACACCACAATGTAATTTCTTGTAAAAGATAATAAAGTTGACCAATGTTATGTTATGTTATCTTATCTTGTTCTTCTGTAAGGCATACATGTATACATAATAAGAATAATAAAATTTACAGTGGATTCCTGCACCTCTAGTTTTGTGTGTATGAGTTTTTGTGTGGACGTGCGGGTGCGCGGGTGATTGCATGCTTGTGTGTGTTTGTGTGTGTGTGTGTGTGTTTGTGTGTGTGGTAGGGAGAAAAGGGAATGGATATGTGTGTGTATGTGTGTGAAATGGTCAGCTAAATTACTTTCTTTCCGTCCACAGGACATTTCACAAGTTGCGATCCGCGATAGCATAGCAGTAAATAGAACATAGGCCTTTCTATCATACATGTTCCTGTGTTAGAACTGTGGTCCACCGAAGGCCGCAAGTAAATAATCTTTGATTATTAAAAACTGCTGACACCGTACCTCCTAAAACAATGGGCATGGTTGTATAATGAGCTTCCTTGCACCAATTGATATTGCTATCTATCTACGAACGCATTTGTTGACACCTAAGTTGAGTAGGTTTTAAGCTACCTTTACACTTGGTCTAGTAAAACAGCATTGTCAAACGAACGTATATCTTGACACCGATGTTGATTAGTTTATGATGACTCCGCTAGTTGCATTGTGTGTTAATGTGTCAGGACTGGTTTGTTAGATATAACAAGATAAAGACTTAGCAGTTTGAAAAAAATTATACTGCCCCGTCGTTGCAGAGAACAGTAAAAGGTCATATCCTTTGTACAACAGTCTTGTGGTTTGCTCTTGTGGTTACTGTGTAAAACTTTCTTTCTTCCTTTTTCAAAGATGCGGCGTCTGCTAGAGATGTTTCTGTACCTGACGCTGGTATTGTTTATAATTAACATCTACTCAACCAACGGCAAGTTTGTGGAAAGGTTCGCAGTGCCCGTGGGGGACTACCCGTTTCGCAACGTGTCGCTGTCCTGGGATGAACGGGTTCAAGACCTGGTCAGCAGGTTGACCCTGGACGAAATAACTCTTCAGATGTCCAAAGGGGGAGCCGGAAACAATGGTCAGTAAACTTTTGTTTTTAAAGGATAAAAATAATTTTTAATTGCTGTCGTTGTTTTGTTTCCAGTGTCAAAGTAATATTTGTTATTATAGAAGAAAATTAACCTTTTATCTCCACACACACATCTGCTACTTCCTTACTTGGCCTTGTAGTATTTCTTCTAATTCTTCTTCTTCTTCTTCTTCTTCTTCTTCTTCTTCTTCTTCTTCTTCTTCTTCTTCTTCTTCTTCTTCTTCTTCTTCTTCTTCTTCTTCTTCTTCTTATTATTATTATTATTATTATTATTATTATTATTATCCTGGGACAACATGGTCACTGGGGCATCCTATGATGTTATTTTTGGGCAATGTAGGCATTTTATATGTATGTGTTTTGTTGATATTTGATAATGATGTTTGTATTCTATTTTGTTTTTGTAAACGGGGGCTCGATAAATTAGAGTATAGCCTCAACGTCCCCTGCGTGGGATGTCTTTATTGTACAATGACCGGCTGGTGGAGTGCCTTCAGTGTTACCACTAGGATTGTTCCAGCATATCTTTTATGCGGATCAGGGGCGAGTCCTCTTTCATCGAAGTTGTGGTCTTGATTTTGTGGTCCTGAATCGGCTCTTTCCAGTCCGCTGGACCATGTATGCAACTAACTAATTAACTTCTTCAGCAAAACGATTCCTGTGATTTTAAAAAGTTCAGCTCGCGAGATGATTTAATTATTTACAGCAGGGAGGAAATAGCGCTCTATGTTTGTTTAAGGGTTGGTCTTAAATTAGGAGCTTCGATGTTTATATACTAAACACTTTGATGTTGTTGTTTTTTTAAATTTAGTTTCATATTGTTGTTTTGATTAGAAGAAAACTATACAGTTACTATATATAACTTAGTATTCCAAATGCAAATGTCATATTGAAAACGGTTTCTCTAAATAAAAGAAAATATAAAAACTCTAAATAACAACAACAACAACGAGAACAACAACAGTATAGCTATTTTCTTATTTTTATTTTTCATTTTGTACCTTTACGTTTGTGGATATATAGATGTCTTATGTTCCCATCAAAATTACCGTATAAACTAGAGTTACAAATGTGTTTTAAAGCTCTATTTTGTTTTGTTTCAATGTGTACCTTGGAATTCATGTTTTTGTAGGCCATCCATCAATATTACCATATAAACTTGAGTTACAAATGTGTTTCCCCTAACGAACGCAATATTGATTCTGTCATCGTTTTATCCTAGGTCCGGCGCCAGCCATATTGAGACTGGGCATCGGCCCTTATCAGTGGGATACAGAGTGCTTGAGGGGCGATGTTGGTGCTGCAGGTGTGGCCGTGGCATACCCACAGGCCATTGGTCTGGCCGCCGCTTTCAGGTCTGAGGAAGCTATTCATCATCATCATCATCATCATCATCATCATCATCATCATCATCATCATCATCATCATCATCATCATCATCATCATCATCGTCATCATCATCATCATCGTCGTCATCATCATCATCATCATCATCATCATCATCATCATCATCATCATCATCATCATCATCATCATCATTATCTTGTTTTTGTTCTTCTCGTTGTTGTTATTGTTTCTTGCTCTTCTTGTACTTCTTCTCCTTCTTGTTCTTGTTCTATTTGTTCTTGTTGTTTTGTTGTTGTTGTTGTTGTTGTTCTTCTTCTTCTTCTTCTTCTTCTTCTTCTTCTTCTTCTTCTTCTCCTTCTTCTTCTTCTTCTTCTTCTTCTTCTTCTTCTTCTTCTTCTTCTTCTTCTTCTTCTTCTTCTTCTTCTTCTTCTTCTTCTTCTTCTTCTTCTTCTTCTTCCCACCTCTATTTATTGTTCTCATTGTAAAAGAGCTGTTTTCTTTTTCTTTCTGTTTTTTACCCAGTGCACGATGTAGTGAATTAACGATTAGAGTCAAGAGAAAAAGGGTTTGCTAAATCCCTAATCTCTCACTGATAATATAGTATAAAATTACTTAATTTGTAAACATAATTTTAAATGAATTGGATTTAATTGAATTTAATTGAATTCAATTCAATTAAATTAAATTGATTTGAATTGAACGGACAACATAACCAACTTTCGCCGTAGTTAAGTTTGAATGTTTTGAAAACATTCTTTGGACATTCTGAAAACATTCCTTAACGTTAATTACGCTGAGGTTGCTTTAATTAGCTTTTGTCTTTTCCCTAATGTAGATTTGAATTTAAAACGGAAAAGTGTAATCTTGTCACAATAGTTTTTATAAAATGCATTTTTATATTTTATTGTTTATTTATTCATGTACGTATTTTATTATTTTAATATTTTATTTATATTTAAAGTAATTTTTGTTAGGAAGAGAAAGCTTGTACATTTTTTCAATTGATTTTTGGCAGGACTACTATTACTCTGTTAATTCATCATGAAGAAAAAAAACATTTTGAAGAACAATACTTAATTAACCAAGGTAGGAAGCGAAAGAAACATAAACACGAGGCACAACAACAAGCATGAATTGCAAAACGCCTAGGCCTCTGTTATTTTACTTCTTTTTTAAATACTTTTTTTCTGAATAATATTGTTCAACTATTTTATCTGACTGAAAGATAAACTATTTGACGTGTTTATCCGATTCAAAATCTTTATTGTTCTCGTTAAAAAAAAATAAAAAAATAAAAGAAGGTAAATATAAGTTAGTTTACAACTAATTGATTGACTGATTACTGGTTGATTGACAGCACTGATCTGATATTCCGGGTAGCGCAGGCGACTGGGGAGGAAGTGAGAGGCAAGCACAACGACTTTGTCAAGGCAGGCGTCTACGGTGACCACACTGGCGCGTCCTGCTTCTCCCCAGTCATCAACATCATGAGAGACTCCCGCTGGGGACGTAATCAGGTCAGATACAGACACTTTAATCAAGAAGAATGGATCTTGGGAAAGAATGAGTGAATCTCCGATAGCGTAGGAGTAGTGGATCTCCGAAAGCTGGAGCCTGACGGTAAGGTGATTGATTGGCAAGCGGGTCGGTTATAGATGTTTTTATTTATGTACCTTAACTTGGACTGGATATATTTTTATTTATATACCTTAACTTGGACTGGATATATACTTTTATTTAGGTACCTTATCTTGGACTGAATATATATATTTTTTTGTCCCTTAACTTGGACTAGATATATATTTTTATTTATGTACCTTATCTTGGACTTGATAAATGTTTTTATTTATTTACATATTTAACTTCTTTTCTTCGTCTTTTCTGTTTTTTTATTTATTCGGTTCAGTTTTAAGGATAGCTGGTTGGAAAACGTAAAAAAGATGGACTTATATAAGAGAGTGCTTGACAAATGGACCGATTAATTTGTTGATTGATTTCTTAATTGGTTGACAATTTCATTGATTAACAGGAGACGTACGGAGAGGATCCCTACCTATCAGGACAGTACGCCGCTTCGTTCGTGCGTGGTCTCCAAGGCAACGACACACGCTACATACGCGCCAATGCCGGCTGTAAACACTTCAACGTGCACGGCGGGCCCGAGGACATCCCTGTGTCCCGATTCTCCTTCAACGCTGAGGTGTGTGACCCTGATGGGTTCTGTGGCTTTGCCTGCCTATAGATTTGTCTGTCTGCCCGTGCCTTTGTCTGCAAGTCTGTTTTTCTGTCAGTCGACAGTATTTCAAGACTAACAGCCAACTGTATGTACATGTACAGTCATACACGATCAAACATACGACGTCTACTTCACACAGCGTAGCTGAGACTAGTCTACGTTCATCATTCGGGTCAGACTAGATTCGTCATTGTCGTTCCCGTAATGCCCGACACGAGTTTGGTAGTATACAATTAAAACAAAACTCCACCATTAAGAAAATTGTCGTTGTTATTGTTGTTGTTGTTGTTGTTGCTTTTCTTGTGGATGTTAAATTCAGTTATTTTTTTATTGTTGTTGTTGTTTTTATAGTTGCTGTATGAACTAACATTTTCCTCCAAAACAGCTACTAAGTGTGCAAGCAGAGTAGCGATGACTTCCTGCCATGCGCGTATCTCATCTTCCAGTATATTTGTACCGCAATATGAGCAAAACATAATATCTTTTTATTATTGTAACAGGTGTCGGAGGACGATTGGAGAACAACATTCCTGCCTGCTTTCAGAAGCTGTGTGGAAGCTGGTACTTTCAATCTCATGTGCAGCTATAACAGGTATTACTATGGCGATGTTGTCGTCTTTGTCAACGTCGTAGCCGTTGTCGTATATATATCAAATAAGCACTAATATTTTATAAGTTTTACAATACTTACCATGATTTTGAACATCATCCTTACCTTCATCATCATCATCATCATCATCATCATCATCATCATCATCATCATCATCATCATCATCATCATCATCATCATCATCATCATCATCATCATCATCATCATCCTCCTCATCATAATCAACATCAACAGCAACCACAGCATCAACATTAGCATCAGCATCAACAATAGCAGCAGCTATTATGATAGTAGCATCATATCATTAGCAGCAGAATTAATATTTTCAATTTCTCTTCCTCACCTTCTTCTTTTTCATTAAAACCAATCATGATTGAATTGAATACATATTTATAAAAGGCTAGTGTTCGGCATGTCGAATGTAAATAATCTTTATTAATTCTATTATTTTATGCAGCTTAATTATGTTTAATGAATTTATATCGAACTATACAAGTAAAATTTTTCGGTTTAATTACAAACTTTTATCACGTAATATAAAACACTGTTCGAGTTTAAAATCATAGACATCAAGCAGTCTCAGTTTGAAATCATATAAATCAAACAGTTTTAAGCAGTTTAGAATCAAGCAGTTTAAAATTATATACATCAAACAGTTTAAAATCATAAACATCAAGAGTAATATCTTTATTTTTTTTAAACTGATTAATTTGCAAGATGCGATAATTAGAAAATTAATTGAATTTACAAGGTATAATAGAGGGCAACTTCTGGAACCTGAAGTAAAATGGTAAAATCGTGAAGGTGGTAAGAGCAGGTCCAAAGGAGTCAAATTTAGCAGAGATCTCGACTCTTCAAAGGGAAACTGATAGATGGGTGTTCTACCTAACTACATCAATAAAGATAGAGCTTGTGGCTGTACACCCCAAAAGCAACACGGTTTAACATTTGAATCTAGAATCAACGGAGTGCCCGCGTGCGCCAACAAAGAGCTGCTAACGGACATTATCAGAGGAGAGTGGGGATTCAAGGGCTATGTAATCAGCGACGAAGGTGCCATAGAAAACGTCATCTACCGTCACCACTACCTAAACAACAGTGTGGATACGGTGGCTGCCTGTGTCAACGCTGGCACCAACATCGAGCTGTCGGGGCCAAATGGAACCCCCGTCTACATGTCTCTATGTAAGTCAGCGTGTTTCGTTGTATCTTGCCCTATGTGTATCATTATACACGGGTGTGATGTATGTGTATGATTATTTTACAGGTATAAACGTCTTACAGACACCATAAATATAATGGTCGTTATTACATGCCAATAAACGCAAGGGGTCACATCATTCTAGAACATGCGCTACACATTTGAGTTAGCACATTATTTTGTTTTTGTTTTTGTAACCGTTTCTTTTTCTACAGCGGAAGCGGTGCAGCAAGGCAAGGTGACCGAAGCCAAGGTGCGAGAGAGCGTGTCCCCGCTATTCTACACTCGGATGAGGCTGGGCGAGTTCGATCCTCCCAGCATGAACCCCTACAGTACCCTGAGCAACCTGAACGTGGACACCAAAGAGCACATCGCGCTGGCTCTGGAAGCCGCCATGAAATCCTTCGTCCTGCTCAAGAACCAAAACAACTTTCTGCCTCTCAACAAAACGCAGTATAAGAGTTTTGGGGTAAGTCAGTAAAAAAAATCTTGATAATGATTTCGTTCTGCCCAACAACGATATTTTCAAATAACATCCGTGAGTTTTGGAATAAGTCAAACAAAATCTTATTAACGAATTAACTAAATTTCTCATGTAACGATATTTTCAAATAGCATTCATGAATTTTGGAGTATTATGCCCAGTATGTTCTTACCTATGGAAGGACGGAACATGTTTTATGTTTTTACCAGTGCGCGTGTGTGTGTACCCATGAATTTTCCTTTTGTAGAATAAAAATGCTTTGACTCTGCAAGTTAAAAAAAAATCTTATTAATGAATTAATTAAGTCTCTCATGCCACGGTATTTTGAAATAGCATTTATAAAGCAATAATGTCAAGATTTCCATCATCTTCTTCTTGTTTGTCTTTTCTCAGTTGGTTGGACCGTTCGCTAACCGAGTTGAGATGGGAGATTACGCGCCTAATCCTAACCCAAATGACGTCACCACGCCTGTGCAAGCACTAATGTCTGTGGCAACCAACATCCAATTTACAGAGGCTTGCAACGACGGGCCTAAATGCACCTCTTACGATGCTGACAGTGTCGCCAGAGTCATTAAAGGAAATGATATTAATTTCGTCTTCATCGGAACCGGTGAGTACCTTCTTTGTTATTTTTTTATCGTCTTTATTTATTTACTTAGTTATCTAGTTATTATGCTTAAACTATGCGAGGCAATACGTTTTTAGGTGGTAGTTTAGTTTGTTTTGCGGTGTTAACAATAATAATGGTTTAAAGGCCAGTTTGTTTGTTTTTTAATCAACCAAAATCGTATGTAATCATGACGAGTTTTTATTTTGTTTGTTTTAAGTTTAAACAAAATCAGCATCAAATCATTTGATTTTGGCGTAGATGTACTTAGACTACTTATAATTTCCAGATAATTGTACGATTAAAAACAAAAATTATCACCGTTTTAATTTTGGAGTGAAGTATCTCAGTGAATAATTACGTACTTCGTGAGGCACAGCAACTTGTGCTAACTAGTCCCCAAACAGCTAGTGATTTCATTTAAATAAAGCTAATAGGCGAGGCGTGTCCGGTATCCTGGATACTACAATATGCTGATTGCGATTGCTGGCTGTTGCAGGAGCAACTAACGAGGCTGAGGGTCATGACAGACCCAACACGGAGCTGCCTGGCATGCAGCGGCAGATTCTCATGGACGTTATTCAGAAATGTACGTAGGGAACACACGTCCTTGGACCGGTGTTGAGGGGATTGTCAGCAATTACCTCTCTCTCTCTCTCTCTCTCTCTCTCTCTCTCTCTCTCTCTCTCTCTCTCTCTCTCTCTCTCCCGTTCCTCTCTCTTCCTCTCTCTCTCTTTCTCTGATGATGATGATGATGATGATGATGATGATGATGATGATGATGATGATGATGATGATGATGATGATGATGATCATGATGATGATCATGATCATGTTGACGACCATAATGAAGATTGCGACAATGATGCTGACGATGACGATGACGACGTTACAGACAAAACAACGCTAACGATATCATCTGTCACTGACTGCTTTATCATTCCAGCGCCACCCAATACTCCTATCGTCCTTCTTCTGTTCAACGCCGGACCGGTCAACATCACGTTCGCTGATAGCAGCAGCCGCGTCAACGCCATCTTGGAATGCTTCTTTCCAGCCCAGGCCACCGGCAACGCAATACGTCACGTCCTGTTGAATGACGTCCCCGGCGCGTCACCAGCGGGTAGATTGCCGTATACATGGCCGATGTATGACAGTCAGGTATTATGCTGTTATTTTGTTGTTGTTATTTTTAAATTGTGTGAATTGTAAATTATGGGGGCAGGTATAGCTATCGTGTTTCAGGGTGCAAGCCTTGTATATGTGCGTCTTAAGTTCAAATCCTGACTTCAGCAAGCGTTTGTTTTTTTAATAAATACTTGTTATTAGTGGCCAGCGCCTTGAGGCGCTCTCTCAGCTTTGTAAGTGCCATGTATTAGAACAATCCCTTTTTTAAATGATGCACCATACGCACCTGTTTCCAGTAGATGAACAACGTCAATCCCATGCGGTTAATAGAGAGCTTTAGAAAGCACAGAATCTTGGTTCGTAGTTCTTTTTCGTAGGAAAACACCCAGTCTACGTCATAACTTTTGCACTTCCGGAAAGTCACGACCTCTTCATTTGCATTACGAAGAAAACTTCGCGGAGTGAAAATGCGGAATTTTCATCACTTTGACGAATCGTGATTCTCATGAAAGTTTCTGGTATTGTTTGAACATATCGGGTCAATTGCTTTAGACGTAAGCTTGAATAAATGCTTTGACTGTATTCTCTCACCATTTGTTGCTGTTGTTGATTCATTAAAATAGGCGTACTTTGCTCCAAAAAAAATGTGCTGTTCTTGGGCTGCTTTTGCTTTCAGATGTAAAAAGGCGGAGAAGCTTGGGGTTCCGATTGAGATTTTCAACATAGGTTTTGCATAATGTCTAGGTTTCAAGTGTCTCCTATGGGCATGGCAAAGATGTAAAAATCACTTTTCCGGTGTATTCTTATGAATCTGCACGAACAGCCCTTGGTTTAGATGAGCCATATACTACTAGGTTCGTAGGTCTAAACGGGCTAGTTAGTATGCTAGCGAAGGCAATTAACACAAGTTGGGGCTATAGAAGCTCTTTAATATGTGGGGTTTTTTTAATGGAGAGAAAAAAAAATACCAATGCTCTGTCCTAAACTTCAACTAAACTTTCCTTGTCTGCTTTAGCCCGTGATGAACCAAATCTAGACACGCGTTTTGGAAGAAAACAACCTCCTCAAATTAGAGAGTTACGATAGCATTTACCTCCCCTGAATAAGGACGAACAAAATTTCGTCTGCAACTAAAGGCGCTGCCGCTTCAGAACCGCACGCACGAAGAAAGGTTCGTAAGGATTTCCTGATTGCCTAACCGGAAACGAAACGGATCACTACGAACCAAGTCTCGCTGGTCGATCTCAAGTCCTCTAGTATTTCAGACATTAGACTCCTTCGGATGAGAGTATATAAACCTAGGTCTAATCTGTGCATCGCACGGATTTTAAAGATCCTGACGCCCATGTCCTAGACGGGTGAGTGCCGGCTACACCAATTGCACCCAGCACGCACTAGGTCCCTTCTTCCTCGTTCCTTGTCGCCCGGGGTTGTGCTCAGCCGCTTCGGCCTCAGACTATGCTGTCCACAGGTGGCACGTGGGGCGTCTCTGGCGGCTTTAGTTAAATCCCGTATCCGCCAGTGCCTTGAGCTGCAGCTGGAAAAGCGCTATATAACAACGATAAAATAAGATTTTTTTAGTCCCCCCTCCCTTCCAAAAAAAATATAATAAAAAAATTTGCATTGGAAAAGTTACCTACGGCCCTTTTGGATGTTCTGAGAATTAGAAGCAAAACAACGCACCACAGCCGCCTCCTCCGAACAGTTGTGACTCGTGATCAGTCTCACTTGCAAGCTTGTAGAACGGAAATTTTTTTTACATTGTACTTTTTTTTCCTAATTATGTTGGCTGACGTTTCTATATGAATTAAGTTTGAAACAAAACCCACCCGATCTGTGTCACAATTCGTTGTAATTTATTTGTACGTTGTTGTTTTTTTTTGTTTTTTTTAATATTATGTGCATAGGCAGCGTGTTTATAGGAGTATGAATGAATGCATGAACATCTTTGCAAACGCACTGGGCATGCTACAATTGAATGGCTAAACCAGCGCTGTACAATTTTGCAACATCAACATCGACACAGCCACATAAGACATCAAATCCATAGAGCAGTGGTGTATTGGGAGTGACCTAGTCCTAAATTGTGTTTCAACTCACTGAGATTTCTGTATCTCTTCACCAGGATCGTCATTATGTGGCGGCCTCGGGGAGAAGGGAGTGAAGGGGAGGGGGCTTAAGTTATATTCAGTATGGATCAGCGCCTTGAGCGCGCAGCTCTTGAGCTAGAAAAGCGCTCAATAGGAACGAGGAAATAAAATTTTAAAAAATTGTATCATACTCTATATGCTTTAACTTTATATATATATATATCGCATAATTTCTTTCTTTACTAGTTTCATCATTAATTTGCTTGTACAGCTGCCGCCAATGGTGAACTACTCCATGGAAGGACGGACGTACCGCTACTTTAAAGGGGATCCGC
Source organism: Oncomelania hupensis (assembly GCA_036898135.1). NCBI lineage: Eukaryota > Metazoa > Mollusca > Gastropoda > Littorinimorpha > Pomatiopsidae > Oncomelania > Oncomelania hupensis. The sequence goes on from CM072515.1 coordinate 34,188,389, forward strand.
TCTACCCCTTCGGCTACGGTCTTTCCTACACCAGCTTCTTCTACGACATGTTGTCCTGGACCTCCTCCATCAACGCCGGCGACCCCCTCGAAGGCTCCATACACTTCATCAACAAGGGCAACATTGTAGCTGATGAGGTCAGTCCCTTCATTCCCGCCGTCGTCTTTGACATTGCCGTTCTCGTGATCACCATTGCCATTGTGGTCGTCGGTGCTTTCCCACTCATCCATTTCGTTTAGTAGTAGAAACAGTGGCCATCTATACCTTCGGCACTAATAGAACTAAAACGTGATAACTCTGACCGGTAGCAGTGACGGTCATTGGTCGTCATCATCGCCGTTATGTCAGAAGGGAAACAGTGTCGTCAGTCTTCCTCCTTTGATCCTTCCTATCTTCCTCCTTCTCTTCCTCGTCATCATCATCATCATCATCACCATCATCATCATCATCATCATCATCATCATCATCATCATCATCATCATCATCATCATCATCATCGTCGTCGCCATCAATCAATTGGTCAATATGAAGGATCAAAAACTGAGATTGAAACGTACTGTCGAGAGACAAGCGTGGATGGATTATTAATTTAATTCAATTATTTAAACTGTTTAAATACATTAAACAATATTAATATCTCGGTGAATAATGTTTGATTTTCTCTGTAACGTACAGGTGGTCCAAATATACATTCAATGGATGAACCGGACATCGTTGCCGGATTCCGTTCCCAAAATTCAGTTGGTGTGGACCCAACGAGTGACTGTTGCAACTGAAACGACCTTGAACTTCCGCATAGAACCGCAGAGCATGGCTGTCTGGATCACAGGTCAAGGCTGGGTCATCAAGCCAGGTGAGTAAATGAGGGGGTATTTGATTGGCTGTTTGGTTGCTGAGTGAGCTAGTTGCTTAGTTGCAGATTCTGAATGTAATAATAATAATAATAATAATAATAATAATAATAATAATAATAATAATAATAATAATAATAATAATAATAGTAACACAAGACTTTATCATGCGCACGCACAACACAAGATACAGTGATTCGAGACACGGGTTCTCACCCCTTAACATTGATTGATGTGGCAGGTTGGGTAAGACGCCGAATATTTATTTATTTATATTTATTTATTTTACTTTATTGTCCCTTTTTCATATGGAAATTCTGGGCCGCCTCCCCTGGGGAAAGCGTAGTCGCAGCCTGTGGCGCGCCCAAACCCAACCTACCTAACATTAGTTGTGATCTTGAAATTTTGCTGGGGGAGCAAACCGGAGTACCCGGAGAAAACCCCCGAGACGTTGCCCGAGTCGAAAGTAAATAATATTCGGAGAAACATAACGCCCAGATGCTGGATCGAACCCACACCTGTCAGGTGCCATTGGTTTCTGGCCTGAGGACAAGGCAAGTTAGTCCCGCCTTAGCCCACTTGGCCACAACGCTCGCTAAGGGGGCAAAAAATGCCTATGCCAATTTCTCATTAATAATGGTACAGTGAACTCCGGATATAATAAAGGCCGGATAAAGTAAATATTCGGTTTTAGTAAAGTCCAGTCTTGGTCCCGACCAAAACTCTTCTTTGTCTCTGTTTTTAAAAATCGGATATAATAAAAAAAATATAGTAAAGTCCGCTTATAATAAAGTGTTTTCTAAGGCCCCTGGCGAGTTTTGCTGCCGCTTATAATAAAGTTTCAAGGGAGATTACTGTATTAAAGTTTCATGAGAGTTACTGACGTTCATAATGACGCAACATCACGTCACGCTTACCCTGAAGCCTAAAATAGATCTAATTCACGCACTTGAAGATGAAAAGATGAAAAAAAGAAAAAAAAAGAAATTGCTGAACAATTTGGAATTTCCGCATCAACAGTAACAGTGATTATGAAGGAGAGTGAAAAACTGAAGGAGAGATTTAACTGTTTGGCAGAAAAAGAGTACCTAGCTTAGAAACTTACAAAGCAAATTAGACTTCACTTTCGCTATACATGATGAAATGCGTTTATGACTAAATAAGGGTGTTATAAGTTGAACACATTATAATTATACCTTTTGTACTGAGATGAATCCGAATCAATGGAGAACTGGGAAACCAACGTTTTGACTGGACTGCACTTTCAAATGAGAAGTAAAGAAGAGATTTATTCCTAAGCTGTTGCATGGCTTTGCAAGACAAACCATCTTTTTTTTAAATCCACCATATTGTTTAGGTTTTGTTCATGTCTTTGTTTGCTTTAATTTTGTGAGCTTTTTGTTTTTCCACAATAACGATAGTACAACATGTACAATTCATAATCTACTTTTATGATTTATCCTTCCGATTAAAGGGTTGGTTTGAAATAATTAGGACACGAAGGCTCATGGTTATCTCTTATCGGTAATGGACTTTCTCTCTCTCTCTCTCTCTCTCTCTCTCTCTCTCTCTCTCTCTTTCTCTTACCCTCTCTCTCTCTCTCTCTCTCTCACTCACACACACGTGAACTTACACACACGGACATAAACAAATAATACTGTAACATTTCAATCAATATACACAAACTGGGTTATAAGAGAGGTATTCTTGAAGAGTTTATAATAACCGAGTTAATAAACAAAAATAATCAATCAACATAATATGTGAGCGTAATGGAATCCAATAAGGGACAATGGACCTACTGCAAGTGTTCATAAAAAAAATATCTTTTTCAGCTATTTCCCGTGGATTTCTGGTGGCTTCATACGAAAGACTAAAAGGACCTTTTCACTTTCGTGAAATATCACTTGTTATCATGTGGCTGTGTCCAGAAACAATAGATCTTGACGATGAGTGCATATTCATAATGTTCACTCAAGTAACGTAATTGCTATTTACCTGTAATTACGATAGCAATAGGTAATACCCATTGGGGGATGGGGGGGGGAAGGGAAACACAAAGAAGAAGAAAATCTAAATTTTGAAAAGGCCATGTTCGAGAGAGAGAGAGAGAGAGAGAGAGAGAGAGAGAGAGAGAGAGAGAGAGAGAGAGAGAGAGAGAGAGAGAGAGAGAGAGAGCTTGCTTGTCCAACCACTCAAATAAATACTTGTAAGACAAACGTCTCCACGACGACTTATAGACGGCTGTCCGGGGGTGTGGGGCTGGAGCTGGGGAGGGTGGGGGTGTTTTTTAAAATGGGAAAACATAGTTTTCGTGTGGAATTCAGCAAGGGACAACAAACCAACACAGAAATATTAATCTAAATTAAAATATGTAATAACGAAAGCGATTCGTTCGATTTGCACTGTCTTATTTTAACTGTTCAACTATGTGAATCTAATCAATTAATGGGATCCAATTCCAATGTACATGTATATAACGCGCCAAATGTCAGCTCAATTTAGAACGATGTTGAGTTACGTGAACACACAGACAAATAGACACACAGACGATTACAGTCTGCAGAAATCCTGGTAAAAGATGGAAATTCGAGAAGTCATTATTTTGTTCACTGATTTGTTTTGCTTTTCTTCTTCTTTACTTGCACCAGGGCCGGATCCAGGGGGTAGGGAGGGGGGGGGGGTGCTAGGAGTGCTGCAGCATCCCCCACCCCCACCCCTTGGCAACAACAAAAAAATAAATAAATAAATAAAATAAAGAAAGTAGAAGATGGAAGTTTTTGTTGAACTGGAAATACGTTATGTAAGGCAGTTAGTGACAGGACAGGATGCTATGCTATGTACGCGCCTTTCCCCCAAGGCTCAAAGCGCGGCGATCTATACCAACATACACGCTCACCTGTCTCATTTTACCCTCACACACACCAAATACACATACATCACTCAAACAGGTGGTGTACAGGCAGGGAGATCGCTATTAGAAGACGGAAGAAAATCAAATTTTTTTTTTGAAATTTTTATATTGACTGCATCATGTACCATTATTGAAGGGAGGGAGGAAACCGGAGTGCCCGTAGAAAACCCTCGGTGACCTCAATAGTCTCGTACCTAAGTCACATACGTTCGCCCCTTGCGGCAATCGAACCCGCGACCTTCGGCATAGGAAACCGGCGACTTATCCACTGCGCCACGAGTTTTACTTGTGGTGTTTCACCACTCTGTACCATACATTTTAAAAAGAACTAGACTAGCACCCCACCCCACCCCCTCCCTCGAAAATGATTTTGATCCAGCCCTGTGCACCCACATACACTTTAGACCAGCGTTTTCTATCTCTTTATAATGAGAGTGTCGGATTAGTAAACGTTAAATTAAAACAAAAACAAAGTTTCGGTTATGCTAAATTAACCCTCTAAAATCGTTATTATAAACGAAGTCGGTTATAGTCAAGTAAACCTCTAAAACTGTATTATAAACGAAGTTTCGGTTATAGTAAAGTAAACTTTAAAAACTTTACTGTAAACGGATTTTCGGTTATATTAAATATTCGGTTATACTAAAGATTTATTTGGTCCCAGGGCACTTTACTATATCCGAAGTTCACTGTATTTCTTATATAGTGTGACGAGATCAAGAAAGAATAACGATCCACAATTTTAGTGTTCAAAGTATCCCTATGTAAGCAGCATTTTCCCCAGACAAAACAAAAGCGGACGGGTAAAATAGCGTATTTATCACAAGATACATGTTGGTAATCTGTTTATTATTGTTATGATGATGATGAGGATGATGATGATGATGAGGATAAGGATGATGATGATGATGATGATGATGATGATGATGATTATTATTTATTATTATTATTATTATTATTATTATTATTATTATTATTATTATTATTATTATTATTATTATTATTTACATATCTATTTATTTTTAAATTGTATATGCTTACAGGGACAATACTGCTGTCCGGGGGAGGACAGCAGCCACACCAAGCACGACAGGTCCCCAGTGATGTTATCCAAGGCACGTTCGAGATCACCGGCACCAAAGTCCTCGGAAAATATTGATTAAACGATTGATTGAATGATGATTCGACTGAATGATTGATTGGTCGGATTTCGTTTTGGTTAAAAATTGGGTCGATCAACTGATCTTTATTTAGAATAATAATGAATGAATTAAGCACAGAAAGTAAGAAAGAATGCAAAAGATTTTAATAACTCGAAAATGTGTAGCTTTTAACACAGGTATCTCGTCATAAAGAATGAATGATTGAATTATTGAATGGATGAATGAATGACAACGTGCATAGCTAATAATGCTAGCAACACCAGAAGTTTATTATAGTGCGTTGTTGTGTTTGTTTCCTAAGTTACTTGATTCATTAGCTGGGCTTCTTTGAATGGTCGATCGAATTTTTTTGGTCTTGTTGTGGCTTTACTTTTTCATTTTATTTTGCTGCTTATTCGATTGTTGCTTATGCTTATGTATGCTGCTTAAATTCTCGCTTGCTGACTGACTGAGTGACTGACCAATCGTGTTAGTGCTATGATTGAGTGATTATGTGTTTTTGTTCTTGCTGTTGTTTGTAATAGCTCCTTTTAACAAAAAAATATGAGAGGCTTTGATGGATTGAGAGATTGTTATAAAAGTACAGCTACAACAGAGACTCTGTCACTGCCTTATATTGCATGTATTATTGTAGGTCTGGATAGTATTGTTATACAAAGCAACTATCACAGCTTCTGTAGTGTAGACCTATCCTCAGTTTGGTCTGGGTTTGTGGTTCTGTGTGTGTGTGTGTGTGCGCGCGTGTGTGTTTGGGTGTGTGTGTTTGCGTGTGTGTGTATGTGGTTTTGTTTTTAAAATCCATGTGGGCTTCTTCATCTGTAACTGTGTATCGACCTGTGACATACTCGCATCAAATACGGTAAAAATGCACACAAGAAAAAAAAGAAATCTGTTTCTTTGATTTAAAAAAAATTATTTAATTTTTGGTTTGAGAGTAAATGGAGATGTTATTGAGCTAGTGCGTGTGTGTCAAGAGAGAGAGAGTGAGAGAGAGAGCGGGAGAGAGAGAGAGAGAGAGAGAGAGAGAGAGAGAGAGAGAGAGAGAGTCGTGTGCTTCGATGTGTTTTGTATACACAGAATGTTATTTATAGCATTTTCACTCACACGGAGCCTCATAGTTTTATGATCGGGTCCTAAAATTATTTCCATGCTTGTCAATGGAAACAACTTTCAGCATTCACATCCTTCTTCTGTTGAGGAAGTTAAATGACCTCCAACAAGATCACACAGTCATTTCAGCGTCACATATCTTTTTTTTTTCAAGTTCACATAGAGTGTTAGTCCACCGGAAAAAAAAGATTAAGACAAAATAATAAACTCTATCAAAAATACGGGTTTGGTAAAACTCAATACATTCTTTTAAAATTTTTTAAAAGGCTTATGTGCCTGTTAATAACATCAACGTTGATTCTCTAATAATAACGTGAATCTCCATGTAACGTGAGATACAATAGAGTATAGTATAGTATAGTATAGTATAGTATAGTATAGTATAGTATAGTATAGTATAGTATAGTATAGTATAGTATAGTATAGTATAGTATAGAGTATAGTATAGTATAGAGAGCATCGTGCGCTGTTAACCTTTTGCCCTCTAATTGACCTGCTTTGGCGTTTACCCAGAACCGGGTTCGGCCTTCAGACCATGTAAGTCTGAAAATATTATTATTATTATTTTTTTTAAAATTATTATTATTATTATTATTATTATTATTATTATTATTATTAACACACGCTGCAAAAGTGTGTATAGGAGGCACAGTTGTTTGTTTTCAAAACAAGGAAGAGACTCCTAAACCTAAACTTCAAAGTTTAGCCGTGAGTTTGATAAACTATTTCCCATTGTCATGTTTAAATGTGACAACGGTGCAATTTCTCAAGTAAACTCCTAAGCACCACAAACACACACACAAAATTAAAAAAACAACTCTTTAATACCTTGGCCCTTTAACTAGGACGCATTCTCTTCCTCTAAAATTGTAAAGGTTTTCCCGTAACCTTTCAGTAACTGTAGATTATAGTCACACGACACCGAAGCGTATAGGCGACTACTGGTCACATTATTCAGACACCAGCGAACCAGTTGATGGTAAGGGGAAATAATATGGTCACACATTGGCCAATCCGGGATTCGAACCAGGTACCTTTCGGTTACTAGTAAGACGCTCTACCAACTGAGCTATCCGGCCCCTCAACCTTTCAGTCGTTGCGGACCTCCCTTTTATCTAGACCAGCTTAATGAGGGCGGTGCCTATCTTCCCTCCCTCGCTGCTTTACATTCCCTTAGTTCTAACAACAGACCCACCCAAGTAGGCCTACCCGTTCACAGCTGGATGGACTGGGGCGTGTCGTGCGTTTGTTTCAGTCTTTTCGTGTCGTTTGGTGGTTTGCCTTCCAGGCATAGTCACCCATCCCAGTACGAACCCCTCCCGACGTTGCTCAACATCAAACATCGCTATACTACTGCTGCGCCATCCAACATTATATCTCGCCCTTTGTAAGCGTTACAGTATAATAAATCTCAGCCCTTTTGTGGTAAGCTTAATGGAACGATCAACGAAGTAGGCTACTTACTCGATATTTAAATGCATGGAACTGCATTTTGCTAAGCAATGCATAAAAAAAAATACAATAATGAAAACAATGCTTCCACATGCACGAACATTGCAGACCTACAACGAAGAATACAAAGCGTGGAGATGAGGTGTTACAGAAGACTTTTGGGCATTTAGAACATCACCAAAGACGGAGTTCGACCGACCATCACACGATGACATGCTCACAGAGGTAAAGAAACGGAAACTCCGATGGTATGGCCACGTCACCAGAGCATCAGGCCTTGCAAAGACCATCTTGAAAGGCATGGTGCAAGGAGGCAGTAGAAGAGAGAGAGAGAGAGAGAGAGAGAGAGAAAGAGGTGGAGGACAACATTCGAGAATGGACTGGTATGACACTGAGCGAAGCCATATGATTGCTAAGAACAGAGAAAGATGTACTACGCTGGTTAAACGATCATCTGTGGTGCCCCAACGATTTTCGAGTTACGGGATAGGATTGGAAGGCGAAATGGCGCTGAAAACCGAAAACTTAAACTTTATCGTACTGACCTAGTTTATGTCACTTAACCCCATCTTGGCAATAACAAGAGCCGCCACGACACGTTTAATGTGAAGTCTTGCTCAATGATAACAGATACAAAATAACACGAGGAGAAACTGGGATTGATTCTTTTAATACACAAATATTAGCAAACTCTAGATGGTACATCTTAACCTTTATTCTCACATGACGTTAAGTATTGATTTGCGATGACTTTTATCGATGTTACTGACCCTGACCGTGTCCAAGATATCAAGTATGAAAAGTATTATCGACTTTTGGCCAAGCGTTTTCATCGTTCAGCACAAAACAAAGCCAAGAGAGCTAGACGCATGCAAAATATGAGCACCATCAATACTGTAGCTTATAAAATGTATAGCTGGAGCCCACCTTTAGTATAATCAGCAGGCTTACATGGTCATGTCACGGAACATATTGGAATCTAGTACGAGTTGGAATTACCTGGGGTAGAACTGAATTCGTAGATATAGTTGTAGGATTGGTCGGATTCCATTCCAAAGAACAGTGGTGTAAAGATTGTGCAAATAAGATTTCCAATTCATGTTAGGACTAATTGGAATCATTTTTTAGGTGAAGACGGTTCGAATGACAAAGGTCCAGTCTGTTGCAATGTTTTCTCATTCTTATTCCCTCTAGAAATTATATTGCCTAACTCTTCCGCGCCGGGAAGCAAGTTTTCCAGTAGCCGCCATGCATCTCTACCTGTCGGGAGGCAGGTATTCCAGTATCCCTCACTTGCATACGGTCTAAGCGAGAAAACCCCGCATTGCAAAAATATATTGAAAGCACGGTTATCTCCCATGTTAATAAAACATACGGTCACTTCCGCCAGGTCGAATTTTCGTGTTCTGTTGCAAATTTGGCGTGCAATTTGATTTTTAAATGACGAAAAATCGAGGACTATCAAGATCTTTCTCTCTCTCTGCAATTTTTGTGTTGAGCTGCTATAATATTTTGTGGAAATTTACCAAAAGAAATATCTAAATACTTTAATGTTTACCTAAATAGCTAAAAAAAAACTTACATAAATGCTTTTTTTTTTTAATGTTATTGTGAAAAATCAAGAAGAAAAATGCGAAAGAGGCTTTCATTTAGGAATTTTTTCAGTTTTTATTATTAAACAAACATAAAATTTATATAGTTTTGTAAAGAAATTAGTTTTCTATAAGTATGCCAAATTTCATATCAATAAGCCTGCACTGAGCTAGGCAAGAGCCGATTTTGTACAACTAGTGGTTTTCACAACAGTCTGGCCCTGCAGGCTCAGGCCAGCAGTGATGCTTAGCTGCTGCACGCTCAGGCAGAATAGTGTGTTAACCTACAAGAATACTTAGCTAAAGATTCAGCTGAATAATATTTGCCTATAGCTTCTATTGTGAACAAGTCTTAACTGGAATTCCAAACCTATTGAAATTCAGAATCTAACTAGGACCGAACTTAATGTATAGTTCTGATTTTGCACTAGATTTGTTTTTTATTTTAGGGGGCCAGAGTTGAACTGAGTTTCAAGTTTTCAACTCATACGAGATTCCAATCTTTGACGTGACATTCGCAGATAAACTGTTGACAGCTGATTGACTAGAATAGTTGGGAAAGCGACTTGCGCTTCGTTGTCCACTACTTAACGTACACAAACGATCTGTTAACAGCGATGTCAACAGTTTAGAAAGGGTGACGGAAATTTACTTCCTTCCTTGTTTAACAAGTTCAACGTAACGATTGCACCTATAGGCCTACACAGTAGCTGTTGTGAGTCGACCGGAGGACATAAGCCTACTCCTAGCCTTGACTGAATTTTGAAGTCATGCAATAACAATAAATTGCGAGCTCGCGTTTTCTAAAGAAACTCCGTCTCTTCATTAGTTTTGACCAAGATTGAAGATGCAGCATTCGCAGGTTCTGAGTCTTCTATACCCGGTGTTGCTTTTGTTAATGTGCGATGTTTGTATATCATGCAACAAGTGTGTGCTATGGTTCAGCATTGAGGAGGAAAAGCCTTCGGAAAACGGGGTGGGAGACTACCCGTTTAACAATGTGTCTCTACCCTGGGATGACCGGGTGGCAGATCTGGTAAGCAGGCTGACCCTGGATGAGATTCAGCAACAGATGGCGAAAGGGGGTGGTGGTGATTTAGGTGAGTGCTGATGATGATGATGATGATGATGATGATGATGATGATGATGATGATGATGATGATGATGATGATGAATTGATGATGATGATGATGATGATGATGATGATGATGATGATGATGATGATGATGATGATGATGATGATGATGATGATGATGATAATGATGATGAGCCATGCCATTACAGCATTTTTCGCTGCATTTCTCCACCTTCCTCTCAATAGACTCCTTTGTTTTCTATGAAATGAAATACACTCGACACAGAGTGAATAAATTAAACACAAGTTAAATTTTCAGCGTTGAACGCTGAACGCAGAGTGCGAGCGTTAGCATGCTCGTATAGGTCGGTACAGGAAATTATTACTACCACAGGCGCTCGTATATGAATACGATAGCGTCCTCTATAGAACGCGTCCCTCTCAGTACTGATATAAAAGTAGGCTACTGAAGGGCGCGTTCCATAGAGAGGACGCTATCGTGTCCACAAACAAGCGCGTGTGGATGTATTTATTTAACATGGCGGACACTCAAAGGTTTCAAAGGTTTATTCAGGCTCTCAGCCCAAGGGGGCTTTTTAACCGACAAGGGGTATGAGGAGAATGAGAAGACAACATAAACAAAATGAATTTGAATGGCAATACACAATAACCAATTAATGCAACCCCGTATCACAAAGTGGAAGCTTGTGTTCTCATTATCTTTAGAAATCTGACAGCGTGGCAAAGCTAATGATCATTTCTTGCAGGCGGACCAGCGCCAGCCATCCCCAGACTTGGAATCAAGCCCTATCAATGGGATACGGAGTGCTTGAGAGGCGATGTTGGTGCTCCTGGTATTGCCACGGCCTTCCCACAGGCCATTGGTCTGGCAGCGGCTTTCAGGTATTTTCCAGCAATTTCTATTTGACTCGATAATATGTTTTTTTTTTTTTTTAATGTCATTTTTCCCTCGTGCACTGTGTATGCTCTTATGGCCTTGGCAGTACCAATGTCTGATCCTCTCTGTTCGCAAGTAAAGCATTCGTTGCGAGTTTTGTGTTTAAGGTTAGTTGTTCTGCGTAATATCCGCACGTCATTCAAGTTTTGGAATGAGGGTAACTTGAGTTTTCTGAGCGGACGGAAAACGATGCTTAACGTCCTATTGCATGAGCGTTAAGGACGATCACCACGTCGCCACCCTGACAACAATGACCATCATCATCATATTTTCTGAGCGAAGATTTCCCCCTTCTATTTATAAGAAGTTCCTACCGTAATTGCCTCCCCAATGCCCCTACCTCCCCACTCCATCGTTTCCCACATTTTTCTCACCCGATCGTCAAAACCGTCTTGTTCCATTGAATTTTAATTTTTGTTGTCCTTGTCATCGTCGTCGTCGTCGTTATTACCTTCTTCTTTGTCTCTTTTTCTTGTATAGGCTACAACCTCTCATTAAAGCTTCAGTCTAACTGACAAACTGACTGATCAATTAAATGTGTAGTAGTCTGCAGGTAGTTATCTCCCTTCTTTTGCTCTCGTGAAAACGAACTTTCATACATTACAAATACAATCATGTTTCTCATTTTTTCATAATTGCTTGCGTATTTTGTCAATTAACTAATTAGTTGATTGAATTATTTACAGCACTAACCTAATGTTCCACGTATCGGAGGCGACAGGAGTGGAAGTTAGGGGCAAACACAACGATTTTGTTAAGCAAGGTAACTTCGACTACCACACTGGCGCATCCTGTTTCTCTCCCGTGATCAACATTATGAGAGACTCCAGATGGGGACGTAATCAGGTTGGTAACTGGCTTCATTCCAGTTTAAAATGAATGGATTAATGTTGATATTAGATAGCTGACCAGCGATTGAATAAAGTAGATTACGTGTCTAGTCAGTTATACAATACAATACAATACAATACAATACAATACAATACAATACAATACAATACAATACAATACAATACAATACAATACAATACAATACAATATAACTTTATTGTCTGATGTTCATCACATACAGAAATTTGTCTTTGGCTCGTCGTCCACAAGAAGCATGCAATATATCCATTGTATATATACACAACTAGCAGAGACACATTCATTTCTAATGACACAGTTAGCATTTAACCGTGATTTTTTTACAATAACGATTAAATTTTTCAGGTCTGGCTTCTCTGCGGATGACTGTTCGCTAAAGACTTAGGCCACAGTGCCTGTTAGAATTATTTGGCTTGTTGCATGAAAAAATAATTTTTTGATGGACTTTGAGACTGCACTTTTGACTAGAAGAACTGATTTGCTGGAAAGGCTGGATGACAACCCACTAAGGATCTCTAGCCCTCGCTATCTATTAACGATTAAAACTGGCAATTAACCCGATAATTAATAGGTAATGTTTTCACAGCTCTTATTAATTAGATGCATAATATAATGGAATGTCGACCGAAGTCCCTGTATTAACTTTACCCGTGAGTCGGGTAGTCGGACCGACGCTAGTATAAACCGTGCAGTGGATCAAGGGCATGGCCATTGCCTGACCACTGAAATGGATAAGATGCTGATTAACTATGGTCTATACATCGCTGACTGGCTTTTTCAATGGATCTGGCTGATTGAAATTTTGATTGATTAACAGGAGACGTACGGCGAGGACCCCTACCTGTCCGGACAATACGCAGCCGCTTTTGTGCAAGGTCTTCAAGGCAACGACGAGCGCTACGTGCGCGCAAACGGCGGTTGTAAACACTTTGACGTGCACGGGGGTCCTGAGAACATCCCTGTATCGAGATTCTCTTTCAACGCTAACGTACGTCTGACGTTTCGTGTGTGTGTGTCTCTTTAAATGTACGTTTGTCTGTGTGTACGTTTGCATCCCTGGTTTGGCCCGATGTAGTTGTTAGGTGATGATGAGTTGTTAGTGTCTATCTGCTGACTTTTCCTTCACTCTTTGCATTAATGGTCCGTCTGTCTGCGTACTAAATGTATGCTTACCTGCTTTTCTACTTGTCCTTCATTTGTGTATCTCTTTTCAATTTATTTTACTTTATTTTATTTATTTATTTATTTACTTTTGTTAACACAGGCGGTTTTTTTCTCTCCTTCGTTTCTTCCTGTTTGCCTATATATACGTACCTTCTCGTTGAGGTATGAACCATTGATATTGGTTGGCTTTTTTTTTTCTTCCAATTTTCTGACATTTTATTTTTGTGTTTCGCCTATATATACCTTCTCGTTAAGGCACGTCTGTCTCATATTAGTTCTATTAATATTACTTCGATTTTTTTTCTCCCAATTTTCTCTCTCTCTCTCTCTCTCTCTCTCTCTCTCTCTCTCTCTCTCTCTCTCTCTCTCATCAATAGATAGCGAGTGCCAAAAATCTCCCATTATTGCATGCTATTTCAGGGCATAGATCAGCACGCTAAGATACCACACGTGTGAGAGAAGGCAGGCATCTCGACTTCTTTCCTCGTTACATTTTCATCACGCAATGAGCCTTTCACAGTACAATCTTTATCCTCCTGCAGGTGTCTGAGGAAGACTGGAGGACGACCTTTCTGCCTGCCTTCAGAACCTGTGTCCAGGCCGGCACTTATAATCTCATGTGCAGCTACAACAGGTATACCATTCATCCTTCTTTTACACCTTGTGCGTGTGTGTTTCTGTAACATTAATAACACGAAATTAGGAATTAAAATTCAATGAGTCGACGACGAAGATGATGATGATCGATGATGATGATGATGATGATGATGATGATGATGATGATGATGATGATGATGATGATGATGATGATGATGATGATGATGATGATTTGTATAGCGCCCGATACCCACTTCCAGGTTTAAGTTCTAGGCCTTTTCACATTTTTTTTTTCCGATCCGCTCTACGCAGAATCAACGGAATCCCATCCTGCGCCAACAAAGAGCTGCTGACGGACATCGCGAGAGGAGAGTGGGGCTTCAAAGGCTTCGTCATCAGTGATGGGGGTGCCATAGAGAACATCATCAACCAACACCACTACCTCAACAACAGTGTGGACACGGTAGCCGCTTGTGTGAACGCTGGCTGCAACCTGGAGCTGTCTGCCAACATCAAGCACCCTGTCTACATGTCCATCGGTAAGATGAGATGGCAGGCCTTGAAAAAAATAATAATATCAAGGGCGATCTTAAATTCTCTGAAATTCACAACTTAACTCATTAATGCCAACAATCCCATTTTGGGGGCGCGACACATTTCAATGACTACCTGATGTGCTTGAGTCACTATGACTCAGCTGCCGTGTGAAAATCAAGAGACACCATGTGCATCCCGGCATTGTTTTTGTTTGAATATTCTCCCATCATACTAGCAGTGCGACTGCCATTTCCACAAAAAACAATGATCTATGCAAAATCGAAATAGAAAACAAAAAAGACAAGTATGTAATTTCTTTACAGAACATTTTATGTATAACAACTAAGAGCAGTTACTGGAAAGTATATTGCTATCTGAATATGGTTTTGTCAGTTCTGTGATAACTTGACCTTGTACTGATCTGTGTGTGGGCCTGAGTTACCGTCCCAAACATGGGACGGTGGTCACGAGAGGGAAGACAATATGCGAAGATGGTCCGCCACTACTACATGCAGCGAACGACAGACTTTGTCACATTTTGATCTGTGCGATCCACACCGCCCAAAGTGTTGTAATGGAAGATCATGAAGAATTTTGTACAAAATAGAAAAATGTTTTATTTCCTTTTTATGTTTTTACTACAAGTACAAGTTTTACATTTTGTTGCAAGAAAAGTTAACTACTTTCAGAATTTATGTTCCTGTGTTCGCTCTTTGAACAACGAAAAACCCATACACGATCGTGCCTACCGTCCAATTTTGGGGCGTCTACATGTTATTGTCTGAATGATTAATTTCAAAGTTTTAATCAAAACTTAGAGCAACATTGTAGACAATAATCCATAATATCACCTAATTTTCTATCCTATCCTAATTTTTACTTTGAAAAAAGTAGGCATTGATGGGTTAAAGTCATCATTATCTGCATTGTATGTTTGTTGCTGTTGTTGTTGTTTTCAATGTCAGTGTCAATTCTCTGTAGTTGCGTAGTTTTCAGAACAGTGAAAATAGGTTTGATTTTGGGGCTTACCCATTCTAGCATTTATTTTGTAACCTGATGAAAAGTACTGTTTTGGCTTGTTCAGCATGTTTAGTTAGTTGTACTAAAGCCACTTGCTTATGTAGGCTACTCAATTAAAGAGGCAAAGCATTGAAATAAGCCTAGACTCACCGAAGAAAGTCCTTTCTTAGAGTACAGCCCAGTCTTCTTTTAAGTGGCAGAATAGAATAGAATAGAATAGAATAGAATAGAATAGAATAGAATAGAATAGAATAGAATAGAATATTTGGTACGAAAAAGGACAGCTGCTAGTGAAACGGCATCGAAATCCAAATGGCGTGGGTTCGGTTCACGACCTCACCATTATTTTTTACTCATTCGGATGAGAGTATAATCCGAGGTCTAGTCTGTGTGTCGCAAACATTCCACCATAACGAACTTTAAAGATCCTGACGCTCATGTCCTAGACGGGTGAGTGCCGGTAACAAGAACACACCCAGCACGCACGTGGTCCTTCTCCCCCATCCCTGGCTGGCCAGGATAAAGCTCAGTTGTCCGGGCGTAAGACCATGCGCCCAAAGGCTGCGGGTGGGCGTCTCGGGCGGTTTGAGTTAGATCCTGTATCGGCCAGCGCCTAGAGTCTGGTCAAGTACGGCGAGATAAGTGCGCTATAAAAATACTCACTACTACTACTACTACTACTACTACTACTACTACTACTACTACTACTACTACTACTACTACTACTACTACTACTAATAATAATAATAATAATAATAAATAGAATAGCGTCCTTCAGTTCAAAAATTCAATAAATTTAATCTTGTCACAATTAAGTGATATCAGACTATACAAAAGGCGTCCTTGATCCTTTCTCTGTAGTTGATGCAGTACAGCAAGGCAAGCTGACGGAAGCCAAGGTGCGAGAGAGCGTGTCCCCGCTGTTCTACACACGAATGAGACTGGGCGAGTTCGACCCTCCCGACATGAACCCCTACAGTACCTTGAGCAACGCTGACGTGGACACCGCAGAGCACAGCGCCCTGGCTCTGGAAGCCGCTATGAAATCCTTCGTCCTGCTCAAGAACCAAAACAACTTTCTGCCTCTCAACAAAACGAAGTATAATAGTATTGGGGTGAGTGTATGTGTTTTTTTGCACATGAAGCTGTGCGCTTTGACATTGGACTGAAAAAACGTACTGTGTATTTTTTATTTCTTCCTCACAATTATGCAGAAATTCAGAGCTTGATGCTGGTTCTGATCTAAATCTGAGTGCTCCCGGTGTTTCCGTTTGTTTTTTTGTTTGTTTGTTTGTTTGTTTTTCTACATCAAATTCGTTTTGTGAAATTATGCCTACTTTAACCATTCTCTGATTTGTTATTGCTGTCAGCATATGCAAAGAATTCTCAAGAACACGTATTGATTGGTCTAGCTCAGTGCGTGAAGAAAAAAGGAAAAGAGCGGTACTGTAGGGCAAGAGGTGCAGGGCAGGAGAATCATTCCAAGGGAAAGATGCTCGATCGACTTTGGAGCAGCGATTGTTTTTTGAAATAATGGTAAGAATATGCTGTTGGTCTATGACTCGTGGGTACAATAACGCCATTACAATAAGAATATGGAGTTTCGAACATATAAGTAGTCCAAAAAATCGGAATATCGGTAGTTTTCACATAATATGATTCGTTTAGATTCAACAAATGATTATTTGCTAGCTTGGTTGCTTGTTTGATTGATTGATTGATTCATTCATTCATTTACTGATAGATTGACTTACCCACTAATGACATAAGCCTATCATTGAATGCATTTTCTGGTGTTTGATTTTGTATTTCTTCTCTCAAATCTCTCAGTTGATTGGACCGTTCATTGAGCAAGCTGCACGTGGTGATTACGCTCCCAACCCTAACCCTGACCACGTGACGACCCCGCTGCAGGGGTTAAGGCCATTGGCGCACAAGGTCAAACACACGACGGCCTGTTTCGACGGAGCCAAATGCATATTCTATAACCCGATCACCGTCTTTTTCGCTTCCGCAAACAACGACATCAACTTCGTCTTCCTCGGAACTGGTGAGGGTTTTTTGGGACGAAGTTCTTTGACTTGCGTTTTTAAGGTTCTTTGACTTGAGTTCTTAGGTTTCAGGGCCGGACCTGCCTTAGAGGCCCGAGGGGCCCGGGCCCCTACCCTTTTTTGAAAAAAAAAAAGGAAAAAAAAAAGAAAACAAATGTGGGGGAAAAATATTTAAAAAAAAAAAAAAAAGAAAACCACACACACACACACACATAAATAAAAACAAGTGATACAGAAACGAGAGTCTCATATTTTTGTTATGACTTTATTCCTAACACACACACACACTTTTTTTAAAGGTAATTTCTCCCTAAAATCAGTGGCAAACTATAGCACCAACATTTTGCAATTTACATGCTCAGATTGCACCAGATTGCACCATTTTTTCTCCCTTTTCAAAAAATTTTCAGGGGGAGCATGCCCCCGGACGCCCCTAGCAAACTAGGCGCTTCGCGCCGTCGGCTCGGCGCTTTGTGCCTTCACTACTACCCTAAAATAAATTTGGGCCCCTACCCCTGAAAAACTTAGGTCCGGCCCTGTTTTTTTTTACTTGAGTTCATGGGTTTTTTTACTTGAGTTTTCTTGGACTTTTTTTTTCAATGTATTCTATTATGCTACTTGTATAGGCCACAAAATATGTCATGCCGCTCATATTTGTGTGTGTGTGTGTGTGTGTATGTGTGTGCGTGTGTGTGTTAGTAACCCGTACCCCACTCATTTTTACTGACATCTTGGTCTCCTTACCGCATGCGACTTTTGCACTTTAATAATAATAATAATAATAATAATAATAATAATAATAATAATAATAATAATAATAATAATAATAATAATAAAAATAATAATAATAATAATAAGAGTTAAGCACCGTCCAGTGCGGTTAGCACTTGGGTGGGTGACCGCAAAACGTGAAGCGACAAATAACATCGCCCCCAGTTGACTCAACTGTGACTGAGTACCTACTCTCTTAAGGGTGGGGAAGGTAAAGCCGCAAAGGAGAGAGACGGGCATCACCCTCATTACGCTGGCCCAAGATAAGTGTGATCTCCAACATCACGCTTCCCTACGGCCACAAGGCTATGGGACTACCTTTACCTTTTTTTTACCTTAAGACTGGACGCTACACGCGCCTTATTCCTAAATCAGACTCAAAGCGCAGCAATCTGTAACCAACATACACGCTCACGTCTTACAGAAACTTCTACACACAACACACACACACACACACACACACACACACACACACACACATTCATCACTCAAACATGTGATGTCAAGGACACACCGGTATTAGAAGACGGAAAGGAAATATTTAGGAGCCATTGTATCAGACAATGGGTCCCGACAGGAAGTCCTCTCTAGGATCGCACAAACAACTGCTGCCCTGACAAGGTTGAAGCCCATTTGGAAAGACAGGACCATCAGTCTACATTCCAAAGTAAGACTGCTGCGCTCCCTTGTCATCTCCATCTTCCTATATGCTTGCGAAGCATGGACCCTCACAACAGATCTCCAACGAAGAATACAAAGCATGGAGATGAGGTGCTACAGAAGACTTCTGGGCATTTCCTATACCCAACACATCACCAACGACGAAGTCCGACAGACCATCACACAAGCCATTGGACAACACGATGACCTGCTAACAGTGGTGAAGAAACGGAAACTTCGATTGGTATGGCCACGTCACCAGATCATCAGGCCTTGCAAAGACTATTCTGCAAGGCACAGTGCAAGGAGGTAGAAGAAGAGGGAGACCAAAAAAGAGGTGGGAGGACAACATTCGAGAATGGACTGGTTTGATACTGAGCGAAGCCATCAGGGCTGCTGAGGACAGAGAAAGATGGAGTATGCTGGTTAAACGATCATCTGTGGTGCCCCTACGACCTTCGGGTTACGGGACAGGATAGGATAGGATAGGAAAGGAAATCAAATATTTTTTGCAATTTTAGAAAAACTGCATCCAATACCATTATTGAAAGGATGGATGAAACCGATGTACCCCCAGAAAACACTCGGTGGCCTGAAAGCCTCGCACCTGAGTCACATAAATCTGTCACCTGCGGGGTTCGAACTCGCGACCTTCAGCTTAGGAAACGCTATCAGCTGAGCTACTAGGCCACTTTATCTTCCTTGGAACCGGTGAATTGTTTTTTCTTTAAATTGAACTACTGGCACACGGTAGCATAGCACCGTTGATAGGTTGTGGTTTCCTATGCCGAAAGTTGCTGGTTCCAACCCCGCATACGCACGAACGTACGTGACTTAGGTACGACACTTTTTAGAAAACTAGGATTTTATCCGGGCACTCCGGTTTCCTTCCTCCCTTCAATAATGGTATTGGATGCTGTCAATCTAAATTAAAAAAACAACAACAACAACAACCAAATATTGATTTTTCTTCCGCCTTGTGTAATAGCATCTTTTCAGATCGCCGTGCTTTGAGTTCGATTAAAGAAAAAGCCCCTGAAAGCATCCTGCATTCTTCTTCTTCTTCTTATTATTATTATTATTATTATTATTATTATTATTATTATTATTATTATTATTATTATTATTATTATTATTATTTTTATTATTATTATTATTATGATTATTATTATTATTATTATTATTATTATTATTATTATTATTATTATTATTATTATTATTATTATGACTACCAGTGTTCTTTTCCGTAAATAGTTTAATGGGGGATACAAAAATATTACTAGACATTATGTAGCCTTGTGGTTTGACTACTGGTATACATACATTGCATAGGCGTGTTCTTGTCTTGGAATATTTTTTTGTCATGAGTATGTTGTGACAGAATTATGTTCACATTTTCTTGGCACAACCCCGCAGTGGGTCTCTCCCCAGCTCAATTCTTCTTGATTAATTGGCTAAAGCACATGTGGTTCAACTCAATGGAACATGTTTCACAACCATTAAAAGCTTTGCATTCTAGTTTTTTTCAAAGACAGATCTTTAATACACAACCATAGCTTTCAAATATATTGTTAGATAAGAGAATTACGACGGATTTGTTAACGAAGCAAGAGGCAAGTCTTTTGCTAATAATCTGTAGCTCTGTATTTTCTTGGCCCTCTTGTATACATACAGTGCATACGCGTATTCTTGTCTGGGAATATTTTTGGTAATCCGTAGCTCCGGATTTATTTGGCCTTTTATTTCTCGGGCTGTTTTAAGACTTTATAGTTGATGTTGATCAACGAAGGATACAACATTTTTTATTGCCAAGTGGATACACAAAGAATACACTTCGGTCAATGCTGCAGCACACTAAAAATATAAAACTAATAGACAGTTGCTAACACAGACGAAATTAAAGACTAGAAGATACAAAGAGTATGTTGTTAATGTTATTAATGTCTTGTATAGCACGAACATCCAGGTCAGTAGTCATCTTGTTATCGAAAGTGCAATTCAGTTTCAGATTCAGAAACCTTTATTACCTCACAAGAGAATTTGTTACATGCAATTGCTGTCAGTAAAAGAAATAAAAAGGTAACAATAATAATTAAAAAAAAAAACATTTATAAAGAGATATGCTCTGACTCACACCTATATATATCTACATACTTCTTGGAGGAATAAATATTGCAAGGATGTTGTTTGCATTTGCAATGAAAATTTAACTATAAATCATTTAATTCATGATTTCAGTATAATAGCACAATATATTCCAGAGAACATTCATAATGTTCAAACTATAAACAGTCAATATTGGATAAGCATCGCTAAATCTATCATTAATAGTCCTGTAGGACTAAAATGAAAATTGAAAGTTTATTATAAGTATTGTATGACAAATATCACAAAATCGACTTTCTACTATATATAAACATTTTACAAGTTTGATATGTTATATTGTTATTAGATCTTAATTTTATTTATTTCTTTTTTATTTTGTTAAAATTGTATTTATTTATTTTAAAAAATGTATTTGATTAATTAATTTTTAGTTTATTTTAATTCATCCAAGTAGCAAATATCCTTCTCATCCACTTTCCTGTTATTTCTTAGTCTAAAATCACTTCGGTGACTAGACGTTTAAACAATCAAATAAACAAACAAACGTATGTACATATTAACATGAACATTTCGGACACACTGTATCCTTACAATGCATATATTCCACAAAATTTGGGAAACTAAACATCGTCCTCATTGCATTTCAGCATCATAATAACGCGCACACACACACACACACACACACACACACACAACAATACAACACAACACAACACAACACACACACACACACACACACACACACACACACACACACACACACAAGGGTTAACATATATTGCACTAAATATTATGAGACATATTTTTAAATATTATTTCAAATAATTTTAAGAAGAAAAAAGCAACAGATATGAACATCATTTTAATAACTCAATTAAAGAATCACAGCAATATTGCTAGCTACTTGTATGAAAAATAAATAAATGGAATACAATTTAATGGGTATTGGAGTGTGTCTAGAACTTAATCAATAATGGAATGTTGTAGGGGAGGATATCGAAGAGGAAGGACGTGACAGAGCGGACCTAGAACTACCCGGAGAACAACGTCAACTTCTGCTGGACGTCATCAAACACAGTACGTCCTTTTGCGCCTAACACCCGAATTTAAAGAGTGTTGCCTAGTACAAATGCATTCGTGTTAACACCATTATAGTATGCCAGTTGATTAAGTGGTCAAGTCATGTAGCTGGATACAGCGAGATTAGTTTGGATGTAATAATGTACTATCGTATCTCGTTATTGCGGTTTAATGAGATACGACAGTATTCCGAGCGACGATTCGTTCATGTGTTTAGTTTTCACACAAAAATAGACTAGCATTCCATTCATTTCAATTCAGTTTAGCGTCTACGTCTTTTTTGCTATCACTCTCAATCTCATTGATTCCTATATAAAATGACAATTGTCAAACAGGACTAAAGTAGGTTTAGGGATCGTAAATATTGAATATTTCATATCGGAACATTCGGCACAATCGTTCTGTTTTGCAATGTGCAGCTCCCGAGAATATTCCGATAGTGCTGGTGCTATTTAACGGAGGTCCTGTCAACATCACTTTCGCTGACCGTAGCAATCGCATCACTGCCATCTTGGAATGCTTCTTTCCTGCACAGGCTACTGGAGAGGCATTACGTCACGTCCTGTTGAATGACGTCAAAGGCGCGATGCCTGCTGGGAGACTGCCGTACACGTGGCCTTTGTATGAAAGCCAGGTTAGGGAAGCTAAAACTTTTTTCGAATTTCGGCTTTAAAGATTTCCATGTAAGCTGAAAGAGATTGTATTTGATTCTGGTTTGAATTCTTGTTTTGAGCATTCATTAGATCTCCTTGTCACCAATTCTGGTGAAATTTTTATGCCGCTTTTATAAATATTCAAACTTAATTCATTTACCTAAACATCAGCTTCGTTCCAGCCAAACGTTACGTACAGAAATCAGTGTTCCCGATTACTCACAGTTGTGCGTCAATTAAAAATATGGGGGGAAAAGTGACGCAGAAAAAGTGACGCAGAACAGTTTGTGTGCGTCCTTCGGACATAAACATTTTTCTCGAATCGCCGAAGTCAAAATTATGACAAATGAAGCCCATGCCACACGAGCGTCAAATCTACTGGACTTGACGCGAATCGGAGCAATTTTCGACTTCGAAGTCGGAATTTCATTTTGACTTGAATCGCGCAGTGCTACACGAAAGTCGCATATCGAGTCAAATTTGAGGGTTATTGGTCTTGAAGTTTTGCTGTACGTGTGTTGTGATCACGTGATTCGTATTCTGCTTCTCATTGGCCAAATGGTTCGAATCACACAATCGAGACTCGCGGAATTAGAACATGTTGAAAGTCGGCAATCGGAGCCAATTCAAAGAATCTGGATTCGCGATGCACAGGGTGCCGCACGACAATCAAGGGATTTTGTCGTGATTTCATGAATTGGATTCAAGATTTGACGCTCGTGTGGCATGACCTTTAAGTGGCCAAATAATTCATGGCATACCCCTCAACTTCCGTAGAAGACGATTCAAGGTTGTGTCGCCAGTTGTCCTTTAAAATCGCATGCGCGGCATTGTATACATGTACTTCCTCTGTGCAATCATCAGGTCGCTGATCACCAAATTGGGGATTCTCAAAATTGCAAAAGGACTCTTAAATTTTGATAACTGAGAGTCCTGTGGACCCTTATTTATTTTTTGGGGATGGAACACTGGCTGACATAGACTAGAAAAAAGGTTTTGATTTGAGTTAATTTAATTATTTACAACCAAAAGGTGACTTTCCACGAACAAAAATAAGTGAATGTAGATAGAATAGGCTATTTCTCATAGACAGCCAACGCAAGAAAAATTCGTAGAAGTTTCTGATTAAACAATATTTGTTTTGATATAAAGAGAGAGGATAGAACAGATTTGAGAGAGAAAAAAAGAAGAAGACATTGACAAGACATTGTAGTAAAGAACAGTATGGAGATTAAAGTGGTGTAATTGAGACTAATCAGTCATTCCTTTACTCGTCAAAGTTATTTTGGTGTTTACAAATTATTGTTTGCTGTTTGTTTTAAAGGTTATAGGTTCGAAATATTCTCCGTCTTCAAAATTTTGCATTTTGACAGCTACTGACTGTTTTGAAATGTAAATACTCCATGATGCATGATGCGGTCTTTTATCCGTCATACTCGTTTGATGTCTGAAGGTTATATAATAATGTAAGCTGTGTTTTTTTTTCTCTACTTCTTCAAAATGTAATGTTTTCACCATACAGATATTAGACAAACAAAATATAAATGAATCAAAACTAATAAGGAAACCCTAGAATACACGTTTAACTCTAATCTAACATGCATTTCACCACAGTTCTAAAAATGTTCGGGATTTTTCCCATTCCACAGCTTCCTCCTATGGTGAACTACTCCATGCAAGGTCGAACGTACCGATACTTCCAAGGGGAGCCGCTCTATCCATTTGGCTACGGGCTGTCCTATAGCACCTTCTACTACAGCCTGGTGCGCTATGAAAGTCCCATCAGGGCTGGAGATCCTCTGGAATGTTCTGTGGATATCTACAGCACCATCGAAGCTGATGAGGTAAAGGGAGGACACAAACATTTGTGTAAAGCTCAGATAGTAGTAGTTGTCTCCCCTCTAATGAGGTAAAATGATAATAAAGAACTTACTTTTATTCATTGCCAATATAAAAATCTCCCATTTAAAGAACTTACGTTTAATTATTGGCAATGTGAACATCTCACATTTGGAGTTCGTTCTTTGGTGTGAAAATGTTACGGTTTATTTCATTCGAAGTTTCAGGTGGGGCGAAAGAATTGGACTTGAAAAACGGATTACTTTAATAATATTTTAAGTAAAACGGCAACGGCAGATGAAACATTATTATAATACTACTATTTATAACTTATGAAGCATTATCATATTTATCTCCGAACATTAAAGATGCTTCCACGAACACACCACGCGCCTCTACATAGTAATCAACGTTGAGAGTTCTGTATGAATGCTTCAAGGTTAAATACAATTCAAATAAATACGCAGCTGAATACCGAGGGGTTAAAGAGAATTCGAAGAATTAGTCTAGATCGATTGACGCTATCGGGCTCTGTTGGAATGCTAATGGCCTAACAAAGACAATCAGCCCAGCGTGCCCAAAAAAGCGACTCCAAACCCCAATCTGACTGTCAGGTGCTGTTGAAGCATACAAAGCCAAGGCTTGATAGATTTCTGACACTGCTTGCGCCAAGGTTGCCTCTTTAATGGAAACTGGCCAATTGAATGTTTTTAATGTTATCCAGTGATGAGAAAATTAAGACGTATTTTAGGCTACATAGCGTATGAAAATGTAAAATGGAAGCTGAATTAGAATATTCCGGTATAGTTTGTTATATCCCTTCTATAGTTAACCGACTTCCTTTGACCGAATTTGAGTAACATCATGATTGACAGTAAGCTTACTTTGGTAGTTCGTGTTAGATCCTTATTTCAGCCAGCCTCTTGATCAAATCTAAGCTGGTACGTGTGCTATATAATGACAAAGGCAGATTTCTGTTGTTGTTGTTTTTTTAAGCGGACAATGACGTTGTATTGTATTGTATTGTATTGTATTGTTTTGTATTGTATTGTATTGCATGTCCAGGTGGTACAAGCCTACATCCAGTGGATGAACAGGACCTCGCTCCCGAATTCCGTTCCCAAGTATCAGCTGGCTTCGTTCCAACGTGTCACCATCCCACTGGGCCCAATGAAAATCACTGTCAACTTCCGCATTGACCCCCAGAGCATGGCCGTCTGGGTCAAAGGTCAAGGCTGGGTCATCAAGCCAGGTGAGTGAAGGATAGGATAGGCCTATAAGTGCTGTAACATTTGAATCCGTTTCACACAGTCCCTCCTCCAAAAGTGTTGCAGGCACATGTTATTGTACGTACTTTTAAATAATTCCACTCCTCCCTTTATGTTTACAGGCCCAATGTTACTGTACGTGGGAGGTCAGCAGCCAAACCAGGCACGAAAAGTCCCCAGCAACATCTTGCAAGCTCAGTTCGACATCGTTGGCACCAAATTCCTCGGTAAACATTAATAACAAGGGAGACAAACAGTGTATGTAGTAAACCATATGGAGTAGGGGGTAATATTATTATTGGCTAAAGTTTGTTATCTCTCTTGGACAAGAAAGTTTTAAATATTGCCAAAGCTCGCTTGATGTTGAATGAACGTTGCAAGTGGAATGTGAAGCGTTTTGACTTCTGCTGCTGGAGTTTTGAAGTAAAATGTTCAAATCTTGACCTTTGATGTGTCTAAGACTCGACGCGCTGCCTCTTTTTCACTCAATTGGACTATGTTTTTACTTACTACTTCAAGACTTTAACATTCTGCTGCGTTGTTTGGATAAACATGAATAAGCTGCTAAATTAATAAATAACTTTTAGGTTGTAGTTCAGCTTATTGCTGTTGTTGTTGCAGAGGTAAAGCTGGCTAACTGAATTTTCTATTGTTGGTTGATTGAATTATTGGACGTTTTATTGTTGGTTGATTGAATTATTGAACGTTTTATTGTTGGTTGATTGAATCATTGAATGTTTTATTGTTGGTTGACTGAACCAGTGAATGTTTTATCGTTTGTTGACTGGATGTTATATAAAGAGAGCGTATTCTTGACTTCTGTTATTCTGTTCAGAAAGAACGTAAGAAGTAACATTCACGGAATGCTCTTGTTCACCTGACTTTTATGTGTCAAATAAACGAAATACGAATGTACATTTTGAAATCTTTGTTTCAACGCTATCCCCTTTTCTCCCTCTCTCAGTCGCCTTTTCCATACACATAACACTCACACACACACACGCACACACACACCCACACACACACACGCACACCCACACACACACACACACACACACACACTGACACACACACACACCCACACACTACCAGAACCTTTTCAAACCATCACATCTTTGAGCATAATTCAATGGTAGAGCGCGTCAAACAAATTACCATCACTCTACCATCATCATCATCATCATCATCATCATCATCATCATCATCATCATCATCATCATCATCATCATCATCATGTATTACCACCACCACCACCACCACAACCAACATCACCACCACTACCTGCTGGCGTGACGTTGGCTACCTAATCAAAATGGTTCCACCACGAGTACTTTCTAGTTTTTCATTTAAGATTCTGAGTGTTTCATTGTAAATTATATGGCTGTAGGTTTCTGAAAAATTCAATGGAACAGTTATTATTACTTTTTTATACCAATGGGAGGTGTCCAAAAAGTGGCTACCTAAAACTATTTACGTGTTCTATTTAATGAAATTTATTTATTTTGATGTAAAAACTTAGGTGGTGTTTGTTTGGTTAAGAAATATCAAGAAATATATTTTGTATACAATTTAGAATTGAAACACCACGTGTTTTTGGTGGTTTAAAAAAAACAGAGTCAAGCGTATAACTTCCTCACACTGCCCATATGTCCAGATTTCAACACCAAGTTGCGTGAACTCGTTTTAACGATTGAAATGAAAAATAAATATCTAAACGTTAACCAAATGTAACCAAACTTGGCAGAAACATTGCCTGGAATGTTACTAAAGTGGTGAAAGAAAAATTTTGAAAATGTAATCAGTAATTTTAGTTTTATAGTGATTTTCTGGAACATTGTAAAAACCCGTGGCATAAGCCGAAAATGGCTACCTAAGAAAGTCAGTGACAGCGTCCTTAATTCAATTAAGTAGAATGCCATGTGCATATGAGCTAGTTACATTCGGCTTGACCATCATTAAAAGCTTAACTTTGTTCATCGTGGCGGGAGAAATGTGGATTTGGGGTTTTTATATCCGATTTAGGTCACCATGTCCAGTTTGGAAAAGCACCACCGCGCTTATTTTGGTCAACACTTTTACAAAAAGTTAAAACTTTGACACCATGTACTCAAAAAACTTAAATTCGATACTATTTTTAATTATTGTAATGATCTATGGGCTTGGTGGCGAAGTATTATAATAAATGTATTAACCGTATTTTAGCTTAGGTAGCCAAGACAATCGGTGGCAGTCAAAATCAATCAATCGCAAAACTGTGTGAAAACTTTTAGCAAATATACAAACATTGTAGGTAGGTATTTCAACGGTGCGTTGTTTGCAACCAAAAGTGTGTAAATAAGTCAAGCAGAACGGGTGTTATACTGCTTGGAATGTCCCCACCCCGAATAACTGTTCTCCGGACAAAGAGAGAAAGAGAGAGAATAGACTGGACCTATCCCGATTGACGTCATAACTTTGTGCGTAATTATTCGCATTTTTCTCAACATGACGAACGATTGTTGTGTCAAACATTGTTCGAAGCGAAGTACTAGAGATCTTGGGATCTCTTACCATAGAATTCCGACGATTATATTCAATAGAGGCTCCAACATACGCGAGCTGACAGCTTGGAGGAGAAGGCTTTGGATCGCCCAAATCAATCGAAAGAAGATCACAGACAAAACAGTAAAACCATGGACCCGTGTGTGTTCACGCCACTGTAAGCATTTTCAATAATTGTTCAATGGTTCACATGCATTTTGTTATTGGTCTTACTAGGCCATTGCGAAGTTGCAGCTGCCCACTTTCACCGACAACCTGGCAGTAATGAAATCTGCCATTTTTGAGCAGGTCGTGTGTTGGAGGGTTTTTAGATGACTTTTGCTCTGTTCTCACATTTCATAGATAGAATGTGAGTTTAAGCTTCGTAATATAAAGATTGGGACTGTATTTTTTTTTTTTTTTTTTTTTTTTTCAAATTTCACGTTTACTTGAATACAAAATAAAAAATTAAAAAACACCACACACAAAACACCTGAGGAGAAACACGTGTTGTTTACCTTTCTTCCAGAATCACAGAGGAAAGACTAGAGACGAGTAGAGTGCTTCTTTTGTTTATCAGGTAAGTCAATATTTTAGTGTAGTTGTTATTACATTTTGAGTTGATTTTGATGACAGGAAAACGTGCGGAGTTCTATCAAGATGATACGCCCAACTGGATCCCAACTTTGCACCTTGGCTACAACATTAAATGTGCATCCACTGATGTGGACCGGTTTGAAAGGAAACAGACGAGAGAGCAACAGAAACAAGGAAATGCCCACAACAGTATGCAATGAATATTTACTTTATGAAATATTTCATGGTTTATCTTCAAGTGTAAAGAAATTGTGTTTTTGAAACAATGCTGCCTTTTTAAAATGCACTTTTTAATGTTTGTAAATCTAACATTGTCATGTATAACACATCCAATTGGGAGTACATGCCACATTTTCTCTACACATCGGAGGATTTTATTGCCTCCGAGTCGAACAGTTCAAAATGGCGTACCGGCGAAGCAAAGCACACGCGCACGACACGAAAACGGGGTAGCCGCGGTGGTGTCTTGGTTCGCTTTCGTCGACGCGCCCACCGCCCTTCTCTCCCTGCGGTCGTTCTTGCCAACGTACGATCCCTCAACAACAAGACTGATGAACTTTTTAATCTGCTTACTTTTAATCGGGAATTTCGGGACTCTTCTGTTGTGTGTTTGACTGAGACATGGCTGAAACAAGACAAGCCTGACGCAGTGGTTACTCCCCCTGGTTTTACGATATGCAGAGCAGACCGTGTGCCTGTGCAGTCAGAGAAGGAGGATGGTGGTGGTGTTTGTTTCATGGTAAACAACCGCTGGTGCACGGACACAAAAGTATTCTCTCAGTCGTGCTCTCCCTTCCTTGAACATCTGACTATCAACTGCAGACCATTCTACTCCCCTCGTGAATTTTCCTCCTGCATTCTCATCGCTGTGTATATACCATCCGGCGCCAACGCTACTGCTGCAATCAGTGAACTGACTAGGCATGTTGTTGCTGCCGAGTCTGCCTTTCCTGATAGTTCTATCATCATACTCGGCGACTTCAACCAAACGAACCTGCATAAGACTTTGCCTCGGTACTATCAGCATGTGCACTGCCCCACTAGAGGAGAGAACACTCTTGATCACTGCTACACTACGCTGAAGTCTGCCTATCGCGCTACTACAAGGGCTCCCTTGGGGGAGTCAGACCATGCTATGGTTCTGCTCACTCCGACCTATCGCCAGAGACTGAAGGCTGTGAAGCCTGTCACCAAGAGGGTCAGGATGTGGACCAGGGAGTCGACGGAGGCGCTGCAAGGGTGTCTAGAGGTGACGGACTGGAGTGTTTTCAGAGAGACCAGCAGTAGCCTGGACGAGTACGCATACGCAGTGACGTCGTACATAGGCTTCTGTGAGGAGGCCTGTATTCCTACCAAGACCGTCCGGATCTTTGGCAACAGCAAACCGTGGTTCAGCCGCTCAGTCAAGGTAAAACTTGACTGTAAGAACGAGGCCTTCAAGAGCGGCGACCGGGAGCAGTACAGGAAAGCCAAGGCTGCGCTACGTCGCGAGATCAGCAGAGCGAAGGCGACCTACAGGAAGAAGATCGAGGACCAGTTCTCCTCCAACAACACACGAGAGGTGTGGCGGGGCCTGCAGCGGGCCACTGGCTACAAGCAGAGGGCATCAACCCACGACGACCCAGACCCGGAGCTCCCGGATAGGTTAAACCTGTTTTACAGCAGGTTTGACCAGAAGAACCCCTCTCCTGGCTACCGTCCTCTGCTTCCTGAAGACGCGGCGGCTGTGACGCCACCCTTCAGCGTTCAGGAGGCGGAGGTGAAGCGTCTCTTCCAGAGGCAGAATCCCAGGAAAGCTTCTGGTCCCGACCACGTGTCTACGGCTACCTTGAGGTCCTGTGCTGACCAGCTCGCTCCTGTCTTCACCGACATCTTCAACAGCTCCCTACAGCAGATGTCGGTGCCGCGGTGCTTCAAGTCGTCCGTGATCGTCCCTGTTCCTAAGAAATCCAAGGTCACCCAGCTGAACGACTACCGCCCCGTGGCGCTGACGTCTGTTGTCATGAAGGTTTTGGAGCAGCTTGTTCTTCGCTACCTGAAGGCCTCCACGGGTCACTTGCTTGACCCACTCCAGTTTGCCTACCAAGCGAACAGGTCAGTTGATGATGCAGTCGCTCTTGGCCTGCACTTCATCCTGCAGCATTTGGAGAGCCCACGTACCTATGCCAGAGTTTTGTTTATCGACTACTCCAGTGCTTTCAACACGATCATCCCTCACAAACTTTTTGACAAACTCTCCCAACTCAATGTTCACCCCTCTATCTGTCACTGGATTCTTGACTTTCTTTTAGACCGTCCTCAGGTCGTCAGACTGAACAACTCATTCTCTGCCTCTGTAACACTGAACACTGGCGCTCCACAAGGATGCGTTCTCTCTCCACTACTCTTCACTCTGTTCACAAATGACTGTGTATCTGCAACCCCGTTTGTGAAAATGTTAAAATTTTCCGATGACACTACCCTCGAAGGTCTGATCTCTGATACGGACGAGACGGCGTATCGGGAAGAGGTTCGAAGAATGGTTGGCTGGTGCTCGGACAACGACCTGGAACTGAACGTCTCGAAGACAAAAGAGGTCGTGATCGACTTTCGCCGAATAAAGGTCCCGGTATTGCCCCTTGTCATCAATGGGGAAACCGTTGAGCAGGTCGACTCGTTCAAATTTCTCGGTTCCGTCATCTCGAGCGACCTGAGTTGGAATAATAACACCACCTCTATTGTAAAAAAGTGCCAACAGCGTCTCCACTTTCTGAGACAGCTGCAAAAGTTCGGTATGTCTAGTAAAATTATGGCACAGTTCTATCGCGCGGTGATAGAGAGCATTTTGTGCTTCTCTATCACTGTCTGGTACGGCAGCACAACCGCGATAGAAAAGAAACAGCTCGAGCACATTGTTAAGACTGCCTCCAAAATAGCTGGTTGCGACTTTCCATCTGTCGCCTCCATTTTCACAACGCGAATGAAACGGAAAACGGAAAAGACAGTCTGCGATCCATCACACCCAGCCAATAGTCTCTTCGAGCTTCTGCCCTCTGGCCGTCGGTTCCGCGCTTTAAGAGCCAGAACTTCTCGATTCAGAAACAGTTTCTTCCCTGACGCTGTCCTCAGTACATCACCAAACATGGAATGATCTGTATAAACTGAAAACTCACAACCATTGCTTGATTTGTACCTTTGTGAAATAGGAGTACGAGTATGCTATGCTGTGTGTGTGTGCGTGTGTGTGTGTGTGTCGTGTGTTGTGTGTGTAGATTTGGATGTGAAGCCTAACATTCTTAACAATTTTCATTTTATTTAATGCTGTTAAATTGTTTTAATGCTGTATTTTGTTTTACCTGCAGGGTGTGTTTTACTCCATAACTTCATATGACTGATGAGTGATGTATGTTACTGTGGTTACCTATCCTTTAGTGCTGTATACATGTTATAGGCCAATGAAGTGTATGACACGATGAATGACTGTGCAAGAAAGGGTGTATTTCACTGTCGCCATGCCACACCAAAATCCTTGTAACGTTTTTTACTTGGTAAATAAATATTCTTATCTTATCTTATTCTTATCTTATAATGGATCGCCTTCGTATTTAGATATTTGATGTGGTCCATGAAATTATGCTTTTTGAAGGTAATGCAGTTGTTAGTAAGTGCACAGGAATGCAGTTTTCCAGGGAAGCATGCCCCCAGATCCAGTGTTAATTTTTTTCTCTCACCACAACCCGTTCCCACCACTTCATCGTGGTGAATCTTAATTCATCAGTATTAAACTACAGTTAAATAAACTGTCTTCAGTTTTCATTTTGGTTAATTTGAAAAAAAAGCCACATCTTGTCTTATAGATGGCAGGAACACTGATTGCCAAAAATAAGCATTTACTCATACTTTTGAGTAAAAAAACAAAAGTGAAACATTTCAAGGCAGTATGATCACCTAAACATAGAATGTGATTGAAGTAAACAAATAGTTATGTGTATGTTATGGTTCTTATTTGTGCAGATCATGCTGAGGACGGTAAGAACACCACAGACAGTGACGCATCTATGGGTGATCTTGGAGGGGACACTGATTTAGAACTGGGTGAAGAAGCTACTGATTTTAAAGGAACTGTGGAGCAGGAAGTCCAGACCGACATTACCATTTCCTCCCTGGAAGCCATGGAGTCTGAGTTTCAGACCCTAAGAACAGAAAACCTCACTCTTCGTATGAAACTGAATGCCAGCACTATGTCAGATGACTTTTTTTTAAAAGAAGATGGGTCTAGAGATGATGAGAAGGTTAAATATTACACAGGCCTACCATCTTTTTTGACTCTTGCTGCTCCGGTGTCATTCCTCATGCCTCATATTACTAGTGGGCCCAGATCAATCACAAGCAAATTTCAAGAAGTGTTAATTGTCCTCACTCAACTGAGGTTGAATCTGCCTGTACAGGTCGTTGCTGATTTGTTTGGCATTTCTGATGCTTATTGTTAACAATAACTATCATGGAAGCTTGGTTTTGTATCCTTCTTGTTTTTATTATTATTATTACTTCCAACTATGTAGTTTTGTTGACAATAACTATCATGGATATTAAACCCACGAACAGCTAATTTTGTTCTCCTAGATCATCATGAAGCTTGGTTTTGTATCCTTTTTGTTGTTATTATTATTAATTTTAGTCCTATCCTATCCTATCCTGTCCCATAACCCGAAGGTCGTAGGGGAATTTTAGTAGTATTGTTATTATTAGTGTTATCATTGTTCCTATCCTGTCCTATCCTATCCTGTCCCGTAACCCGGAGGTTGTAGGGGCACCACAGATGATCGTTTAACCAGCATACTCCATCTTTCTCTGTCCTCAGCAGCACTGATGGCTTCACTCAGTTTCAAACCAGTCCATTCTCGATTGTTGTCCTCCCACCTCGTTTTCGGTCTCCCTCTTCTTCTACCTCCTTGCACCGTGCCTTGCAGAATAGTCTTTGCAAGGGCTGATGATCTGGTGACGTGGCCATACCATCGGAGTTTCCGTTTCTTCACCACTGTGAGCAGGTCATCGTGTTGTCCAATGGCTTGTGTGATGGTCTGTCGGACTTCATCGTTGGTGATGTGTTGGGTATAGGAAATGCCCAGAAGTCTTCTGTAGCACCTCATCTCCATGCTTTGTATTCTTCGTTGGAGATCTGCTGTGAGGGTCCATGCTTCGCAAGCATATAGGAAGATGGAAATGACAAGGTAGCGCAGCAGTTTTACTTTGGAATGTAGATTGATGGTCCTGTCTTTCCAAATGGGCTTCAACCTTGTCAGGGCAGCAGTTGTTTGTGTGATCCTGGAGAGTACTTCCTGTCGGGACCCATTGTCTGATACAATGGCTCCTAAATATTTGAAGCTTTGCACTGTGTTGAGGGATTGGCCTTGGACTTTGATGTTCGTGTTGATGCCATTGGTGTTGTTGGTCATCATTTTGGTCTTCTCTGCACTTATTTCCATTCCATAAGCTCTGGAGGTGGTGTCAAGCCTCTGTACCAGCTGTTCAAGTTCTTTTTCCTCTCCAGACAATCCATCAATGTTATCCGCAAAACAAAGATTGGAGATTGCTCTACCCCCTATGCTGACTGTGCCTTCATGATCTGCAAGAGCATCTGACATGATGCGCTCTAGGAAGATGTTGAAGAGTGTTGGAGAGAGTATGCATCCTTGACGCACACCGATTGTTGTTCTGAACCAGTTCCCGATGGCGCTGTTGTGGAGGACTGCACTGGTAGCCTTGTCATACAGGCTTTTGATGACTTCAATAATTTTAGGGCTGATGTTGTACACTTTCATTGTTGCCCATAGAGCTGCATGCCAGACTCGGTCAAACGCCTTCTTGAAGTCTATGAACACATAATATAGATGTTGTTGGTGCTGTAGGTATTTCTCACAGATTATTCTGAGGTTGAAAATCTGTTTAGTGGTACTTCGCCCTGCCCTGAATCCTGCTTGTTCTTCAGCTATGATTTGTTCACCTTGGGGTTTCAACCTGTTGAGTATTATTTTCAGGAGGACCTTGCTGGGATGGCTGATGAGGCTGATGGTGCGGTAATTTTCACACTCCTGAAGGTTACCTTTTTTGGGAAGAGTGATGACAAGCGACTGGGTCCATGGTATAGGCTACTCCCCACTCTGCCAGATCTTGTTACAGATAATGGTGAGGGCATCAATCATCGCTTCCCCTCCTGCTTGTAGCAGTTCCGCGGGTATGTTGTCCACTCCCGCTGACTTTCCTTTCTTTAGCGATTGCACTGCAGCCTCAACTTCTTCCCGGAGAATTGGGAGGATTTCTTCTTCTTCTCTGTTCTCGGGACATGCTAGAACTGATGGGTCTCCATTTGGTGAATAGTTGTAAAGGTCAGAGCAGTACTCTGTCCATCTGTCCAAGACTTCTTGTTCTTCTGTTAGGCATATGCCAGACTTGCTTTGGATCGTGGAGACTTTGGGCTTTTTGACACTTGTCAGCCGCTTTACAGACTGGTAGGCCTTCTTGCTGTTGTTCTCTATTTCCTGGCATTGATCTTCTATCCAGTTCTCCTTTGCTGTGCGCATGCCTTTTCGGATTATCATTGTTACCATATATTATTAGTCTTGTTGCTGCTGCTGTTGTATTAGTTTAAGTAGTTGTATTGTTATTATTATTATTTTTTATAATTACTCTTATGATTACAATTATTTTGTATTATTATTATTATTATTATTATTATTATTATTATTATTATTATTATTATTATTATTATTATTATTATTATTATTATTATTATTATTATTAAATCACCATCATCACCTTCATCAGGTTTTCACCAGTACTCAGTATTGTAATTTTAAAAAAGATAGTTTTGCTGAAGTCATTAGTACTTTGTCGCACCTAGTTATTCCGGGAACCTAATATTGCTGTCGTTAGTGCAAGGTGTATGCAGACATGAATGTAGGGGTAGGTGCACGAGGAAGCATGTGTATATGTGTGTGCATGGATGTATGTGTGAGTCAACGAGTTGAGTGGTAGAAAGGATGAAAAGTATTTAAGTGCGAGTGTATAGATACAGCAGTGAGGTGTTATGGATGGCTAGGATGGGTCTAAGGCATGGAGGAATGGGTGGGTTTGAGTGGTTTTGTGTATTGTGGAATAATTATCTGTGTGTCTAATGTGTACGCAGGGGTATGTGACTGGATATCTGTTTAGGCATGTGTGCTAGTGGTGATAGATTTGTATATCGGTATGGAAGTTGTGTATGATAGTATATCAAATGTATTAATATTGTATGACTATGTTTTTGATGTAATCTCTTTTCTTGCATTGCAAAACAAATATCCATGCCATGTGTTTGGACAATAAAGACTCTTGAAGTGATGTGAAGCTGTTTAAAAGTATTGTTTTATGTGGTATGTTCTCACATAAATGTCTGTTTATGCATTTCAGTATGCTATGGAATATCATGTAATAATGATGCTCTCGCTGTGAGAGTTTGTGTTTAGTAGTAGTATAGGCGATGACTGTGTGCGCGCCTTTGGGTATGTTTGTGCTAGTGCGTGTGGCTGTGCATGCATTTGTGTATGTAGGTATGCGTGTGTGCGTGCGTGTAAGAGAGAGAGAAAGACAGAGAGATGTTAAATATAAAACATTCTGCCATTGTCCAACACCAAATAATATTCCGATTGTTGTATCTATTACATGTCAATTGGCGAAATAAAATAATTTCTGTTATCCTTGTGGTAGAGTGATCCTCATTGAGAATTAAATTGCAACGTTGCAACAATGAAAGTGTGGTTACAACATTATTGTGCATTCTGTCCATACAAATGTTTGTGTAGAACTTCCTTTATCCCCCTTCCCCCCTCTCTGTCTCTCTATCTCAAGCAAGAATGGTGTTAAAGTGAAGAATGGAAGTAGTTTAAAGTGGCTTTAAAATTTACGCTTCAACGTATCAATGGTCAATGTTTTTTAACAAATTGTTTCATGTCAGTTTAACAACATAGCATATTAGGTAGCCATATCACCATCAAGTAACATTTCACGAAATAGGTAGCCGTGGTGGTGAACTGCTTAAGTCGCCATTCACAGGCAGGTAACCATTCACATTTAGGTCGCCTGTCGTAAAAATGGGTTCAAAATTAAGTAGCAGTTCACAAATATGGTTAAGTAGACATTCACATTATAGGTAGCCGTTCAAAATAGTAGGTAGCCAGTTCACAGTGATCGGCTACCTAAATGGTATTTAGGTCGCCAAACCTGTGGAAATAAAGGTTCACCACAATCACCACCACCACCACAACCATCCCCACCACCAAAATAACCACCACCACTACAACCAACATCAACAACATGTGCGCCAACAAACTGTTTACAAATATATATGATCACTACTATACCTAGATCTTTTTTTTTTCAAAGGAAAATGTGTTCCCGTAAACCTTTTCGGTAATTATGAAGATGGGGGGTTTGGGACCTCTCTTTTCTCTAGGCCGGCTTAATGAGGTCGTGCCTATCTCCTCTCCCTCCCGGTTCTAAAGAGATCTAGGTACCTATTCACAGCTGGGTGTCGTGCGTTTATTTCAATAATTCTTTGTTTGTTTTTGTTTCGTCGTTTGGTGGTCGTTTGGTGGTCGTTGGATGGTTGCCTTCCATGTATGGTCAGCCATCCAAGTACTAACCCGTCCCGAAGTTGCTTTAACATGAACATTGCTAGCCTGTGCCCAAACCATAACACTATTGCTAGCTCCATATCCCACCGTCAACCCCGTCAACAATTATTGTATGCACGCGCGCGCGCGCAACACACACACGCTGGCACACACACACACACACACACACACACACACACACACACACACACACAGGTCAGTGGAGAACAATGATTTCAAAAAAATAATGTCAGCATCAAGAACGTCGGCTGTCCGTCATCGAGATCAATAAGCTACTTGTTTTGCTTTGTATCCATTTAATTTTGAACTCTTCTTTTTTTTGTCCCTCACTGTAGCTATCGGCTACGTGATCTTTTGTCGTTATATATGCATTTGGAAAAAAAAGATAACGTGCTTTGTAGCAACACACAATTGGAGATGAATCCGTAAGAGCGAAGTGACGGACGGTTCTTCAGCTGCGGATGTAACAGCTTAAAGAAGTGCCAAAGGCGATAGCCAGTCAAGATCCAACTCAAGCCATGGGCGATCAAGGCGAAGAATCCTGAAAATCTATTTTTAAAAACAAATGTGTATATACATTTTTAGTTAAGCCTTTCATGCGTACTTCGGCAACAATTAACAGGTTTTTGTTTTTTTTAATTACAGCAGGAATGACAAGGGAACGCCATCCGAAAGGCTTTAAAAAAATGTTGACTCATGTGATGAAAAATATATCTCCTATTATTTACAAGATCTGAACCTGACTTTTTCGGCAGACGAACCGCTACAATTATAACTGATCCACCTTACCGCCACAAAACAAATTGAATTTCTATTATTATTGACAACGTCGAAGTTCAAAGGTCATTGGCTACGTATTTCAACAAGTTTTAATTTCCAAATAATGTCTGTGGCACGTAGACTTATGTAGATAAGCTTAGCTTAAGGCTGTGTCATCGCCGGAATTGTCCGAACTTCTAGCATGCTGCCACAGATACACATGGACAGATAAGAAACTTCGACATATATAATACAGTTATGCGCTTGTATATAAAGCCTACAAGACCTCTTGCAACAACAGCTGTACTCTTGCGAGCCACAATATTGTGCTAGCATCTGTAAATTCTGAGCTAAAAAGGTAAGATACTATTACAGTTTATTTACTTTTTCTCACCTACCCCCCCCCCCCCCCCACCCCCCTCCACCTCCAATTATTATGTCAAAACTAGAAGAAAAAGGTATTAATACCCAGAAATACGGGCAATCAAAGAAAGACATTTTATATCAAACAAACATGGATAATATTGTTCATGTCATTTTAAAATCACCAGTCGGGTACGGTAGATTGTTACAATTTTATTCTATTTTGTTATTTCATTTTAGTTTTCTTTTGTTGTCTATTATGACCTAGAGTGAGCAGCGTAAAATTAAAATACTGAACTGAAATGCTGATACTTCGAAGGTGCACAGTAGCTTCATTTTAAAAACCACACTAGACTGCGTTGAGCACTTAGCAACTCAACAGCTGGTAAAACGAATTCATAAAATTCCTCGTGTATCGCAATAAAATCGCCGTTAAGATTCCCAAAATATGCAATAAGCGTTTACCCTTAAAAAAAAAGTTATGTCTAAATTTCACAGGCATCATAATCAACATGAAAGGAACAACTGTCCTGATTTTTGCCCTTACCCTCCTGTTAGCAGCAGAAGCGGTAAGTTGACTTACTAACTTACTTAATGAAGTTATATATATTTATTTATTTATCCATTGTTCGTTTGTTTGTTTTTATTGTGTGTTTGTTTGAATATTTCTTCATGTTGACAAGTCTATGTCTTTATAAGTAGAATCAAATTTGGCTACATGATCTTAAAACAATTGATAATCAAACAGTTGTAAAAAAAAACATTTGTGGTGATAAAATAAGATCCTTGGGAAAAAGTGTGCTTCGTATATATTTCTAGCCTTTCTTCAGTGAGTTTTTGTGTTCATTTTTTCACTTCGGTAAAAAGGCGTTAAAATCTAGTAAACTTGGTATTAATTACTCTCCCTAGGCACACTTCTCTTTCTCTCCCAAATCTTCTCTCCCCAGACCCAATCCCCCAAGAACGCATTCCCCTTACAAAAATAAAAAGTGATTTTTCATTGATTCTTTTTTCTTATTTCTATTTTT
Organism: Oncomelania hupensis; assembly: GCA_036898135.1. Taxonomy (NCBI): domain Eukaryota; kingdom Metazoa; phylum Mollusca; class Gastropoda; order Littorinimorpha; family Pomatiopsidae; genus Oncomelania; species Oncomelania hupensis. The sequence goes on from CM072515.1 coordinate 34,228,038, forward strand.
TTTTTAAGATTTAGAATTGCTTTTCAACTTCCCGAAATCCTTTTAAGTATTTCCAATGTGCAATTATTGTATTATTTTATGCTGTTGGTTTTTGTTTCTATTTACAGTGCGTTCATCAAGGCGACAGGTGCAGTCCATCACCTTTGGCAGACGACGGTTTCAAATGCTGTACTATCGGGGACCAAGTAGATGCCAACGTCGACCTCCACTGCCTTTGTGCCGATAGTGACCCTTCACATGACCTATGTATTGACTACAGATGTACTCACCACAATCCCGCTGTTGGCAAATAAATTTATTTTAATGGACAATAACTCGATCTAAAAGCAAAATGCTCGTCAATTTATTAAGATGGCAGCAGTGAAAAGGGGAGTTACTTCCAATGATTTATCAAAGAGTCTTTCTACCCATACTGGCTGGAAAAGCTATACAATTGGAAACGGGTGTACAGTGCTTAGAATATGAAATAATTAAATGTTTAAAAAAATAAAAAAAAGAAGCAAAATCTAGTAGTTTGTCTGTTTTTGTTTGTTTGAGTCAGATGGGTTGACAGTTTTTTTGTTATATGAGGTAACTTGTGTTTTGAAATAACTTGAGTAAGGATGTTTACAAGACAAACGCTGATGATGGTGCTTTTGTTTATTTTCTTCTTTTTTTTTTCACTCAATTATTGATCAAGCATTTACAAAACACACAACCCACGAACTCATTCACAACGTTTCTATATTTCATATGATTTGGATTAATACATTCGTATTTCTGATGTCATTCGAATATTTGTAGCTGAACTTCTGCGTAGTTCTGTGTACGATCTCTCCTTTAAAAATAGGCCTTTTGCGTGTTCTCTTTTGAGAAACTCTGTAACAGAATTTTCCTTCAGCATCACTCCATATGTCAACATTCTGCCTCTCTTGCAAACACTATGTGCTTACTTCAAAGGGTTGAAGGGCGGGTACAGTGTGGACGGTAATCTTAATTTATACATGATTCATAATAACATTACATTACATTACATTACATTACATTACATGATTATTGCTTTAGGTCCAGCGGACTCTTCCGAGCCAAATCAGGACCGGACAACCCCCGATCCGCATAAAAGATCTACTGACACAACCCTAGTGGTAAAACTGAATGCTCTCCACCAGCCAATCACTTTACAATAAAGACATCCCACGCAGGGGACGCTGAGGCTATACTCTAATTTATCGAACCCCCGTTTACAAAAACAAAATAGAATATAAACATCATTATAAACTATCAACAAAACACATACATATAAAATGCCTACATTGCTAAATAATAACATCATAGGAATCCCTAGTGACCACCTGGCAGAAAGCGTCCAATATTCCCAAGCTGATCCAACAGACCTCACACACAAATAAGGAATATTGTCCCGGAAGAGTTTTCAAGAAAAAAGGTAGGTGACTGGTCTAGCGAAGAAGAAGATAGTATAGCAGATTGATAGAACAGAGCAGGAATGAAAAAGAACAAATGAGAAAGACAGCGACAGTGGGAATTTAAAGCACTAAATTTCCAGAAAGTGGGGATACTATTTATACTGAAACCCCCGGCACCTCAACGGGGCAATCATAATACCATCACTGTGTTTCAGGATAAATTATTGACTATCATTGGTCACGTTACGCCGTGCTCTGGAAGAACTAAAAAAAAACAACATGATACACAAATTAAAAAAATAAAAAGAAAGTAATAAATATATTATTTAATTAAATTTTTAAGAACCTTAATAAATAAATAAATAAAATAGACAAATAAAATTAATAAATAAAATATAAATAATGAAATAAATAAAATAATTCAGTAATTAATGCATTAAAACATTTTTAACACAGTTTGCTTATCTGTTTATATTCTAAACCAAAAATCAGTACAACAAACTATATTTTCCGCTAGAGTATCGTAGTTTAAAACGTACTTAGTTCAAACATCATACACACGGTTTACAATACGTTTACTGGAAATCATAGCCTGCTACATACACTAATGAAACAAACATCAGAATTTTATCTGAACCACTTTTGATGAATCATTGTTTTGTTCAGAAGTATTAGTGCGCTTGTCCGCCAAATCATCTTCCACCGCCGATGTTGCCGTTTCCCTGTAAATTAGATTTGTTAAAAAACTGTTTATTATGCCACAAAATAAATAAATAAATAAAATAAAAAGTTATATAGAGCGAAAACTTGCACATAATTATTATAAAAGGTATGAGACACAATCAGATATTAGTTAATTTTGTCTGTAACCAAAATAACTAGTCAATAGGTATGGAATGCATGAACTGCCTCGAAATAATCATGCCATGTGAACAGCGTAAATTCTTGTATTGTTTTATTATCATCATTGATGATGATGAGAATGATGATGATGATGATGATGATGATGATGATGATGATGATGATGATGATGATGATGATGATGATGATGATGATGATGATGATGATGATGATGATGATGATGATGATGATGATCGGGCCAAGTGTTTTGTTCGTGGGAGTACTTTACTTAAACGTAGACATATATTTAGGCTTTTAACAATGACAATTGCAAACAAGGAATTGCCCTTCAAATATGACGCAAGAAGGGGTAGAATGAAAATGGATGTAAGGGCCGTACACACAAACAGCAATAACAACAAAAACAACAACAACAACAAAAACACCACCACCACCACCAACAACAACAAAACAACATTGAAGACCAAAATGCTCAATATTAGTTAATTCTTCGATTCGGTCCGCTACCACCGACCTTCCGAAATGGACGGCATCTCGAATGGATTCCGGCAAATGACGTCCCTTGGTTTCAGGCATTGCGACCATCATGGCTGACGTCAGCACTCCCGCTGCTCCGAACACCACTTGCGGCAGCGCCGGCCCCCACGCTCCTCTGGCGTACGTATTCTGTGTGCAATGAAGAAAGTGATCACATTAGTCATATTATATAAATATATCGTTAGTCAAAGTTTTTAAATTTGATCATGCTTCTTGGCACAGTTGTGCACTATACAGTAAACATTGGTTTTGAATTCACTGGATTGGATATTCCAGTTTGCCAAGAAAAAAAAACGAAAAAAATAACAGAGAAAGAAATTAAACATAAAGAAAATAAGAAAAATTACACACATATCATGCTTCCAATCACCCCACCCTAACCCTCCACCTCCCTCCCACCCTCCCAACCCCCCCCCCAAAAAAAAAATAAATAAATAAATAAATAAATAAAACTAAAAATTTAACACGTCAGTTTGTCTGCCATTCTCGATGACGATGTTGGGAAAGGGATCATTGGGTTTAGGGCACAAAGCAGAACAAACACGGAAACTAAAGCGCCGAAATATAGCATAGGCCTACTCCGAGGCATAGGCCAGTGTTTCTGGTAACAGTTTACAGGAAACGAGTCGGTTCTGTGTTGTGTTTGCGCACCGGCAGGAAACACAACTATGGAATTGACAATTTGCATGTTAAGACAAAACGGTCAATAATTTATGGCTGTTTGTCTTTATTCAGGTAATTGGGTAATAGAGGTTTGTTGAATTCATTTGGATAACTGTGGGAGAACAAAAATTACCAAATCAGCCACATAGGGTGAAGCCAGGCCGCCAATTCTGGCGATCATAGAACAAGAGCCGAGGCCGAAGCTGCGAAGGACGGTGGGGAAAAGCTCTGGTGACATGATGTAAATGGTCATGAAACTGGTAGCTACCATCCAACGACCACCAATAGACAGTCCTCTTAGGACCCAGTCTGAAATAATCCACAATGACGCTCAATTTAAATCGTAGTTTAAACTCCTGTTCTTCAGTCTTCTAGGACCAGTCTAAACTAAAAGACTAAATAAACTCAATTCAACGTAATAGTCTGTTCACGTATATATTATGATAATAGACCATATACCTCTCGTTCTCACACACGGACATACACACATAGAATACAAATCTACACATTTTCCGTTTAAGCAACAATTATAAAAAGTAACATTAATGCAAACGTTTAGCTACTGCGGCCATGAAAATTGTACAGACAGTGTCAATTATGGTCGGACAAGACGGACAACGCATCTTTAACAGTTCAATGACTAAATGACGCTCTTCACAATGTTTTAGTCTCAAAAAATCAAACTCAGATTCTTTAACCCAGTCTGAAAAATATAAACGCAAACGTCTTTAAATGTCAACAGAAAATAAATAATTTTTTAATTTACAAAAGATTACTGCTGTGATTGAATTTATTTTTTTATCTTTCTTTCCAATATTGTAGTCTAAATCTAGTATGTGTTATGTCACACCGCACTTGCCCAGCGATATTTCATAAAACAAACAACAACAACAATAACTACTACTACAACTACAATTACAACTACAACTACTACTACTACTACTACTGCTACTACTACTACTACTGCTACTACTACTACTACTACTACTACTACTACTACTACTACTACTACTACTACTACATGTACAGTGTGAGATTCATCAACCATTGAGATGTGCAGAAAACCGTACACATAGTGCTGGAGTAAAGGCATTAAAAAAATTTTTAATATGTATTTTAGCCAAATTGGAATTCTGCATGTAATAACACATAACAGCTTTTAGCTCTTGAAGAAGGTTTTAGAAAAATATGTGTAGACTATAGAGAACCTTTTAATCTGGTGTGTTTTATCTCCTTTGGCATTCTGCCCTTCTGTCTTAAATTCTCTACACTTTACTGCCCAGCGACACCTTCAATGCCCACACAAAACATTCCTACCGTCCCCACCCAGAGTCGTTGGCAGTATGGTGGCTAAGCAGGCCACACCCCCGACAGCGCTAGTGACCACCAGCAGCAGGCGACGGCCCACTCTCTCAATGGTCAGGGTGTACAGCAGCACCGACAAAATGTCCACTGACGTCATCAGCGTGACGTTGAGGAAGATGTTCCCTGACATGTTGGATACGTTCAACATCAGCCCGTATATACACATAACGATGAACATCCTGAAATAACGAAACAACATAAATTTAGACAGTCCCCGAAGGATAGCAACTAATAAGAATTATATTCAAGATGCTATCAATAAACTCCACTCCGTTCTCCTTAGGCGAGTCACCTGCTAAGCTTACTGGTGTATTTTATATCCCTCGGTAGACTATACCGCACACCCCTCGTGGGGGGGGGGGGGGATGCCGGGGGTTTCAGTATAAATAGTATCCCCACTTTCTGGAAATTTAGTGCTTTAAATTCCCACTGTCGCTGTCTTTCTCCTTTGTTCTTTCTCATTCCTGCTCTGTTCTATCAATCTACTATACTATCTTCTTCGCCAGACCAGGCACCTACCTTTTTTCTTGAAAACTCTTCGGGAACAAAACTTCTCATTTGTGTGTGGGATTTGTCTGTTGGATCAGATTTGGAAATATTGGACGCTTTCTGCCAGGTGGTCACTGGGGCTTCCTATGATGTTATTATTTGGCAATGTAGGCATTTTATATGTATGTGTTTTGTTGATATTTTATAATGATGTTTGTAGTCTATTTTGGTTTTGTTAACGGGGGTTCGATAAATTAGAGTATAGCCTCAGCGTCCCCTGCCTGTGATGTCTTTATTGTAAAGTGACCGGCTGGTGGAGTGCATTCAGTGTTGCCACTAGGGTTGTTTCGGCAGATCTTTTAAGCGGATCAGGGGTGAGTCCTCTTTCAGCGACGTAGTGGTCTTGATTTTTTTGGTCCTGATTTGGCTCGGAAGCGTCCGCTGGACCTAAAGCACTAACCATGTAATGTAATGTAATTTATACCGCACAGTGGGTGAAAGTAGTTTTTAATAAATGGTTACAAATTACTGCAGGCAAGAAGGCGACACACTGCAATACAATACAATACAATACAATACAATACAATACAATACAATACAATACAATACAATACAATACAATACAATACAATACAATACAATACGACTTTACTTGTCTCACACGGAGCAATTACAATGGCGGCAACACATAAGTAGGCCTATTTACACATTTAACATATACACGAAAAAATAAAAATGCATTTCACAACTAACAAAACAAACAGTAACAATGTTATTTGTAAAAGTAGAATTTAAAACACAAGATCACACTAGGTGACACAATCACAACTCAACACTCAACACTGCATCATATCACAGATAGCAATTGCACTGAGATTAATATTAAAAAAGGGTACACAAAAGTAACTTTAAAATAAAAAAAATAAAAAAATATTATTTTCTGTCCCACTACATTTAAAGCGGACAAAACAACACCGAACACACACACACACACACCCACAACCACACGCACCCCCTCCCCCCATACACACACACATATTATAACGTGATTCTGGAAAGCACATTCTAAGAGTAACCAAGATAAGCAAACTATTAAAACATGTTCCAATGATCGTCACGAAAAAGTAAAGAAGGAAAAATAAAATGCTGGTAGCTACGTAAGGAATTTGACACTTTTGACTGTGATTGTGATTGTGATTCTGACTTCATCTAGCATGCACGTATTTGAACGATATCATAATTTTATTCATTGTCAGATGCTACTGATCCCCATCACAATATCGCCTTTATTAGGTAAAACATTTTGGAAAATAACTGAATACTATTTGATTTTTTAAAATTTTGGAATAAAATGTGAAGACTGATGTAGAGAAGTGACTGTTCGGCACCTTAAAATAAACTGAATGGTTTTTGTCCCGCCGTAGCTCAAGTGGTAGAGCGTTCGCCTGGCACACCGATGACCCAGGTTCGAATCCCGTGATGGGTAAGTTAAAAGGGGCCATATTTCACTGTCCATTTTAGCAGTATGATTGCTCTGGTGGTTCAGTGTTGATTTAGGACGCTATCCCTTGTTTCCTGGGATGGTTACTCCCGTCTGCCATTTCGTCAATGGTGAACGTGGACGTTAACCCTCAATGTTCATGGTGAATGTTAAAAGACGGGTGAAGCGACGAGTAAATTATGTGATCCTTGTCGCTAAGATGTGCATCAGTATTTGTAAAACGACCCAGACTAGAGTTCCTTTGGAAGATTTTTTTCTTTGTGTTACGTTGAAACGCGCATGATGGTGCGTGTGAAATGCGCACGATATTATGTGTGAAGCGCGCGCGATAGATCTGTTCGTTTTATTTTGCAAAGCATGCAATAATAGAGTGTATTTACCTTTGATTTGAGTTTGCATTGTTGTTAGAAGAAGCTTTGTATAACGTTGATAATTTTCGTTAGTCGATATTATTGGAGAATTCTCTAGATCTGCGTGTTTACTGTCGATAGAAACTTGTAGAAGTTTGAGAACGTTCCGGGAATGTGTATAGAGATGTATGACGTAAGTCAGTGATGACGAAGTTTCATTTGATTGGTGGTAGTGCGTCATTTCTACGTGTTCTAAATTGTTGGGAGTATCAAGAGACTATATAAGTGCCGCACTGTTTCAAAGGTGTGTGTGTGTTGTTGTTGATAGTGAGTTGGAAAGTAAAAAGTTGAGAGTGGAAAAGCGATTGTATGCAGTTGTTGATGTGTGCTGAATAAAAGTGGAAAACTTCATACGAAGACTTTGCCTTGTTGCTGCTGAGTGAGCAGGCTGCGTGGATAAACGAATCAGAGTTACACCTATCAGGATTTCGAGCACCGGGGCTGAATCAAATACTGATAGAAAAACACTAACATCGAATCGAGTGTAACATTTTGGGGGCCAAGCCGGGATTCACGCCATAGCCAAGGGTTCAACTGCGACAACAAGCGAGTCAACGTTACGAGAGGCAGTCATCGATGGTAGTCGCCAACAAGTTGCGTCGGGAGGGGCCAACATACTGGGACTACATCACCGATAGTTTCGGGTTGACTGCAAGGGCGTGTAGTCGCTGAAGAGTTGCTTCGTGAGCGCAACAACAGATCGGGACTACGTGGCTGCCGCAAGACTACGTCGATGGACAGTCTCGGAGCTACATCGCCAGTATTAGAGAGAGCGACGAGCGGACGTCGCGTCTACTTCAGCACAGGAGCGTGTACATCAACACTAGCGTGGTGCAGCGTCGCATACGACGAGGACAGCGGGGCCTGCGTCAGCGAAGGCGACTAGTGACAAGCATCAGCGCTACTGCAGAAAGCGTGCTGTTCTAGAACAGTCTAGAAAGGTACAGCACAGTCAAGAACTTTCCACAAAAGAACTTTCCAGGAAAGAACTTTCCAGAAGCATCAAGATGGCTGACTTCTGGCAGAAAGGGATTCAACTGAATCTAAAAGGGAAACAGTTGACGGAGTACGTCAAGTCCCAGGAGAGAATACAAGAAAGAGAAATAGAAGAGCAGCGACGCCGAGAAGAAAGAGAGATGGAAGAGAGACGACTTCAGTACCAGCTAGAGTTGGCGCGTATCCAAAACAATCAGCATGCGCCACAAGTCATCAGCAACCACATGGCTCCAAAATTGCCAGCGTTCGTCGACGGGAAGGACCAGATTGACAGTTATTTGGCGAGATTTGAAAGGTTTGCCGAAAGCTCTAACTGGCAACCTCAAGACTGGGCAATTCGACTTAGTGCATTTCTGACGGGGCAAGCACTCGAAGTTTACACCAGACTGTCGAACACTGACGCCAAAAACTACGACGTTTTGAAAGAGGTCCTATTGCAGTGCTACAACTTTACAGAGAAGGGCTACCGTAAACGCTTCCGTGAAAGCCGGCCTAAATCAGACGAGACGCCAAAGCAGTTTGTGGAGCGCCTGTCGTCATATCTACACAAGTGGGTGGAACTATCAGGAAAAGGGAAGTCTTACGATAGTCTCCTTGACCTGATTGTGAAGGAGCAGTTCCTCAATGCCTGTCACAAGGACCTGGCGACCCACTTAGAATTACAGAAGCTGCAGACGCTTAATGATGTGACCGAGGTTGCTGAAAGATATCTCCTCGCTCACGGAAAATCGTTGGGGCCACCCAAGGCGACGAAACCATTTCAGAAGACTGTAAACAATGGGAACCAGATCCAGGGGGGGCCAGGCGAGCCAGAGACAGACGGACTCCACGCCACCTCCCAGGGAAGGGCATTCAAGAGGCTGTTTCACCTGCAACGCTACAGACCACAGAGCGGCTAACTGTCCTCAAAACAAAAGTAGCGGACAGCGGGGCAGTACGGACAATGCAGCGGCGGGCAACCGGCAGAGGCGATTTTCCAATCAACGGCAAACCAGTAGATCTGACCATCAAGTGTGCGGCGGGAGCGTCATTCTTCCGAATGAGACCGAGCGCGCAGCTACTCCCGCGGACGTGCAAGAGTGCATAACCGATGGCCAACTTCTCCTTGCCAACGGAAAATCCATCCCCGTCGTCGCCAGCGCAGCTGTGACCGTACAGAACATGCCCGTTTCCAAGGGACGCGTCGGAAATCATGAAGTGACTGTCCTAAGAGACTCTGGCTGCAGTGGGGTCATCGTCAGAGAAGACCTAATCGCTAAAGAACAGTACACTGGCGATTCAAAATGGACACATATGGCCGACAGCAAATGTGTGAAAGCGCCAGTTGCGAAAGTTCATGTCAGCACCCCTTTCTACATAGGCGAAGTAGAAGCGGTTTGCCTGAAGAAGCCGCTGTGTGATTTGATGATCGGGAATATCGACGGCGCGAGACGACCCGACGACCCCGATCCAGAGTGGAGTCCTGCCTCTACCCAACGCGTCGAAGTTGCGGAGGATGATCCATTGCCATTTCCCGATGGAGACCTTACAGAGCTGCTACGGGACAGTGTGACTACTCCGGCTCAGCCCCGCCGACCAGAGATTGTCGGTGCTGTTACTACCAGGGCCCAGGCCAAGAGAGACAAGACGTCAATGCCACTGAAGGTCGCCGACAACTCCAAAACTGCCATCGTGGACAGAGATAAACTGATCCAGCTCCAGGAAGCTGATAGTACTTTGAACAAGTACAGGAACCGCCAAGACCACGTGACCAAAGGCAGTGGTACGATCTATTTCGAGGTGAAGACCAAGATCCTGTACCGAATCTTCCAGCACCCGAGGGTCAACGGAGGGAAACCACTACGTCAAGTCTTGGTACCGTTACCTCTAAGGCGCCAGGTGATGGAAGTAGCGCATGACTCAATCATGGGAGGTCACCTGGGTATCAAGAAGACGTCGGATAAAATCCAGGCGGTGTTCTACTGGCCAGGACTTCATGCGGACGTCAGCCGTTTCTGCCGATCATGTGACATTTGCCAGAAGACCATACCTCGAGGAAGGGTCCCGAAAGTGCCTATGCAGAGGATGCCTCTGATCGACCGACCTTTCAAGAGGGTGGCCTTAGACTTAATCGGCGAAATAAGACCTCCGAGTGAAGAAGGTCATCGGTGGGTACTGACTTTAGTGGACTATGCGACTCGGTACCCAGGAGCAGTGCCACTGAAGAAGGTTGACACTGAAACTGTTGCAGAGGCACTGGTGGACATGTGCAGCAGACTTGGAGTGCCTGAAGAAATCCTGACAGACCTCGGGACGCAGTTCGTCTCTGACTGCATGAAGGAGGTCAACAGACTACTGAGCATCCGGCATTTAACTACGACACCCTACCATCCAATGTGCAACGGGCTTGTCGAGAAGTTCAATGCTACGCTGAAGTCCACCCTGAAGAAACTGTGCAGCGAGCAGCCCAGACAATGGCATCGCTATATCAACGCCTTACTTTTCGCCTACAGAGAAGTACCGCAGGAGTCCACCGGCTTTTCTCCGTTCGAGCTGCTGTACGGAAGAACCATCCGAGGGCCGATGCACATCCTGAAAGAACTGTGGACGAAGGAAGTGGACACCCCAGAGGTGAAGAACAGTTACCAGTACGTGTTTGAGCTACGAGAGAAGCTGGAGCAGACTCTCGAGATAGCCAGAGAAAACCTGAAGAAATCCCAGGACTGTGGAAAGCACTACTATGATCGTAGGGCTGTGAACAGGAAGCTCAAACCTGGCAACAAAGTGCTGGTGCTGCTACCTACTGATCATAATAAGTTGCTGATGCAGTGGAAAGGCCCGTACGAAGTGGAGACCGTGGTGGGGATCAACGACTATAAGGTGAAGGTCGGCCAGCATTCAAAGATATACCACGCCAACCTCCTTAAGCTGTACGTGGAGAGGCCGCCAGAGACTGTACACGTAGCAACAGCAGCTGAGATCGACGACAGCTTCAACAGCGAGGAACTGTTGGAACTGGGAGACTTCCACAGCAAAGAAGGCATCAATGATGTTAAGCTAGGACCACGCTTGACGGAAGGTCACAAGATGGAGCTCAAGGACCTTATGGGTGAGTTCCCCCATAGCTTCAGCGATGTCCCAGGCTCTACGACTTTGGTCGAACATGAAGTCCACCTCACTTCAAATATTCCCGTTCGATCAAAACCCTTTCCTATCCCTTTCAAGGCCCGTGAATCCTTGAAGAAAGACATCGATGAGATGCTGAAGATGGGCATCATCAGGGAGTCCAGTTCCCCCTACGCGTCCCCTTTCGTGGTCGTGAAGAAGAAGGACGGGAGCAACAGAGTATGCATCGACTACAGGAAGGTTAATAAGATCACCGTCTTCGACCCTGAGCCGATGCCTACTGCAGCAGACCTCTTCCGCCAATTATCGGGGAGTAGAATCTTCTCAAAGATTGACCTCAGCAAGGGTTATTGGCAAGTCCCCGTGCGTCAACAGGACATACCAAAGACTGCTTTTATAACTCCTGATGGGACGTACGAGTGCCTTAGGATGCCCTTTGGCATGGTCAACAGCGGAGCTACCCTGAAGAGAGGGATGAAGAAGATGCTCAAAGGGATGGACAATGTCGTGAGTTACTGGGACGACCTGCTAGTCCACACTCAGACCTGGAAGGAGCATCTGCAGACCTTGAGGAAGCTGTTCCACCGTCTTCAAGAAGCCAACCTGATCGTGAGACCCAGCAAGTGCATTCTGGGAGCTGACAACGTCGACTGCGTCGGACATCCGACAGAAGAAGGAGATAACGGAGGATGCACTGACTCCAGGAAAGCCCACGTGATCATCGTCTTTGACCCTGGGCCGATGACAACCGCAACTGACGAGGGCGTCGTTTCCTTGCGGATGAAAGAACATTGACTGTGTGTGAATGAACTGAGAACATTGGCAATATCCAGACAGACTTGAAGATGAAAACCATTGACTCTGTGTGGATAGACTGAGCGCATTGACAGTATTCAGAAAGTCTGAGATAAGTTTTAATTCTGTACTTTGCTTGTGCATTACGTTTCAACGTTGTTGAAAGAAATTAAGTAAATTTCTTCTTGAGTGGGGGGGGGTATGTTACGTTGAAACGCACATGATGGTGCGTGTGAAATGCGCACGATATTATGTGTGAAGCGCGCGCGATAGATCTGTTCGTTTTATTTTGCAAAGCATGCAATAATAGAGTGTATTTACCTTTGATTTGAGTTTGCATTGTTGTTAGAAGAAGCTTTGTATAACGTTGATAATTTTCGTTAGTCGATATTATTGGAGAATTCTCTAGATCTGCGTGTTTACTGTCGATAGAAACTTGTAGAAGTTTGAGAACGTTCCGGGAATGTGTATAGAGATGTATGACGTAAGTCAGTGATGACGAAGTTTCATTTGATTGGTGGTAGTGCGTCATTTCTACCGTGTTCTAAATTGTTCGGGAGTATCAAGAGACTATATAAGTGATGCACTGTTTCAAAGGTGTGTAAGTCCCCTATACGCACTGTGTCCGGGGACGGAAATCTATCAAATCAATCAATCAAAGGTGTGTGTGTGTGTTGTTGATGATAGTGAGTTGGAAAGTAAAAAGTTGAGAGTGGAAAAGCGATTGTATGCAGTTGTTGATGTGTGCTGAATAAAAGTGGAAAACTTCATACGAAGACTTTGCCTTGTTGCTGCTGAGTGAGCAGGCTGCGTGAATAAACGAATCAGAGTTACACCTATCAGGATTTCAAGCACCGGGGTTGAATCAAATACTGATAGAAAAACACTAACATCGAATCGAGTGTAACACTTTGGTTACATATAAATCTACGTAAATTAGCCAACAACATTTGACTGCCGAAACAATTCAAACGGAATATTTGATTTTAACAAAAAAGGAAGATTTTTTTAATGCTTATTTAGTAATGCATGTTATGTGTTTATTTCAATTAATTATTTTTTTATGATTGTTTGTTGTTGATATGTTAGAAATCTAATAATTCTTCAAATCTTCATTTGCCTGTATTTATTGTGTTAAACCCTCTCCCGTTTGCCTTTTCCAGACAGGGGGCTAAAATGAATACAGAATCAATGTTTTTCACTCCTCCTCCCTTCCATCCCCATATGTAATCTTTTACCAAGTCACGTCATCTGTTCATGGATGGTGGCGGCACCGGCTCGGTTCTTGGTAGTCATATTATCTGTTGTTTTGCATGGCCATGTTTTACTGTAATTATTTAACCATTTGATAAGTGTATACCTGTTCTGTGTGAGTGTGTGTGTGGGTGTGTGCTTGTGTGTGTGTGTGTGTGATTGCACGTGTGTTGTCAAGCGCGGCGAGCTCGCTTTCCTTACCGTTTGCGAGGTACCGCGCGATACAAATGTACTGTATTATTATTATTATTAAGACAAACACGAAAACAACAACAACAGACTACTACTACTACTACTACTACTACTACTACTACTACTACTACTACTACTACTACTACTACTACTACTAATAATAATAATAATAATAATAATAATAATAATAATAATAATAACTGCAGACATGTAAATTATACAGTAAAAATGTGTTACTGTCAATTGATTCTTGAACATTAACATCGATATTCTTGTTCTTATATAACAGATATAAAACAGGACATTCATATAAAATATATTAAGCAGATATTGATTGTAAACAGGCACATTTAAAAACTTCATCTTTTGAAAACATAGTATTCCATGAATTTACTCTAGTAGAAAATACTATTAAATCCTTAAACCAGGATTCGGTAAAATACACCTTGATTTATCTAGAAAATATATTTATAAATCTCAATTTCACCTCTTGAATATTTAAATTGATATTTTTGTCTTTATATAACAGAAATAGGAAAAACACATGTCGGTTGTAAACAGACACAAACTCCGTCTTTTGACGACTTCGTGTTCCGTGAGTTTTTACAAGTAGGAATTACTATTAAATCCTTAAACTAGGAAGAGATCAAGTATGCCTTGATTTCTCTTGAAAATATATTTATAAATCTTAATTTTACCTCTTGAATATTTACATCGATATTCTTTTCTTTATATATCAGAACTAGGAAAAACACATGTCGGTTGTAAACAAACACAAACTCGTCTTTTTGACGACTTTGTGTTCCATGAATTTTCTCTAGTATGAATTACTATTAAGTCCTTAAACTAGAAAGAGGTCAAGTATGCCTTGATTTCTCTTGAAAATATATTTATAAATCTCAATTTCACCTCTTGAATATTTACGTCGATATTCTTTTCTTTATATACCAGAACTAGGAACAACACATGTCGGTTGTAAGCAGACACAAACTCCGTCTTTTTGACGACTTTGTGTTCCATGAATTATGTCTAGTATGAATTACTATTAAATCCTTAAACTAGAAAGAGGTCAAGTATGCCTTCATTTCTCTTGAAAATATATTTATAAATCTCAATTTCACCTCTTGAATATTTACATCGATATTCTTGTTTACAACAGAAATAAAATAAGTCCTTCGCGTATCCAGCAGTCCCAGCTGCCGAGCAGAGAGCTCGGCGTAATGGCCATCTGTACCTAGGACAAAATCCCACAAACTTAAACTACTGGCAGCAGAGAGGGGGTGATAGATCTTTCATATTTTCAACTTTATCCAAGGAGGACAGCTTCCAATAGGGGTTATGTCCAGGATGCTATCATTTAACTCCGGTCCCACCCCCCACCCCTCCTCTCTTGCATAGGCGATACAATCTCAATCTAATGTATTCTGTCTCCCATGTAAAATATATGTTTCACAGATATCGCTATGTCGCAAAAAGAAAGATCTGTTGATAATTTAACATTTACTCTAGTGGAAGAAGTTACTATGAACTCCGTAAACCAGAAAAAAAATCATAAATATTTCCCAAAGTACTGTCATCGGAAATCAGTTAAATGTGGGCGTGCGGTGTTCAGCGATAGACCTACTTACAGCGTCGTGATGCATAAAGCGTGTCTTTGTCTCACAACAGTGAGAGGCAAGCATAAAGCTCGGGAGGTCTCAGCTACGCTGTGCAAACAAGACTCCTCCCTTCTCAAGACACACAGAGGGACAGAGAGAGAGAGAGAGGGAGGGAGAGATAGAGGGAGGGAGAGATAGAGGGAGGGAGAGAGAGAGAGGGAGGGGGAAGGAGGAGGAAGGAGAACCTTGTCTGATCAGGTTACGCTGTATGATCTCAATGTTCATTCTGATGAAAGTTATGCAAGTTCAACTAGCAACAGCTTGGTCATGTAAACAAACTTTTAAAGCAATCTATTTAATTAACTGCTAACATTTCTCTTAAAACTGGAGAATTTGTTTGTTTTATTTGAAGAGGTTAATTGTTGCAATTGTGTAAGTGAATAATTGTTTGCAATTATAGTTTTAATACAATAAGCAATACATAAATAAATAAATAATAAAATAAAATAAAATAAATTGTTTATTGGCATCATCATTATCATTATCATCATCATCATCATCATCATCACCATCAAAATCATCATCATCATCATCTTGATATAAATAACACAAGCATTACAAGCAGTCTTGCGTCTGTAAAATAAATAAATAAATAAATAAATACTCCTCCCTCCTCTTTCCTGTTCACGTATTGTTAACTCACCAACTCAAATACAAGAGTGTGTAGCGGACGCACAATCGCGGGTACCGAAAGAGGCCAAAGGGACTCACTCGCGAGGATTTTTTAGGAAGCCCCTCGATGTTTTGCAGCATGGGAGGAAATGGAGTCCCATTGACACGCGCGATGTGGTCCATGATTTTCTGCGCTTCCGCTGTCCTACCCTTTGACAGCAACCATCTCGGGGACTCTTGGATGAAGCTAGTCGAAGAAAGGAAAAACCAAAACAAATACGCATGCACACGCGAAACAACACAAATATGCATACTAACGCCCAGTTTTAAAGTTTTCGTGTTAATGATTCTTTTTCTTTGTGTTAGAGAAGGAAATTTTCTCAATTCTGACGACGGACACAGCCGCACAGATGTGGGGGTAACTAAAGTAATTTGAACATATGTAGTAGGTATACTGCACATAAAATCCGATTTGGGAAGCAAAGGAAAGAATGCGTTGAGTTCGATCTGAGTGCATGAAGAGGGTAAGAGTGGGGGTGGAGAGAGAAAACCATTATCATGGAGAATTCACACACGAAGAAGGGCCTGTTGAAGAATGGGTGGTGCGAAAGAAATTCTAGAGCAAATTGATGAAGCTTAGTTAGTTAGTCATTGTTTA
Organism: Oncomelania hupensis; assembly: GCA_036898135.1. Taxonomy (NCBI): domain Eukaryota; kingdom Metazoa; phylum Mollusca; class Gastropoda; order Littorinimorpha; family Pomatiopsidae; genus Oncomelania; species Oncomelania hupensis. The sequence continues at coordinate 34,244,537 of CM072515.1, forward strand.
TAGGGTCCAGCGGACAGCAAAGAGCCGAATCAGGACCACAACTTGGTTGAACGAGGACTCGCCCCCGTTCCGCATAAAAGATCAGCTGAAACAACTCTAATGGTAACACTGAAGGCAATCCACCAGCCGGTCACTTTACGAAAAAGGCATCTTATGGAGAGGAAGCTGAGGCTCTACTCTAATTTATGGAAGCCCCAAAATAGAATAGAAACGTCGTTATTAAGTATTAACAAAACACATACCTAGAAAATGCCTACATTGCTAAATAGTAATACCATAGAAAGCCGTAGAGACTATTTGGCAGAAAGCGTCCAATATCACCAAGCTGACCCAACAGACCCCATTCATAAATCACTAGTGGTTTTTGTACCGGCAAGCCAGGGTACACAGATTGCTGTTTAAAATGTAGACAGAGAGACAACTGTTGTCTGCGAGTTTCATTTGGACGATGATACCTCCCCATATCCCCCTTGATACCTCCCCATACCCCCTTGATACCTTCTGTAACCCCCTTGTAACCTACCTGTACCCTCCTTGATACTTCCCCGTTGATAGTTTCGCAGGTATGGATGAAAGGGATCGACCATCACCATACCCCCTTATATATACCCGTATCCCCGTTATGCCTACCCATGCCCCTTTAAACCTACGCGTAGCCCCCTTTTACCTACACGTACCACCCCATCCCAATCCTTGGTAATAATAATAATAATAATAATAATAATAATAATAATAATAATAATAATAATAATAATAATAATAATAATATTGAATATAGAATAATACAAATAGAAATCATAAAAACCACCAAGGTTTTAAATTAAAATTTGATATAAGATATTATAATTATAATAATAATAATAATTATTATTATTATTATTATTATTATTATTATTATTATTATTATTATTATTATTATTAGTTAATTAATAATAATAATAATAATAATAATAATAATAATAATAATAATAATAATAATAATAATAATAATAATAATAATAATAATAATAATAATAAATAAATAAATAAGTTACAAGTAAAAAGCCTAAATTAAAAAGAAAAATATCCATATTGTAGTGTAAAAAAAATAACATAAAAAAAAATGGCCGGCGGGAGATTTGAACTTGGGTCGCCTGCACGGTAGGCGAATATCTTACTACTACTACTACTACTACTACTACTAATAATAATAATAGTAATAATATTGAATATAGAATAATACAAATAGAAATCATAAAAAACACCAAGGTTTTAAAATAAAATTTGATATAAGATATTATAATTATTATTATAATAATAATTTTTATTATTATTAGTTTATAAATAATAATAATAATAATAACAATAATAATAATAATAATAATAATAATAATAATAATAATAATAATAATAATAATAATAATAATAATAATAATAATAATAATAATAATAATAATAATAATAATAATAAATAAGTTAAAAGTAAAAAGCCTAAATTAAAAAGAAAAATATCCATATTGTAGTGTAAAAAAAAAACCCGTAAAAGAAATATGGCCCGCGGGAGATTTGAACTTGGGTCGCCTGCACGGTAGGCGAATGTCTTACTAAGTGAGCTACCAAGGCTTCATATAAAGACCATCAATTTTTTGGTCTATATGGGAAAACATGCTGAAACCTCGATTCGATTTTTAATTAATCAAATTTAATTAGTTAAACACAAAATTTTGTAAGATTGGTGACATGAGTGCAAAAGTGTTTTGAATGGAAATAACACAAAATTTGCGGTATTACGCAATGGCACGTTCTTGACACGGGTTGAATGGAAACCACGCGCGGAATGAGGCTATTGCAGTTTGTGGACATTTTGTTTATTTATTTATCTCAGAAACGGTTAAACGTTCGGTAAGAAATGTCGGCTATAACGATTTCGCGGGTTTTGAGAGCACAGCAGGCCGATCCGCAGCGCCCAGCACCTGCCCAGATCAGCGTCCATACCGGACAAACTTTACAGTAGAGGCGAAGAAGGACTTCCGGCTAAGCAATTTATATATATAGATGAGTTTTGGAAGAGTTCTCAAAAGAAATGTAGGTGACTGGTCTAGCGATAAAGAACACAAGAGAATGACTGAAACTGGGGTAATTTAAAGCACTAAATTTCCACAAAGTGGGGATACTATTTATACAGAAACCCTCGGCACCACCACCGATGGCGGAGGGGTGAGGGGGGGGAATTCATGAAGCGATCCTTCGTTGTTTTACGTCTTTGCTAGATGCTTGGGATGCTTTGCATACATGCACAGAAACACCAACTTCATAAGTAAGCTAGACGGCTTTGGCTTCAGTCTTTGCAGAGAAAAGGTATTAAAGAGACTCCCTGCGTCACATGAAAAAAAAAGTCCCTGTGCTATACAGGAGCGGTGCAAGAAATTCTAGAACAGAGGCATGGCGGACGGAAAGGTTAATTCACTTAATGCAAGGACACGATGCAAAGTATAGATACGTGTCTTTCCATCGAGTGAACAAGTCCTTGCGTCCGCCATACAGATGCATAAATTGTCCTTTGGTTGATTTGCCTGTACCATTACTTTATTAGCCTACTTTAGTATTACGTTTAGAAATGGGCCACTGGTGCCATCAGCAGGGACTTAAGTGGGACAAGGCTATTCTATACAAATCCAACGACCTCCTCTATACACAAGTAACCAGTGATAACACAGAGAGAACTGGAGCTCTTAAAACAGCCTGAAAATGGTTTGATCCAGTCTTTGAGGAACAACGCTGCAAGTAGATATAACAGCAACGTTGTCTAATTATCTGTGTCCTTTACTCACAAATAGCCGATGACAACAGGGACCACAGGGGCAATGAGAGCGGCTTGGTAATGGCTCCAGTCCCTGAGGAAAAAGGCCGCTAGAACGCTCAGCAGCGACATCGCGATCTCGCAGCTTTTGAACGTCATGGAGATTAACCGTCGGTGACTCGTTCCCATCAGCTCCATGCCTGAAAAGACAGAAAGCATTTCAAGTCTGTGCAGGTAATTGAACTTACATAGCGGGTTTGGCAGCTCAGAGATTTGCTTAAAGGTCAACATCATTGAAACATAAAACTGAGCACAAAATATCTACATAATAAAAGAAGTCACATGCCAAACAACTTTTTTCCGAAAAATACTGCCTTTTTTAAATATTTAATAAAATCTACTTCGAATAAACTTTTGCACCTTCGAAAAGCCCGCTCACGTGACCACTTGGCTCGTGACGTCAACTGCAGTAGACAATATAGAGTCCGATAGTGCCCCTTCTCTACCAAACCGCAGGAAAACGAAGAGCAGTGGCCTATATTGTGCCGTTGGAGGTTGTACAAACAAACAAGCGGATGGGTTAACATTGCATAGGTTTCCAAAAAACGAAGAAGTGCGAAATAAGTGGGTGAGATTCGTGCAGGAAAAGCGTGTAAACTTCGGTCCGAAGTACGGGACACCAACTGAGTCGTCAGCAATTTGCGCAAAACACTTCGCTGAAGACTGCTACCCCCCAAGTGCCACTTTAATGCGGAGCTTTGGGATGAAAACAATACAGACATTAAAGCCTGGCTCTGTTCCAACGATCCAAAGTCCGTGTGCCATTGCAACAAGCGCCTCAACAACAGCAACAGTGATTCAAGTTAGTAGTAGGCCTATTAGTACTGTTTCAACTTCAACTACAGTCACAGTGGCTACTACACATCCATCGTCTGCTATCAGTTTGCCGGGCATCAGGAAAGTCAGAGCACAGGCTGTGAAGTCCGTAGGCCTTGCCTCAATTACATACTATAGTACTCTCCTATAGTATGTAATTGAGGCAAGGCCTACGGACTTCACAGCCTGTGGTCAGAGGAGCTTTTCAGAAAAGGGAACGCAAGAGGGTATATGTTAAGATAAGATAAGATAAGAATATTTATTTACCAAGTAAAAAACGTTACAAGGATTTTGGTGTGGCATGGCGACAGTGAAATACACCCTTTCTTGCACAGTCATTCATCGTGTCATACACTTCATTGGCCTATAACATGTATACAGCACTAAAGGATAGGTAACCACAGTAACATACATCACTTATCAGCCATATAAAGTTATGGAGTAAAACACACCCTGCAGGTAAAACAAAATACAGCATTAAAACAATTTAGCAGCATTAAATAAAATGAAAATTATTAAGAATGTTAGGCTTCACATCCAAATCTACACACACAACACACCACACACACACACACACGCACACACACACAGCGTAGCATACTCGTACTCCTATTTCACAAAGGTACAAATCAAGCAATGGTTGTGAGTTTTCAGTTTATACAGATCATTCCATGTTTGGTGATGTACTGAGGACAGCGTCAGGGAAGAAACTGTTTCTGAATCGAGAAGTTCTGGCTCTTAAAGCGCGGAACCGACGGCCAGAGGGCAGAAGCTCGAAGAGACTATTGGCTGGGTGTGATGGATCGCAGACTGTCTTTTCCGTTTTCCGTTCCATTCGCGTTGTGAAAATGGAGGCGACAGATGGAAAGTCGCAACCAGCTATTTTGGAGGCAGTCTTAACAATGTGCTCGAGCTGTTTCTTTTCTATCGCGGTTGTGCTGCCGTACCAGACAGTGATAGAGAAGCACAAAATGCTCTCTATCACCGCGCGATAGAACTGTGCCATAATTTTACTAGACATACCGAACTTTCGCAGCTGTCTCAGAAAGTGGAGACGCTGTTGGCACTTTTTTACAATAGAGGTGGTGTTATTATTCCAACTCAGGTCGCTCGAGATGACGGAACCGAGAAATTTGAACGAGTCGACCTGCTCAACGGTTTCCCCATTGATGACAAGGGGCAATACCGGGACCTTTATTCGGCGAAAGTCGATCACGACCTCTTTTGTCTTCGAGACGTTCAGTTCCAGGTCGTTGTCCGAGCACCAGCCAACCATTCTTCGAACCTCTTCCCGATACGCCGTCTCGTCCGTATCAGAGATCAGACCTTCGAGGGTAGTGTCATCGGAAAATTTTAACATTTTCACAAACGGGGTTGCAGATACACAGTCATTTGTGAACAGAGTGAAGAGTAGTGGAGAGAGAACGCATCCTTGTGGAGCGCCAGTGTTCAGTGTTACAGAGGCAGAGAATGAGTTGTTCACTGGTCTAGCCCGTATAATTATTTGTTTATTATTACAATTAGTACTCGGGGGTCGAATTCGTTTCTAACAGAAGAGAGCACTGCTGTAACACGACAGATCGAGTGAAGAAACACTGCTTGTCTCGCTTGTAACTTCTTCGCAGTCGGCCATTGTATGCAGCTGCTGACGTCACTGCGAGGGGAGATCAGCGATAGCTGCGTTTTAGATTATTACTTCCCTTACCCTTAATTACAGGTAAGAAATCCCACTTTCAGTGATCGATATCTATTAAACGGTAGAGCTTTGCTTACCGAATTTTTTGCATCTGGTATTATTTAGTAAAGTTCTTTCAGCAGAAACTTTTTGACCGAGCACTGTGGTTGACCTTTAAGGCTTAGGCCACGAGAATCCAGATTTAGCAAAACAATTGGCTGAATTGAAGTCATTAATTATCGAACCCTCGTCATCAAGGGTGCAGATACGTTTGATTTGAGGCATGAACCCCACCACCCAGCCCCCCCAAGGATTAAATATAAATGGCGGTTTTTACATCTTGTTGCTGTTCCCGAAGTGCGTGCTTTACAATGGCAAGGCGCCTCTGGGAACGCGATCTTGGAACTCATTTATCAACACTATTGAACTGCATGCTGAAAAAAATCACGTTTGTCTATATCAGCATATGGTTGTTTTTAAGTTGTTCAATGGGTGTAAGGAAGGAAAACTGGAGATGTGTATTCTGGGCCTTACCAATAACGTAACAGCAAAGATAGGCACCAGTGGTTGTTCCCCCTAACAGGAAGCGGAAGGTCATGAGTAGCGGAAGTGAGGTAACGAACACCATCCCAATGGTGGAACTCAGCAAACCCAACAGCATCACAGTGTAAACACGGCGGCGCCCAAATCTGTTGAATATATACAGGAATCAATGAATCAATCACTAAATCAATCAAAGAATCAATCAATCGATCGATCGATTTATGTATCGAAGCCTAATAAATGTGTAAGCTGGTTAACATTTTGTTGCTGCACTTTTTCTTGGCAATAAATTACTTGTCTGCTATCATTAAGTAGGCTTATACGCTTGTGAGAGAGATTGGACAGGGCCGGTTAGCCACCTTGCAGAATTCTTTTCTTCATAAGCAAACAGGTTCTGTATTGATTGAATATTAGGACAAATCAAATGTCACTCAACTGGTCACCGCAGACGCTACTGAGAAAGGCCCCAACGAATTTGCCAGCAAATATCATCATGTTGGCGTTGGATCGGTAGATCTTTCTTCGGCACACCAGATTCAGCTGCAAACATAAAATTTGAAATCTTCATTGTCATTATCGTCGTAGTCATCATCATCATCATTATCATCATTATCATCAACAACAACAACAACAACATCATCATCATCATCGTCGTCGTCACACCAACACCAACAATATCTATCACACCACCATCATCACCGACAACTACAACAACAACAATAACAATCACCCGAGAAGAGAGCGTTTCGGTGAAGACAGACTTGTCGTAGACCCATTCTTCGCATTCTCGGAGAGTCCTGTTTGACGTCATACTGTCTTCGTACGTTTTGACGTCATACACGTTGCAGCGCCGGTCGCGACCATGGACGTCGGTAGGTATGGAGTCGTTAATGAGGCTGGCATGAAGCTGGTTTTGTACGGCGTAGGTGTCGTTGGGGTAGTGGAGAAGCTTGCACCTGAAGTCATGACATGAACGAATCATCTGGTGTCGATGCCAAAATATGTGATTAAATAGAACATCACTGGCAAAACATGTCTACATAGTCTTGGGTAGTTATACCACATTTTCAACGCGACTAATGTTGTTTCTGTGCTACAAAATGCTTACTGTCTAAATTACACCAGGTTTTCAGGTTTTAAATGACAAACGTTTCGAGATTAATGCAGTCAGTAGCATTATGTAGTCAAATGGTCTACTGTAGTCGCATAAAAAAAATCGTTACCAGTATTTAGCGTCTTCCTCCTCCTCATCATCATCATCCTCATCCTCATGACCATTACATCATCATCACCATCATCATCATCATCATCATCATCACCACCACCACCAACAACAACGTCAACATCATCATCGTTGAGGCACTTACCTGTGTCCAGGGATGTACATAGTGAAGACAGGTGCATTGTTATGCACGAGGACGCAGCCTCCCGTGAGACACACCAGCAGCAACAGACGTCTCTGGTAACGACCAAACCCCCCTATCTTCACCAACCCATCATCGAACACCACATTCACCTCCTCTTCCTGCTGACCCTTCTCCGTCGTAGGCGCTGCGCTGGCCATCTTACTGCTGCGATCAGTCTTGTACAATTATTTGCATCAGTATATATATATATATATATATATATATATATATATATATATATATATATATATATATATAGCACACCGAATGTAATAACTAATAGAGCGTCAACATTTATCAGGCCTATGTTTCCAATTTGATTGAAGTGCTACTACACCCAACACTTTCGGTGAGTAATCCAAACTCCAAATTCTAATACAACAAATTATGTATAGGTGTATAGCATACAGCCCGGGTCTCATCAGGCTTTGATGCTACCACAGCAATGAAAAATGCCATTATATTTTATTATTGATTTGCATCTGATGACTTTGCACAAAACACTGCAGAATACCGTGAAGATCCGATATAATTATTGCAGTAGAGAGCCATCAATCGATATTTCAATATTACAGATTTTTTTTAAAGTCTAACAACCGGGACTTTGGAAGAGTTTGGGATATTTGAATAATTTCCGGATTTGATTATCAATTTACACTGCAACTCGACAAACAGTAGATTTACTGGTGTGTCGTTCTGCAGTTGTGTATATTAATGTCTTTGACCTTGTAAGTTTTAATTAATCGTGTGTTCCTCTTACATCAATGCTATGTATTAATTCAGAGTACGATGACATTTTGAATTTTTAAAAAAGATGCAAAATTGAGCATTACCAAACGTTACACGTTGTGATCAAGAAAGAAACGCAAAGGAAATAATGTAAAATCAAACGCCGCTTGAAAAAAATAAAAATAAGATATAGGCCATAAACTATAGGAAAACAGAGCGATATGCACGTAATTAAAGGAATGTAATTAAAGGAATGTAATATACTACCTATGTGACACTACACCACACTTCATTACAAGTACAAGTAATATGTTTATTAAGAAAACAACAATTATTCTTGTTTTTACCTTGAGTGTGTTTAAATAACTGGATATCTTGGTTTTTATATAAAGACTCGCTGTGTTGCTTTTATCTGCTTTTTTCTGCCTTTCTAGAACACAGGTAATAATAGACTTACATAATTATAATTATTCACCTGCATGTTACAGTCACTGGGTCAGCAAAAGACTGTCCTCCCAATATTGTAAAGAAATAGGCCTAATACTGCCTGCCGCGTAATAAATCAACAAAACTGTGCACAGGCATATCTTTACGTATAGCGTATTCACAAGACAATAAGAATAATTCTTAATACTACTAAAATACACAACACAAAAATAAAGGTGTATATCTAAATTTAGCCGCTCATGCTGTGGAATATTTAAATTCACACACGCAAATGATTACACTGCATAACAAGGTAGATTGCATTTGACACATCTAATTAGTCACGCTTCACCCTACACCAAAAATTTTACTATTTAATAAATCCATGCTGTTCAGTTTCAACATACAAATTGAGTGTGTTTGTATAATACCTCAGAAAGTTTCTCAAAGCCTAGTTAAAAAAAAAAAAAGAAAAATGGCATGACCCAGCTTGCACAAATTAGTGACAGCAGACAATTCAGTTGCAAAAAGAAGGTCGTTGTGAAAATGATGAAGGAGAGGGCAGGTGGCTGTCGCTGTGCTGTGGTACTGGCAATAGGTTAACTGAAACGTATGAAGCGGATTGTTGGAAGAGAGCTGGTTGATGACAGTTTTCTCCAGCAGTTTTGAAAGAAATCCTCGCACGTCCTCGCCACAAACACAAAAACACGCGTTTGACGCAGGAAGCCTCTTTACAACGACTGTGCGTGTGTGTGTGTGTGTTGTGTGTGTGCGTATGTGTATTTGAGTATTGTTGTTGTTGTTGTTGTTGTTGTTGTTGTTGTTGTTTTGTTGTTGTTGCTTGAAGCGAACAACACTGAAACACAGGTAGTTTTTCGGATTCATTGAAATTTGGGAATCCCATGACCAAACACATTTGCTAGTCGCCTTTCACGTTTGTTTTAGCAATAATAGATAGGCCTAAGTGTCTTCTTATACGTTTGCAAAACATGGACCCTCACAACAGATCTACAACGACGAACACAAAGCATGGAGATAAAGTGCTACCGAAGACTTGTGGGCATTTCCTTATACCCAACCCATCATCAACAACGAAATCCGACAGACCATCACACAAGCCATTGGACAACAAGATGACATGCTCACAGTGGTAAAGAAACTGAAACTCCGATGGTATGGCCACATCACCAGAGCATCAGGCCTTGCAAAGACCATCCTGCAAGGCACAGTGCAAGGACGCAGAAGAAGAGGGAGAGAGAAAAGAGATGGGAGAACAACATTCGAAAATAGACTGGCTTGACACTGAGCAAAGTTATGAGGAATGCTGTGGACAGATAAATATTGAGTAAAACGATCATCTATGGTGCCCCAATGACCTTCGAGTTACGGGATAGGATATGACAGGATAGGAAATAATGCCAATTTCATAACCGTTTGCCGCTCACAAAACAACTGTAGGGCGTCTGGCGTATACACACAGGTAAAACATCATCTCAACACGACTGAAGAAACTCTCATACATTTTGCAGGCGGAGTATAGGTAATATAGGTACTATGTATGTGTACAAAGGATGGGGACTCGCAAGTCGACAGTAACTATCAGAGACCAACAGAGGCATGACTGTAGTGTAAACCTTGCTTGTATCGTGTAATATTCAGTGAAATCCGGAAAGTATCCTATAGAAATTCTTTATCCAA
>CM072515.1:34262168-34519668 GCA_036898135.1 Oncomelania hupensis
TCTGTTACAATTAATTGTCGATAACTTGGTGTTGACTGTTGGTTAATCTGTAAGTGAGGGCTGACATTATTATATTGATTTTTTTTTAAGGGGTAACAAAGTAAATAGCCTACAAATCATCGAATTGAATGATCACGTTTATTACATTCTGTTACTTGACATTTTGAAGGCAGTATAGTATGGTATAGTATAGTATAGTATAGTATAGTATAGTATAGTATAGTATAGTATAGTATAGTATAGTATAGTATAGTATAGTATAGTATAGTATAGTATAGTATAGTATTTGACATTTTGAAGGCAGTATAGTATAGTATAGTATAGTATAGTATAGTATAGTATAGTATAGTATAGTATAGTATAGTATAGTATAGTATAGTATAGTATAGTATAGTATAGTATAGTATAGTACGGTATGGTATGGTATGGTATGGTATGATATGGTATGGTATGGTATGATATGGTGTGGTATGATATGGTATAGTGCAGTGTATTGTCGTGTCGTGTAGTGTAGTATAGTATAATTATGGAACTTTGGAACTTTGTCCTTTTATTAAACAAACAAATGATGAAACAGCAAATATCAAGTTAGGCTCCTAGCCCAGGGGGGCCGTAAAGCCAGACAAGGGAGGGAAGAGGGTAGGGATACACAATATATACATAGTGATTACAAGAACGGCACTATATTACAACACACAGCAGCCTCTAACTACAAACAATAACATATGCACTAAATGAAAAAGCAACAACAATGTTCAACCATTTGTGACACCTCTTAAAAAATAAAAATAATGAAAAAAAAATAAAAAAAAATAAATAATAAATTGATATGCACTCAAAAGAACAATCGCATAAAGATACAAGATAAAACAAAAACAACAGTCATCAGAGAAGTGAAAGAACAAGGGAAAAAATGCCAGAACAGTGAAGCACACGTACATGCATGACCACCAAACAGTATTCAAATATTGGAAGGAAAAAAAAATTTAAATAAATAACCAATGCTGTGCTACTTAAAAAGTGAAAGTATTATTCCAATAAGACGACTTAAATGTATCAGTGTGCTTTTTGATTTCGAGTTCATTAGCTGATTTAATTTGAAGACATTTGGGTGATTCCTAGTGTAGTGTAGTGTAGTGTAGTGTAGTGTAGTGTAGTGTAGTGTAGTGTAGTATAGTGTGGTGTAGTGTAGTGTAGTGTAGTGTAGTGTAGTGTAGTGTAGTATAGTGTAGTATAGTGTAGTATAGTGTAGTGTGTGGTGTGGTGTAGTGTAGTGTAGTGTCCTATCCTATCCTGTCCCATAACCCGAAGGTCGTAGGGGCACCACAGATGATCGTTTAACCAGCATACTCCATCTTTCTCTGTCCTCAGCAGCCCTCATGGTTTCGCTCAGTGTCAAACCAGTCCATTCTCGAATGTTGTCCTCCCACCTCTTTTTCGGTCTCCCCCTTCTTCTACCTCCTTGCACTGTGATTTGCAGAATGGTCTTTGCAAGGCCTGATGATCTGGTGACGTGGCCATACCATCGGAGTTTCCGTTTCTTCACCACTGTGAGCAGGTCATCGTGTTGTCCAATGGCTGTAAAAGTGTAGTGTAGTATAGTATATTATAGTATATAGTATAGAATAGTACAGTATAATATTTAACACTCTTATGCAGCGCTTTCCCAGTTCAACGAGTGACTTAAGGCGTTGGCTGAGAACAGAACCTGTCTAACTGAAGCCGCCAACTTGCTGCTTGATACGCACTTTCTCCACGCCCTACACACTGAGCGATCTTAACAGAAAACCCTAGGTAAAGAAAGTACAATGACATTTTCAAGGTCAGCTATCAGCGACATGTCTACTTCGACCACACTTACCTACTCCTCCTCCTCTTCCATGAATAGCACAGATGGCATTCTACAGCGTCTAAGTGACGAACGAGCGCGCCAGCTTCTTTCCGTCTTCGTCGTTCTCGCCATCATCTTCGTCGTCGGGGTAGTCGGAAACTCTCTCACAATGTACATCTACTGGTTCAAATTCAAGGCCACAAGGTCAAGGGCGGCCATCGTGACCTTGGCTGCCTTTGACCTCATCAGCTGCTTGGTGGCCATTCCTGGCGAGGCAGTGGATCTTCGCTTCTCCTTCAACTACGGAAGTGACGCCATGTGTCGGATTCTCCGCGCATGCGCCACTTTTCCCAGTATCGCTTCCGGTATCATGCTGACCGCTGTGGCCTTTGACCGCTATCGCCTGATCTGCACCCCTCACAAGTAAGTATTATAGGTGTAGTTATTGTTGTTGTTGTCGTTGTTGCTGTTCTTGTTGGCGTCTTCGCTTTTGTCATCGCGTTTATAATATTTTGCATCAATGTCTGGGAATATATAATAATTTACTTTTAATATGTTTTTAAACTTATAGGGGTGCTGATTTTTAAATTTGCTCTTCTCTTTCTTTTATTCGTTTCTTCTGGATTTTTTTTCCACGCAATAAATCACTTAGATCACTTAATGTATATATATATATATATATATATATATATATATATATATATATATATATATATATATATATATATATATATATATATATATATATATATATATATATATATATATATATATATATATATATATATAGTTAAAAACACAAGCAACACAAAACAAAACAAAGCGATAACGACAACAAAAACAAAACACACATACATCCATTATATTACATTACATTACATGATTATTGCTTTAGGTCCAGCGGACTCTTCATCCCCGTTGGGGTACCGGGGGTTTCAGTATAAATAGTATCCCCACTTTCTGGAAATTTAGTGCTTTAAATTCCCACTGTCGCTGTCTTTCTCATTTGCTCTTTCTCATTCCTGCTCTGTTCTATCAATCTGCTATACTATCTTCTTCTTCGCTAGACCTACCTTTTTTCTTGAAAACTCTTCCGGGACAAGACTCCTTATTTGTGTATGAGGTCTGTTGGATCAGCTTGGGAATATTAGATGCTTTCTGCCAGGTGGTCACTAGGGCTTCCTATGATGTTATTATTTAGCAATGTAGGCATTTTATATGAATGTGTTTTGTTGATAATTTATAATGATGTTTGTATTCTTTTTTTTTTTAAAACGGGGGTTCGATAAATTAGAGTACAGCCTCAGCGTCTCCTGCATGGGATGTCTTTATTGTAAAGTGACTGGCTGGTGGAGAGCGTTTAGGTTTACCACTAGGGTTGTTTCAGCATATCTTTTATGCGGATCAGGAGTTGTCCGGTCCTGATTTGGCTCGGAAGAGTCCGCTGGACCTAAAGCAATAATAATGTAATGTAATGTAAAGCGGACTCTTCCGAGCCAAATCAGGACCAGTTCACACACACACACATCCACACACACACACACCAATACTTCAATATACGGTTAATTCAAAATTGTTTGATAAAATATTGACTTGACTTAAATAATCTGTTATTCAAATTATTCAGATTATCTTTACGTCACTTGCAGGTTGACGTCAGCGATGGCAAGGAAAAAGATCAAGCGACAGTTGATAATCGTGTGCACCTTGTCCTTGCTGGTTTCGGTGCCTGCTGCTGCTGTCTACGGCACCATGACGACAAACACAGGAATCGACGACGTCACCGGCCAAGAGTGCTCCACCAGTGACGTAGTGAGACACACCAGATTCCCTCTCATCTACAATGTCGTCTTAGGCCTCATTTTCATCACAGCATTCGTCACCATAATCGTCTGTTACTGCCTGGTCGGCCGTCAAGTTTACCGTCAAGGAAACTTCCGCAAAACCTTTCTGCGCATGACCGATCGGAACCGGAAGGGAAGTCAAAGTGAGTTAGAGCCATCGTCCCTGGTGACCTCTGACCCAGTGACGGAAGCCAATGACGGTCAGGTAGGCAGCTACAAAGAAGAAGCTAAGCGAGGTAAAGTGTCACTGCAGAAACAGTTGGTCAACAACAACATCAAGCGCTCTCTTTCCAACGGCAAGTACAACAACTACGAGCTCCCATCTTCTAATATTGAAGATGACGACGAGAAAGACTCACCGCTGCAGATGTCAGAAAGCCAGGCAAAATCACCAAGGTCTTCAAATCGACAAGAAAAAGACAATGAAATTACTGAAAGTCCCACTTTCAACATAGAAGAAGCTGGCGAGTCAAACATGGCCGCCGATGATGTCAAATCGTCGCAAACCAATGTAGAGAATGACGAAACTGTGCAATCGCCGTCTCAGAATCAACAGATTCGGCCATCAGAAGACAATCATCCAGAAAAATCTGGAGTCAATGTTCCGCAGTCTCCAGACTCGGATCTCTCGACCTCTGAGACTGAAAAGAAGGATCCTCGTGTGAAAGTGAAAAAAGAAGGGTCCTTGACCTTGATGACGGCAAGCGGGTGTCAGGAAAACTCCGTTGGCCCAGTATCACCTCTACCATCATCTCCAACATCCCAGGACAGCCAAGGCGCGTTCAAACCTAGAAGAAAGGTAAGAATGACAGACGCGATGACGACGATGAAAGACGACGACGATGAAAGACGACGACGACGACGACGACGATGATGATGATGATGATGATGATGATGATGATGATGATGATGATGATGATGACTCAAGACCCAACTTTTTATTAACCTTTAGAGAAGAATACATTGTGCGCTGTGATATACATAAAATGGGGTGAAATAAAATACGCATGCGAACCAACGATAGTGATGGTGAAGGTGGTGGTAGCAGTGTTGGTGATGACGCACTATAAATCTAAGCCCTCTATGTCCAGTGATGTTGACCCTAGCCTGCCGGATGAACTTAATGAGTTCTACTGCAAGTTTGATGATAAGAATCCCACCCCCGGCTTCCGCCCCCCTCTGCCTGTCGACCCCTCGCTTCTAACCCCGCCTTTCACCATTCAGGAAACTGAGGTGAGGTGCCAGTTTCAGAAGCAGAACACGAGGAAGGCGCCAGGTCCAAATGGAGTTTCCACCTCTGCCCTGCGCACTTGCGCTGACCAGCTCTGCCGTGATTTGACAAAACCGAGTAAGTCCACCTAAGGTCGAAAATGAGTTTTTTGCGCCATCAAACTTGCAAGAGAATGACGCATCTTACATGTAAAAATCAAATCCGAACTATGTTTAGATTTGGAGATATCATAGAGTAAGTCCTTGTTAAAAAAATTTTAAGTGGGGGAATAAACTGATAAAACCAAGCAAGTCCCCTGCGATTTTGTTTCCGGCGATCCTCTGGCTGATGCTCGAGTTGGCATGATGACGTCATTTTCTACAATAACCTGACAAAGAAAAGTAAGTCCTCCCGACCAATGAGAAAGCGCCTTAAGATGAAGTGGACCAGTGAGAATCCATGTTATTGCTGCTGTGCAATATTATTTTCCTGTGAAAATGATGACGAAATTTCGGTCAGCAAAGGACGTGTTCGGCTTTTTGAAAAAGAGTTTTCTTCATGTACTTTCCTGCCCACCATGAAGGATCCTGTAGATCTTACGCCTACACGGCAACTTCCACGAGGTGTGGAAATAAACAAACAAACTATCCTATCCTATCCTATCCTATCCTGTCCTGTAACCCTGAGGTCGTAGGGGCACCACAGATGATCGTTTAACCAGCATACTTCATCTCTCTCTGTCCTCAGCAGCCCTGATGGCTTCGCTCAGTGTCAAACCAGTCCATTCTCGAATGTTGTCCTCCCACCTCTTTTTCGGTCTCCCTCTTCTTCTACCTCCTTGCACTGTGCCTTGCAGAATAGTCTTTGCAAGGCCTGATGATCTGGTGACGTGGCCATACCATCGGAGTTTCCGTTTCTTCACCACTGTGAACAGGTCATCGTGTTGTCAAATGGCTTGTGTGATGGTCTGTCGGACTTCGTCGTTGGTGATGTGTTGGGTATAGGAAATGCCCAGAAGTCTTCTGTAGCACCTCATCTCCATGCTTTGTATTCTTCGTTGTAGATCTGCTGTGAGGGTCCATGCTTCGCAAGCATATAGGAAGATGGAGATGACAAGGGAGCGCAGCAGTCTTACTTTGGAATGTAGAATGATGGTCCTGTCTTTCCAAATGGCTTCAACCTTGTCAAGGCAGCAGTTGTTTGTGCGATCCTGGAGAGGACTTCCTGTCGGGACCCATTGTCTGATACAATGGCTCCTAAATATTTGAAGCTATGCACTGTGTTGAGACTAGTGCCTCGTGATTCTGCAAGACATCTGACATGATGCGCATCTAGGAAGACTGTTGAAGGGTTGTTGGAGAGAGTAGGCATCCTTGACGCACACGATTGTTGTTCTGAACCAGTTTACCGATGGCGCGTTGTGTAGTGGAGGACTGCACTGGTAGCCTTGTCATACAGGTTTTTGATGACTTCAATAATTTTACGACTGGGCCCATGGTATAGGCCACTCTCCACTCTTCCAGATCTTGTTACAGATAATGGTGAGGGCATCAATCATCGCTTCTCCTCCTGCTTGTAGCAGTTCCACGGGTATGTTGTCCACTCCCGCTGACTTCCCTTTCTTTAGCGATTGCACTGCTGCCTCAACTTCTTCCCGGAGAATTGGGAGGATTTCTTCTTCTCTGTTCTCGGGACATGCTAGAACTGATGGGTCTCCATTTGGTGTATGGTTGTAAAGGTCAGAGCAGTACTCTGTTCATCTGTCCAAGACTTCTTGTTCTTCTGTAAGGCATATGCCAGACTTGCTTTGGATCGTGGAGACTTTGGGCTGTTTGAAACTTGTCAGCCGCTTTACAGTCTGGTAGGCCTTCTTGCTGTTGTTTTTGTTCAGACTGTTCTCTATTTCCTGGCATTGATCTTCTATCCAGTTCTCCTTTGCTGTGCGCATGCCTTTTCGGATGTCATTGTTGATTTTTCGGTAGACATCAGCTCCCTGTGAGGTGTTCTTTTTCTTTCTTTTTTTTTAATCTCTCTTCGTTTATCACACAGATCCAAAAGTTCAGGTGTGATCCACGGCTTCTTCTTTGGTCGGTGCTTGCCAAGGATCTCAGTGGCGGCATCTGTCACAGCTGAGTTGAAGGTGGTGGTCATGGTGTTGACATCTACTTCACCAGCCCCCAAAATGAGCAGTGGTGCAAATTTCCCTTCAATTGTGGCCTGAAATAGTTCTGCCACCTCCGGGTCTTGCAGTTTGTCCAGGTCGAACTTCAGTCTAGTGCAGTATTTACTCTCTTCAAGTGGAGCCGGAAAGACATCATCAAGAGATCGTGGTCACTTCCGATGTCTGCTCCTGGAAAAGTGCGTGTCCTGCCAATGTTGATGCTTGATCTGAAGCGTTTCTTGACCATGATGTAGTCTATTTGGTTGTGATGCTCCCCCCTGGGACTGTGCCATGTCCATCGTCTGGAGTTTTTGTGGAGACCAAGCGTGTTTTCCAGTACCAGATTGTTGTATCTGGCAAACTCCAAGAATCTCAGACCCCTGTCATTTGTTTCGTTGTTGCAGTGGGGTCCACATGTGTCTCCCCAGTTGTGGTGCGCATCTTGGCCAACCTTGGCATTCCAGTCGCCTTGCACTATGACTATGTCCTTCTTCGGCACTTGGTCAAGGACCGCCTGTAGATTTTCGTAAAAATCCTCCACTTCGCTGTCGTCATAGTCTGATGTTGGGGCATAGGTCTGGATGATGGTGATGTTGAAAGGGGCTGCTCTCAGGCGGATGGTAATGAGTCTACTGGGCGGCAACCCATGACAGTGGCTAGAATGTTCTTGTGGACCAAGAATCCAACGCCGTGTTCGTGCCTGTGATCTCTACCGCTGAAATAGAGCTTGTGGCCTTTGTCTGTCGTTGTTTCACCTAGGCCTTTCCAGCGCAGTTCGCTAATGCCTAGAACGTTCCATCGATAGTGGTCCAACTCGTGGGCCAGTTCTTCTAATTTTCCTTCCGCAGTTAGGGTCCTGACATTCCAGGTTCCTATGACGATGTTGTTTCTCGTGCGGATCTTGCTAAATTGTCCATCAGTAGCATACTTAACACCTCCATCCTGGTGGCCAACGGAAGGCGCGGTCCTTGAGCCGGGCGACGACCTATCCGGTATGGAATTAGTGGATAGTGTCATTATGCATGTAGTGTGTCTTGGGCAAAAAAGGACCTGGCGGTGCCCAATCCTCTCCAGGCTGTTGGGCACAGCCGAAATCCACGAATACAGTGTGGCTCGCCTTGGCCCCGAGCACGTGGTCGTTGAATATGTAGCAACGTGAGGTTCCTCGCCCTGGCCGGTGACTTCTGTGTAGAAGACTTTCGCCCAGTGATGCCGTGCTAACATTACCCCTGTTAGTCGCCTCTTACGACACGCCGGGAAACGTTGGGCCTATTCCATTCAGTGCCCGAACCCACAAACAAACAGCAACAAATATATTACAGACACACAACAAGGGCAACAAAATGCAAGACATACACGTGTTGTAAAGGCAGGAAGATCGCTACAATAGGAAACTGAAAGGAAAATAGTTTTGTATTTTTAAAATTAAATTGGCTGCATCTAATATTATTTTGAAGGGAGAGCAAAAAAAAACCATGACTCCTGCATACCAACCCAGGAATATTAAGTGAAGAATGGCTAAAAACAATAAACATGCACACATATACACTCACTGTAACTGCCGCACCCACATCTTACAAAACCCAACTTATGTGACTCATCTCGTCAGACTTTTTAACAAAGAAACGAAACGGCCAATCGGACTTACTTGGTTTGGTGAATTTTGAAAACAAGGATTTACTTAATAATAAACTGACAAAACCAAGCGGATTTGACTTTCTTGGTTTTGTGAATTTTTTTAACAAGGATTTAATTCAATAATAAACTGACAAAACCAAGCGGGTGACTTGCTTGGTTTTGTCATGTTCTCAACAAAGATCTATCTCAAGAATAATCTGACAAAACAAAGCAAGTCCACAAATAGTCTTAAAACATCAAATCTATCAAACATTTCTTTAACATTCAAGGTATGCACTCTTAAATCGAGGAATTGCATTATAATATGCCCTTAAACTTCCAGAAACGATCGCGTAATATAGCGCAACACAAAACGTCGATTTTCTCGAAAGTAGGTTTTGTGGACTTGCTCGGTTTTGTCAGTTCACGGCAGAGCTGGCCCCCGTCTTTACAGACATTTTTAACACTTCCCTTCAACATACTGTCCCCCGATGTTTCAAGTCCTCAGTTGTTGTACCCATCTCCAAGAAGCCCAAGGTGTCCCAACTGAATGATTACAGGCCTGTGGCCTTGACCTCAGTTGTGATGAAGGTCTTTGAGCGACTCGTCCTCACCTACCTGAAGGCATGCACGGGTCACCTACGTGATCCACTCCAATTCGCCTACAGTGCAAACAGGTCAGTGGAGGACGCAGTCGCTCTGGGCCTTCACCACGTACTGCAGCATCTGGAGCAGGCGCGTACGTACGCTAGACTGCTCTTTGTGGATTTTAGTTCCGCTTTTAATACCATCATACCCCACAAGCTGTTTGATAAACTTTTAACCTTAAATGTCCATCCTTCTGTGTGCCATTGGCTTTTAGACTTTTTGCTGGATCGCCCCCAGGTCGTCAGGGTGGGCAAGATGTTGTCTGACTCCAGGATTTTGAACACTGGAGCACCTCAGGGTTGTGTCCTTTCCCCTCTTCTCTTTACATTGTTCACAAATGATTGTGTGTCACATGTTCCATCCGTTCATGTCATTAAATTTTCTGATGACACCACCATTGAGGGCCTGATTAGCAAAGACGACGAGACCGCCTATCGGGATGAGGTCGAACGGTTGGTTGACTGGTGCTCAGAGAACAACCTCGAGCTCAACGTTTCAAAAACAAAAGAAATGCTTGTCGATTTTCGGAGAATTATAGATCCACTTTCACCACTTGTGATCAACGGTGAAAGTGTTGAACAAGTCGAAGAGTTCAAATTTTTAGGCACAGTCATTTCGAACGACTTGTCATGGGGAAACAATACCACCCCCATCATCAAAAAGTGCCAGCAGCGCCTGCACTTCTTGAGGCAACTCAAGAAGTTCAGGTTGCCTGCAAAAGTCCTGACGCAGTTCTATCGCGCAGTGATCGAAAGCATCCTCTGCTTTGGCATCACTACCTGGTTTGGTGGTGCCACTGATGAGGAGAAAGTGCAACTTGAGCGCATCGTAAAACACGCGTCCAGAGTTATCGGGTGCGAACTTCCACCTGTCGCCTCGATCTACAACACGCGCTTGGTCCGTAGAGCTAGAAACATCACAGCTGACCCCTCACACCCAGCCGGCCATCTGTTCGAGCTCCTCCCGTCCGGCAGGCGCTTCAGAGCCCTCAAAACCAGAACAAACCGTTTTAGATATTCTTTTTTTCCAGAGGCTGCTCTCGCTTTAAAGTCCTTATAATGTCAAATTCATAATGCGGTAACTGACGTCACGTCATAATCCACTGGCACCTACTTGTTTATTTTTACTATTTGTTGTTTGCGTGTGCACGCTTGATCAGTATTTTATTAGCTGGTAAACGTGTGTTTGCATGTATGTTTTATGAATGTTACTGCCACATCGCAACATATTCCATGTGCATGTTTTATGTCAATTTGGCCAATAAACTTCGTTGGAATGCTGATAACTACCAGGACGACGGCATGATGATGGTGATGATGATGACCACGATGATGAGTAAGACGAGTAAACGTTGAGGTCCCTTTGATCGACCTAATCCATAGACTTGGTTTTAGAGTGAGAGACTACTCAGCTTTCAGGTTGATTTTTTGTTGATTTCACTCACTTTACGATCAGTTTGGTTATTTAGGTGAGCCGGACGCCGTCGGTTCTACAGCGGCTGAAAGCGAGGAAGGCGGGAAGCCAGATCAGCACCAACAGCTGGCGAACAGGCAAGACCACCGTCATGCTGGCGCTAATCTCCTTCATCTTCGTCCTCAGTTACCTCCCCCACCTGGCCGTTCGCCTCAAGCGCGCGCTGGATAAAGGCTGGTTGCGCGAGGATGACGTCAGTTCTGCCAGTTTAGTAGCCTACAGCCTGCTCGTGAGGTCGTACTTCCTCAACAGTTTCCTCAACGTCTTCGTGTACGGCGTGTGCAGTTACAAGTTCAGACAGGAGTGTAGGAAACTGGCCAGGTCGCTCTGTAGATGGCGCGGGTCGTAATCAGTATGAGGGGTAGCGCAGTAACGTAGTGAGCCGGTTACACGCTAGAAATGTTTCTTGTTAAGCGACGTCGAGCAGGTTTTAGTACGCACGTGGATGGGTGACTATTACATACTGAGCCATAGCCACGCAGGCAGTGAATTCAAAAGCTAGGTGACGGCCTAGAGTGCCGACGGACTTTAAAGGTACTGACGCTCATGTCATAGACGGGTGAGTTCCAGCTACAAAATACACCCAGCAAGCATCAGGCCCCTTCCCCTCTTCCCCCGTGGTCCAGGATTGTGCTCAGACGACGCGCCTAAGGCAGTAATTTGGCGCCTCGGGTGGCTTGAGTTAGATCTTGTATCAACCAGAGCTAGTGTCTCGAACAGTTCTTGAGATGGAAAAGTGCTGTATAAGAACGATTAGATAAATGAGTTTTAGACGGCGAGAAATAGGCCTATATCATTCTACGGTGCTCAGTGACAGAATATGTAACTGGACATGAGATTTATGTTCTTATTTGGCAACTAGACTATGATGGCAGTTACATGTACCAACTGAACTCTTTATTAAGATACAATAAAACATAGGCCTTAATGTTCACCTCAGCGAAAAGACATGGATCTGTCCTAAATCCATGATTTTGTTGGATTATTTGGTTTTGAAGAAGCTTAAAATCGTTACCCACACAATGTTTGTTTCTTCTTCTTCTTTGTTGTAGGCAGCCAACGTCAATATGTTGAAGAAACTTGCTGCACTGAGATAGGGGGGGGGGGGGGGGGGGGGCTGCTGTTTTATTGTTTTAGATCAGGGGAATGGGACAATTTGGGGTATCTTGGCAGGTAAAGGGATGAAAAGGGGATTTGGGAAGGGGGGGTAGGAGTTTTATTGGAGGAGCTGAATCCTGGCCTGGAAAGAGGTCAGGTAGTCTGCCGAAGCAACATCAGCTGGCAGGGAGTTCCAATCTGGGATGGTGCGGGGAAAGAATCTTTTTTGTCTGTAGTTTTGTTTTGTTCCAAAGAAATGATAATGACTGAGACCTCTTATATTACTAAATAACCATGTTACGATAGCATGCTCAAGTCCCTCTCAATGTCTCTTGTGTTTATTTAAGTCTGTCTCTCTTTCTCTCTCTCTTTCTTCTCTCTCTCTCTCTCATGTACAGACCGTCTTGTCCTGCCCTCTCTTTCTTCCCCCTTCTTCCCTCCCTCCCCTCCCAAAAAATAAAAGATTGAACACGTTTGCCATTTGCCTTCGATTGATTCATGTCAATTTGTTGCTAATATTGGACCTGTGTTGCTATAGTTGCAGTTGTTGTTCTTTGTTCACACACACACACACATACACACACACACACACACACACACACACACACACAAACAAACACAAACAAGCGCGCGCGAATGCATACAGGGCTAAAGAAACAGATACATACATACATGTAGAGAGAAAGAGAGAGACAGAAAGAGAGAATGAATAAAACCCAATACAAAACTGAAAGCGATGAGCTTGAATGATGATAATCAGCTAAGCTAAACAAGACAAAGTAGCGACGAAAGCGGTTACAATATCAAACAGTGCACGCGCAATAAACAATGATTGGTGCCATTACTCCACCACTTTGAATAACAGAGACATGCTTACTGATTATCAAATCAAGTCACTATTCCTACTGATACCTCAATGTTAAAGTACTTCTGTTTCACACTTCAGGCTCAAGTTCCATCACTTCAATAACAGCCTACCTCAAAATCAATTCACATAATCTAAATTCACTTCTTCTTAAATTATACATCAAATCCCATTACTATTAAAAAACAAAAAACATCGACAGTAGTAATACAATGACATCAAATCCTATGACTTAAAAACAAAATACACACCGACATAAGTTTAACCATACATTAAAATCAAATTCCATTTCTTAAGTATTTTATCATATCAAATTCCTTCTCTTTCTTTAAAAAATAACTGACATCAAATCGTGTCACTTGAATCACATATTAACACTACATTAATATGATAATAAAATGTACAATTTAAACGTCACTTTAGTGATGCATTGACATCAAATTTAAATGTAAGCGTCTTAAATAATAAAACCTCGATATATATATATATATATCACTTCCACCGCATTAAGTATAAATAGCAATTACAATTATGATTCTTGAAGACAAAATATTTTGTGCCAACAAGGAACTAAATCACTTCAAAAGAATACAGATACATCAGGATCACACCAATTAAACGTTTCCTGCTGCATCAATATCAAAGCACATAGCATAGCATTTAATCGCATTGGTAATAATTCATGTACAAACCTACAATAATGTATTTTTGCAAGAGTAAGAAAAACATGATTAACCTTCGCTACACGTTGTGGATAGAAAAGTTTACTTGAACTCCACATATCATATAAGTGAACTTTTAACAAAGAAGCAATGGACTTTGGTAAAGAAACGCTGGATTATTTAAACAAAGAAACAGTTAATCTTTTACAAACAGCAACAATTAAAAAAAAGAAACAGCACACAAATAAATAATGAACTTTGAACCGATGGATACTCTAGAGGTGCAAGAGATGCAGTTAGTGCAAGAGTTATGTAAAATAGCACGATAACAATAATAAATATATTTAAACAAGTGAAACGATATTTATAAAATTCGAGCTGTAGCTATGAACATGCGATGAATCATATGGCACAGTAGGTAAATTTTTTCTATGTGATCAATGGTAAGGCCTGAATTTTTTTCTCTCCTTAAACCAGTGAAACGCCATTTATAAAATTCAATCTGTAGCTATGAACATGCGATGAATCATATGGCACATTATGTAATTTTGTCTGAGTGATCAATTGTAAGGCCTGATTTTTTTTCTCATTAAACCAGTAAAATGATATTTATAAAATTCAAGCTGTAACTATGAACATGCGATGAATCATATGACACATTATGTAATTTTTTTTCTAGGTGATCAATTGTAAGGCCTGAATTTTTTTTTCTCTTTTTAAACCAGTGAAACGATATTTATAAAATTCAAGCTGTAAATATGAGCATGCGATGAATCATATGGCACATTACGTAAATTTTTCTGAGTGATCAATTGTAAGGCCTGAATTTTTTTTCTCATTAAATCAGTGAAATGATATTTATAAAATTCAAGCTGTAACTATGAGCATGCAATGAATCATATGAAACATTATGTAAATTTTTTTTCTAAGTGATCAATTGAATTTTTTTTCTCCTTCCCATCAATGTTTTCCTCTCTCTTTCTCTTTACCCTCACCTTCACCCCTACCCGTCTATCCCATGTTCCTCATCTTAAAATCTCTCTCTCTTTCTTTCTCACACCCAAACATACAAAACATACATACACAAAACACACACATACACACAAACAAAACGGCCAAAGAAAAGCAAATCCTCCAAGGAAAAAACCGCGAACTCACCAACATAAAGAAAGCTATAATCTTCACATCAATTTTCAAAGAATAAATTATACTGCAGATAATGGATCTAGAATTAAACGTAGTTAATTCATTTGCCTTCTCTGCATTTTTTCATCTTGAAATCCTTTGGGCAATAAATGTGTCAACATAATTCATTTTCCAAGTTGTCACAAGGTAAACAGAGCCAAGAGAGAACCAGAATGCAACTTTCGTCGATTCATTTTGCCCTCTTTGCATGAATAAACAAACAACGTTGAATACTTTTGAAAATAAGTACCTTACTTCGGAGGCGCACATTTCTGTGCTAAAATTGTTTTTAAAATACAAAGCATCAAGGGATCTATACTTTACCTTGCCGTAAATTCATTTTTGCCCCCTGCTTTAAAATAACAATCAAATAAGCTTCAGGGAAGAAATGACATGTGCAGCCTACTAGACGGAGGTACAGTAGATGTCTGCACAGTCTTCCATGAAGCAGACTTCACTCACAGAAACATCGTCGTCGTCGTCGTCGTCAAAACGTGACAGTTTCTGTGACTGAATATAAAATTAAAATTACAGAAAATAGTAAAGTTCACAAAATTAAAAAAGTCGTCGTAACACCAAGGATTTTGTCTTCATTCAAGAGAAAAAACCCTTGCATCCTCGACGGGGCGCGTGCACTGGAAGCAGCTTTGCATAGTCCACAGGCAGACCTCGCATGTCACGTGACCACAAGGGAGGAGCACGTACTTTACTCTTCGCTGGCGACACTTGCGGCACAGCAGACGCCTCTGGAGCCGCGCGTTTTCTTCTTGTGCTTGCTCCAGTCGCTGAAATGCGTCTGTAAAGAGAATTGTTTATAGCAATAAACGGAAACCTCATTATTACAAGAACTTCAGTGAAATATTACTATAGTATTACTATAATAAACTAAAAGTAAGCAGAGGGGCATCACAGGCGACAGCAGTTCAAACATCAGTTGTTGTTATTTTTTTAAGTTAGCTTTCCCATTGAAGACTATACCGAATTTGATATTTTTCTTCTTTACGCCATCTCCCTAAACTTCATTATACAACTTCCCTATTCTCGTCTGTTCCCCCTCCCCTACCCCTTCCCCTCCATCACCACTCTCCCTCTCAATCCACCACCACCCTCCGCTTTTATCTTCTTTTCTCCTTCTTCTCCTTCCTCCTCCTTCTCAGTTTTTTTTTCCACATCCACTATTTCCTCTTTCTCCTTCTTTCTCATTTTCGCGGTCATAATGTTGTTGTTGGTGTTGTTGTTGTTGTTGTCTTTCTTCACCTCCTATCTTTTCATATTTCTATCCCTTGTTTCCCGTCTTCTCGTGCTTTCTGCTGACAAATTAACTAGACGTCTTCTTGTTTCTTATTATTGTTCTTGTTCTTGTTCTTCTTTTTCTTCTTCTTCGGTACATCGGCTTTAAGAAGTCTATAATTCAATGACATTGCTGGGTAAGTATTACTCAGCACGTTCCCGTGTTCTTAGTTCAATGTGCTGTAAATGAGTACATATGCAGTTTACAGAATATATATTAAAGACAATTGTTGATCGTTTAATGAACAGTTATTAAGAGTTGTGTACTGTATAAACTGTATATAAGTTATACTAAGTAAGGAGTAATTCTGGAGTAATTAGGACACGAGGTCACGCGATGTCCCAAAGCAGTGCGAAAAAATGTGAAAAATGTGCTGCCGCCATTTCTCCGTGTGAGACAAATAAAGTCGTATTGTATTGAAAGTATCAGTATGGCGGACCGTCAAAATCGCTGGATTGATTGTTTTCGTATACCACAGCTATTTCGTGACAAGACCAACCCTCTAATAAATTTTAAAAATTAAATTAGCGTTGCTTTGCTTCCCCATTGTGTAGCTGACTAGCCGAGGCTTACGTGGTCTCTCTTTGCTGCTCGTATAGCCTACTTATTACATAACGTAGCTGGCCCTACAGTAACAATGCGTAGCAGAGACGGCGGGCCGAGGCTTAGACTATGTCACCTCTCCACCTTGTTCGTCGCCTCTCCATCTTGGGAAACCAGGTAGAGAGGCGACAAAAGCCTCGGCCGTTTCTGCTATGCAGAGTGCTACCAGTTTTCTTTTTCCGTTCTGGGGAAATCGATTATGTAATACTTCAAGAAGAAAACTAGCAAAATCTAGTAAACAACGGCAGGGATTGGGAAGAGGCGAACGTAAGACTGGGCCAGACTCGATGGGGTGGAAGGGGGGGGGGAAGGGAGAACGGCATTTTATAACACTGTACTACAGCTACATTTGCAATATATTCAGCAACTGGACTGACAAACAGAACACTAAGGAATTTACAACACAAAAATAAGTGTGGCAACAAAATAAATACACAGAACGGTACCAATTCAATATCATACCAATACAAACACAATAAAAGACAAATAACACGTAGATCGAGACAAAATGTAAAATAAAGAGACAGCACTTTTTAATTTTAAAAAACAACTCTGGTTATAAACAAGAAAAAATGGTTATAACCAAGAAAAATGCAACCTAGAGGCAAATTCTAATCTATTTCAGTGTCATGATCATGATGAGATACTGATAAGACGACTCAATTTTAATAACCTAGTTTTAGATTATGAATTCATCAGTTGATGCATTTTATACACATTTGGATAATTTCTATACTATTGAGGCATAAGAGAGGATCTGCTGTCAATAAGTAAACGATTAGCACATACAAATATATAATGGAATTCATCACCTATTTCAACTAGATCATACCAAAGTGCACAATTTCTCTTCTCTAGCAAGGTTGAGATATCTTTGAGACGGAATAGGTAACTTATGACAACTTAAGACTAAATTTCAATAAATTTCTCTTTAGGAGCGGTGACAAAAGAACAAAATAATTTTCTAAACCGAAAGTTAGAAAGTGTTTAGGAAGGAATTAGCTATCTACATCATAATTTAAATACTCTACAATGCGCACTGAACAGGTATTATACATTCGGCTTTAAGTAGTGAATCAGTCAATGCCATTGCTGGGTAAGTATTACTCAGCATGTTCCCGCTTTTTGACGCAGAACTAGGTTTATTTATACTATCTTTGGTTTAGGGTCGGCTAAAGGTTATGACCAGGGACAATCAATCAATGATATTGCTGGGTAGGTATCACTCCGTATGTTCCCGTTCAATCTACGTCCTCCAATGTTAGGTCATTAACTATTCCCAGCAGTGGCAATATACAAAAGCGTAAACTGGGCGGGAATACAACTAGGAAATGTAAAGAATTTGACGTAGAACAAGGTTTAGGGGCGGCTAACGTTTAAGGCCAGGAGGGATAGGCTTTAGTGAGTGATAAGTTATCCTATCCTATCCCGTAACTCAAAGGTCGTTGGGACATCAAAGATGATCGTTTAACCAGCGTACTCCATCTTTTTCTGTCCTCAGGAACCCTCAAGGCTTCGCTCAGTGTCAAGCCAGCCCATTTATGGATGGTTAGTTATACTTTAAATATAATTTCTAGTGTCGATAGATGCTTGCATTCTGTTGTTAGATCTTCAGGAAAGGGGAACTATACTTTAAATTATTGACGTATATTTTCCAACAGAATTCTGGCATGTTCGTTCTCGCACACAATATAGCACCCAATGTCGCACACAATATAGCACACAATATCGGGATATCAGCGGAGTGGAGTGCTGCCTGCATACTTAGAATTGTACTTAGTGTAGAGAGAGAGAGAGAGAGAGAGAGAGAGAGAGAGAGAGAGAGAGAGAGAGAGAGAGAGAGAGAGAGAGAGAGAGAGAGAGAGAGACAGACAGAGACAGAGAGACAGAGAGACAGAGAGACAGAGAGAGAGAGAGAGAGAGAGGGGGGGGGGGGGGGGGAGGGGACGCTATTCAGATAGATACAGGTGCCTGTGATAAAGTAGTGTATGTCTTCCTTTGGTGTCTTACCTGGATACGTAGACTGTCTTTCTTGATCACAAACCGCATACAATCCGTATTTTCTTCGCATTTTAAAGGGCTGCAAGAATAATTATTTGGAACAATTAAATATCTAAAGAATGAGGAATTGCAAAGAAGATATCATCATCATCATCATCATCATCATCATCATCATCATCATCATCATCATCATCATCACTTATTTTTCTTCTTCCTTGTTGTTATTCTTTTTCTTTATGTATTTGTTCCTTTTCTTCTTCTATCGCTGTTCTTGTTCTTAGACGCTGCCATACAGACGTGAAAACCAGGTGTGCTTTCACGCTCGCTTGATGTGCATCTTCGTCATTATTTCTTTATCATTTTGGCATGGTAAACTTGTGTTTTGATAGTATTGGAGGGAAGTTTAACATCACCTAAATGTCTAGGACTATTTTGCTGCTATCGAAATCATATTTCATAGACGTAGCAATATAAAGTTCGCTAATTTATCATTGCGAACCCCATAGCAACGTTCGCGTCGGTTTATTTTTCTTTCCTTTTTTTTTTTTTTTTTTTCTCCAAGAGTGTATTTATGTATAAGCGGTATGCTGCAGATTCTCATTCTACATCAATTTCACCATTGCTTTTAGTATTCACCCCCACCCCTCACCCCCCAACCAAAAATGTTTTAAAAAACCCAATTAAATTCCCAGATTTGTGCAAATTTGTGCGAAACGAGTCCTAAATATTCCAAATATGACAATTTAAAAAATTGGTCCGTCCGCCCGTGTGTCTGCCGTCCGGCCGCTGCTGGTGCAAAACATGCAAGTATCAGAGCCTATATCAACTATCACAACCAAACTTGATAAGTTGGTGTATATCCACGAGTCCTCATAAATGATCAGTGAATGAATGACTTCAATTCAAAGCGGTGGTGGCCCGCCAGCGATAACATCGGAAATCTATGAATTTCCCCAGAGAGTTTCCCGTGCACGCCCGTCTTGGACGGTGACTTCAGGACCTCTCTAATAACAGTACGTCGGCAGCCTACTGTTTTAGGTTTTAGTCCGCAACTCAGGTCGGTAGTCCCGGTGTAACAGGCCGGAATATACCCCTGGCTACTTTATACCCTGGGTATAATGTAGCCTAGGCGGGTTTAACCCCCTGGGTATAGATCAGCCTAGGCCAGGTCATACCCCTCGCGCCCGGAATATACCCCCGGCCCCCCCCCACCTAAAGAGATTTCACTCATGGGTTTGTTGTACATGACCGTTTGCGTGACCAACTCTCAGGTAACAACCTTTTGCTTGCGTGTAAAAAAAAACAAAAAACAAAAAAACACCTGAGTGAACTCAGCTAACAGCCTTTTTCTTGCCAAGTATGTTTTTGGTGTCATTTGCTCTCAGTTTGTCAAGCAGAATGGAACAGGATCAATACGAGCAGCTTTTAAAGTTTTTTTCAACAGAAGAAGTAAAAAAGTATCCAGAATACATTTATAACATCAAGAATGTGGCAGACAGGCGAAATGCCAAGCAGCGTTTTCGTCAGCTGGCAAAACCATATTCAGTTCATCAAGGAACGCTGGTGCACAACTCGAACGGGAGGATCACGGAGGTTTTACCAAGAAGCAGAGTGGATGCAGTGCTCAAGGCTGTACATGACAATCCTGCTACTGGAGGGCATTTTGGCCGTGATAAAACATTGTCAAAAGTTTCAGAACGGTTTTACTGGAAAGGAATGAAACAAGAGGTGACCAACTACATCAAGGCGTGCAAGACCTGTTTCGCAACCAACGCCAAGATTGCTCATGACGCCCCTCCTCTACATCCAGTACCAGTGCCACAGAAGGTATTGATCATTGTCGTATTTATCTATGCCATAATATTTCACTTAAATACATTATACTCGTTAACTTACATTATCTTCTCATTTTCAACATTATCATCATCATCATCATCATCATCACCACCACCACCACTACCATCCATCATCAACA
This sequence comes from Oncomelania hupensis, assembly GCA_036898135.1. Classification (NCBI taxonomy): domain Eukaryota; kingdom Metazoa; phylum Mollusca; class Gastropoda; order Littorinimorpha; family Pomatiopsidae; genus Oncomelania; species Oncomelania hupensis. Next base: position 34,282,633 of record CM072515.1, read on the forward strand.
TCATCGTCGTGGTCGTCGACATCGTTATTACTACATAAATTCCAACTCTGTTTTAGGTATGGAGTCTAGTCGGCATCGACCTCATTGGCCCACTGCATGAATCAGCCAAGGGTAACAAGTACATCGTGGCTTAACGGATCACTTCTCCAAATGGTCTGAAGCGGCTGCCATTCCTGACAAAAGTGCTGCTTCTGTTGCTTCTTTCCTGTATTATGTTGTCTGCCGTCTTGGGTGTATGGAGACGCTTATCAGTGACCAAGGACGGGAATTTGTCAATCAAGTGATTGATAAGCTCATGGCCCATTTCAAATGTGAACACAGAATATCGTCACCCTACCATCCACAGACCAACGGTCAGCGTGAACGGGATAACCGTACTCTGAAAGACGCGCTTTGCAAGCTCGTAAGCGAGGAAGGTACCAACTGGGATGACTTTATCCAGGGAGTACTCTTTGCTTACCACACTTCTGTCCATGCCAGTACCAAGCACACTCCATTTGAAGTCATGTACGGGCGTAAAGCAAGGATGCCTGTTGACTTACCACGTGAAAAGACGGATGATCAAAATGTTACCCTGGATGAAGAAGCCAGTCATAGCATGGAAGACACAGATGAAATGGTACAGACATTGCATAACATTAAGCGTGATGTAATCACCATTGTCGCTAATAACATCAAAGCCGCTCAAAGTCGGCCGAAAAAAAAATTTTGACAAATGTCACCATAACTCTCAAACTATATCTGTGGGAAGCATTGTGTACATTAAGAACAGCAAGCGAATTCACAGAATGGGATCAAAAATGGAATCCAGGTGGACAGGACCCTATACTGTTGCTGCTTGTCTGGGTAAGGGGCGCGTAAAACTGATGAATCAGAAAACAAGCACCGTGCTCAAATGCACATACCACATTTCCAATCTGAAGGTGTTTTTTTTTTAAGTCACCCGAAGAACAAGATGAATCAGAACGCCAGAAGGATGAATCTGAAGAGCCGCCTTCAAAACGAGGCTCAACCAGGCCAGGCACAGGATACCCAGTTAGAAAAAGAAGGCGAGCCGGAATCAGCACAATCTCAGGAACTTGCTTGTCTATATTTTAAGCCAGTCCCAGGCCATCAGAGAAGAACAATGGCGGAGGCTCTCAACTTGACAGTACACAAACAGATCTCGCTGGGTAAGCAATCAGAACTGCACGCACCTCGACGACTTCATCGTACAAAGGGAGACGGAAACTGTTTCTTCCGTTGTGTCAGTTACCTTCTAACAGGCTCAGAAGAACAGCACCCAGTGGTGCGAGATCTTGTGGTCAGTCACATGTACTCGGAATCTGTTGATCAGAAGCTTCGAAATTACGCCGATCAGAACATGGGAGAGTATCTCTCGAATTCAAGGATGGAAGATGATGGCACTTGGGCTACTGATGTTGAAATTCTTGCCACAGCAAACTTACTTGCATATGACATTTACGTCTATACGAAGGTGGGCACCAATATGCGCTGGATGCGATATCCCGCAACGTTTTCATTAAATGATACAAGTGACACTGGCTTCTACATTGAAAACAGAAGCGACCACTTCAATGTGGTTTTAAGCGTTTGACATTCAAGTAGGTGTATTGCTACAATCACACAAAACCCTTGCAGTTGATGGGTCTTGTTCGTGTTTTGTTTTAAGACTGCATTTATTTAATTAAAAATTAAAGTTTATTTAAATTTTCAATGGTATCTATCTATCTATCTATCTATCTATCTATCTATCTATCTATCTATCTATCTATCTATCTATCTATCTATCTATCTATCTATCTATCTGTCTGTCTATCTATCTATCTGAGTGCATCAGAACAATTACAACACATAAATTAAAGATTAACGTGAAGGATAAGGTCTTCCGTAGTGGTGGGGGGGGGGGGGGGGGGGGGGGTTATAATGGGCAGGAGAGGGTTAAACGAGCCTAGGCCAGATAATACCCAGGGGTAAAGTCTGGGCTAGGCCAGTTTATACGGGGGCATAGTCTGGGCTAGGCCAGTTTATACCCTGGGTATACTTGAGGCGGGGTATAATCTGGCCTGCTACACCGGTCGGGGGAGGATTAAATTCGGGGCTGTTTAGTCAGTACTTTAGAAAGGAAATTTTCGTAGGCCGCTTTCCTGCATACCAGACTACGGATCACAGAACCGAACTAGGCTTTAGTATGGAACCAAGCGTTTAGTTTTTTTTCATGCATAGATCCCCTTGTTCTTATTCTTCATCGGGTGGCTTTGTTTCCTTCTCTTGATGATCCGATGATATAAGAAAATAAGACAAAAATTGACAGATCAATAACCATTATGATAACTATTGTAGTTTATTAACGAATGTAATAATATCTACGCTGACACATTCGAATGATTCGGAGGTGACTTACTGGCAAGAACACCACTGCTGGTCTGCCATCACCTGGTGGATTGTTTCCCTTCTCCTGAAGATCTATGAACAAACAATGAAAAAAAAAACTGTCAACACTCCAAACTATGATTACATGACAATTAACTAATAAAGATTAATAAATGGTAAAGTAAGCATAATATTCTTAATATTCGTGACACGGCTTTTTCACTTAACAGTGTGAGTGAAAACAAACCCTTAAGATTACATGACGCGAAGGCAAATACATAAACTTGCTCTATTTAATTATTTATGAACCTTTTTCACTTTTGTGTATTTTCTTTCCAAAACCTTTAATCATCTTACCATTCAGATCCTCATGGCATTGCACTGGCAAATCTGCAGCTCCACCTGCAGCAGCAGCAACTTCATTACCAAGGTCATCCCCATTATCAACATTGTTGACTTCAATGTCTGAAGCGTCTGTACCAGACGAGGGCTGGTGTTGAATGCCTCGACCTAAAACAAATGGATCGAGGACAGCTGTCAGTGTGTACCTGTAAATAATGTACAAGATAACTTGAAATTCGTCTGCCGGCCAAACATGTTTTTAAATCACCAGTTATTCGTCTGATAGGTAGGAATGCCCATTACCCCCGGCCCCTCCATTACGCTATAGCCACCATGTAAAATGTGGTGATATTGTGTCCACGGTGGCAGTTTCAAAAGTTGATAATAGCGTTTTATCTCGAAAATCATATCTCCTCGAGCTAAACCAAGGCGGGGTGAAACTGTGCACAGAGACTCAAAATGAACCTTACTCTACAACTTAAAACCACAAAACAATATTGAACTTATCGCTTCCTAGCTGGAAAAGCGCTGTATAAGATCAATTCAATTAATTCAATACATAATATAATAACAAAGCGCACAGCTTTGGGTACATTCTGAATGCTTTGTCGGTCTTTTGTATCCAGTCAGGATGATAGAAAGTACACTACCCTACACTACCATAGTAGTTCGACTGAGGAACATTCTAACAGGCAATGGCCTGATAAAAGTAGCATCTCATAGTACTCACGTTCCTCAACGTCTTCACAGCATTCCACAGGAGCGGGCGTTCCTGGCCTATCAGGGTGACTGGCGAACACCGACACCATCTGAGAATCTTGTTCCTGACCTGCAGCACTTGCACTTGCTTCCAATAGCTCATCTTCAACCTCTCTGTTGCTTTCGTCTCTTTCATCATCATCATCATTGCTGGAGTACTGTGAAGCAACACTGGCATCCAGGTCAGGAAACGGTCTATCTATGGGTGTATTGGCATTCGCTGCACCATCGTGAGGCTTCGGTTCGCCTACTTGGAATTGTTTTCTTCTTGTTGTTTGCGAGAACTTGCATTCACTCGCAGCGACTTCTCCTGCACTCTCCTTCGGCGGCTCTTTTTTCTTTTGATGACGCTGGTTCTGGCTGGAAGTGGGGCATACCAGTCTGCCGGGGCTAGGACGCTCATGACCTATTCCAGTAGAACGGGAGATCGGGGTACATGTTGCATTATCTTGAACACCATCTCTTGTCCCACTTTCGTGACCCCCATCGCTAGCATTGGGGTATATCGGTGATTCACGGCCAAGGCACTCCTGATCAGGTACAGAGGCTTGAATTTCAGGTACTCTAGATCTTTCTGGTTTCTGAAGAGGGTTGTCCCTTTCTGGTTTGGGATTCTGTTGTGGGCACGTTCTCGGCTCTCGGTCTGCTTCCACTGAGGTAGATTCGAATGGACAGAGTTTCTTCTTATGACTGGCTTCACCTGGGGGTGGCTTGACGGCAGATTTAGAAAGATTGGGGTTACTTTTAACAATTTCATAAGAGGGTGGCTTTGCGTTTGGATGTGATGGTGAATGCCCTATTGAAGATTCAGTGGGTGTTAAACAGGCTTGACGTTGCGAAGTCGCAGAGGGTTGTTCAACAGCAGGCTCAGCTAGAAACGTATTTACAGCAACGGCTCGGTCCGTCGAAGCAGAGGGTCGCTCTACTGAAGACGCAGCAGCTCCTTCCTTACTTTGCACAGTCTCATCTACTTGTTGGTCGTGGTTCTCCGCAGTTTGAGATACAGAAGTAGAATTCATGTCATTGTCATCTTGTTCGTCGTCGCCGGGCGCTTGTTCAGCGTTGCTGGAGTCGCAACTGTTTTTGATTTTTTGTCTCCTTTTTTCGTCATCTCCATCCCCATCTTCTCCTCCGCCGCATCCCCCACTGCCACAGCAACCTCCACCTCCACCTCCCCCAACTGCTCCTCCCTGTCCTTCTCTTCCTCCTCCTGATTCTGCTTTCTCGGTTCCTTTGCTTGGTGCGTCTCGCTGGTCTCCGCCGTCGCCTTCTCCGCCATCGTAGCAAATTCCATTGGTTGTATGATCTGTGTGAGACGTGCAATCCAAAAGTTGCCTTTGTGCCGTAAGGAAAATGATCGTTCTCTTGATTCTGTTATGGCCATGTAGAGCTGTCATCATAGATTGTTGTTTTTTCTGCTCAATCCACGTTTTCGCGGTGCCTCTTCTGTTCTTCATTTGGCTTTTCTTTTTCTTTAGCGACGGTATCACCGAGACAATTTCTGGATCTTGGGCATTGCCATTTTTAGTGGTCAGCGACCAATCTATGCTGGCTGAAGTTGTTAAGCAATTTGCATTGTCCAGGGTGTAGGTTCTCAACCCAGTGTATTCTCCTCTACAGTTGCTGTACATCGGGTTGAGGTGATCGGTGCTGCTGGTCCCGATTGGAACGTCGATGCCTTCACGTCTGTTGGGCATGACATAATCAGGTTCATCGAAGCAGATTCCAACTCTTGGTTTATTCAAACCTTCCTGGCTTTGTGCTGTTTTCATTAACTTGTAGTAAAGTTCCAATTGTCCATTTTGTCCATTGCCAACGTTGAAATTCTGCCAGTCCTCCGGATTTTCCATGTTTGTCTGCGAGCAGCCGCAGGACGGAACCATCATGCTAGCATTATCTGGTCTCCGATTATTCCAGAGATTGTTGTCCAATGCCCATTGGAAACGGTTTTGAGCTGAGTCTAGTTCCTCTGGGAGGTGATCCAGCTTCCAGCATTTCCTATTCTCTGAATATTCGCTGCATGCACCGTCCATCTTGACATTGCCATTTACATTCTGGTAACAACTGTGCAAGCTGAGATTCAAGGAAAATCTGCGCGTCAGTCCTACATCTACATCTTTTCCCCTATCAGTCTTTGCGTAGTCAATATAATCTGCATCCATATCGGCGAAAGAAGTTTTATCGGCCATTCCAGGAGTAGGCTTGTAAAGTGCCCGCCCAAAATAATCGATTTCAGCGTTTTCAATGAATTCATCTTCAGCCCAATCGCGTTGTCGTCTACGGTGGCTTTCTTCTGGAAGCTTACGCGCTGTCATGTTCGTCACCTTTGCGATACTCCCGAGGAAATTATTGTTGGTGTCTTTAGTCGACCGTTGAGCAGTACTCGGACGTTGCATGTTTCGCGCATAAACCTGAGAATCCTCTGCAGAAAATCGTGGAATGCTGGCACTGGAAGGATTACTACTGTTGTCTACGAAAGAGATCCAATTGCTGTCATCTCCTTCTTCTTGTAGATGTTTGCCCTGATCTGCAGAGGTAATTGGTTGTTCGATCTTGGTGAAAACATTTTGGTAAACTCCTTTGATTGTTTGGGGTAGAGCGATGATTTTGCTTTGAATCAGTGTGCTGATCGGGTCCCAGCTTGCTTCTTTCAGTTTTACTACATGTACTTTCGCCCTGGAAATTATGTGAGTCCACATTGTGATTGGGTGTTTTGATCACTAACTGAGGAGAAGATGAGGGTTTGTGGAAGGAGAAAGGGTCAGTCCGATCCGTCCGGATTGTGTCTCGAGAAACAAGTTCAGTACGCCGTTGCAACTGAGGTTAACAAACGCAGGGAGAAAGAAGTGTTGGGAGGGAGTGGGGAGGTGAGATTATGGGAAGAGGTGGGTGGGGGTTTAGAGCTTTAGAGGTGTATGATGATACGGGTATTCGCTGATGAGAGAGTAGCCCTTAAATCTGGGATATCCTTTGTTATGCGGGATGCTGAAACAGACCAACACATAGTTAGACAGACAGACAGACAGACAGACAGATAGAAAGACAGACAGATAGAAAGACAGACAGATAGATGGAGATAGATAGATAGATAGATAGATAGATAGATAGATAGATAGATAGATAGATAGATAGATAGATAGATAGATAGATAGATAGATAGATAGATAGATAGATAGATAGATAGATAGATAGTTAGTTACGGGTGTTAACACTGAAGGTACCCCACCAGCCCGTCACTGTACAATAAAGGCATCCCACGCAGGGGATGCTGATAATAAACTCTAATTTATCGCACCCCCGTTTACAAAAACAAAATAGAATACAAACATCATTATAAAATATGAACAAAACACATACATATAAAATGCCTACATTGCTAAATAATATGACCGGAAGCCCTAGTGACCATTTGGCAGAAAGCTTCCAATATTCCCAAGATGACCCAACAGACCTCATACATAAATTAGAAGTTTTGGAAGAGTTTTCAATTATAAAAAAAAGAAGTTTTGTGACTGGTCTAGTGAAGAAAATATTATAGAAGATTGATAGAAAAGAGTAAGAATGAGAATGAACAAAGGAGAAAGACAGCGAAAGTGGGAATTTAAATCACTACATTTCCAGAAAGTGGGGATACAGAAACCCCCGGCACCACAACGAGAGGCAGATAGGTATGTAGATAGATAGATAGATAGATAGATAGACAGACAGACAGACAGACAGACAGACAGACAGACAGACAGACAGACAGACAGACAGACAGACAGACAGACAGACAGATAGATAGATAGATAGATAGATAGATAGATAGATAGATAGATAGATAGATAGATAGATTGGTGGGTGGGTGGATAGATAGATAGATAGATAGATAGATAGATAGATAGATAGATAGATAGATAGATAGATAGATAGATAGATAGATAGATAGATAGATAGATTTTCTGCATTACGAAGTAAAAAGAGTTGCTCAAAACAAAAACAATATTGCAGCCATTCTTTTGTAAGTAACCTACACAAAATACTAGTAAGTTTCATTGCATTTAGTTTCTTTAAAAAATCACTGGAACTACAATTTGCCAAAATTAAAGTACCCGAGTCTTTTCGCAAGCACAAACCTAACCATCTTGCACTAAGCAACGCTGCTATTTACATTAACAAAATCATGATTTGGCCCTGCTTTGCTGGTAAACGGTGCTTTTCTTTTCCTTCGAGAAATCCCACATCCTGGTCACAGGGACAAACACACTGCATTCGTTCCATTTCAACGAGTTCAACGATACTGTCAAACCGTATTAACTACTTTCGTGCATTTCTCAAAAAAAACTCCATATAAAAACTAGATTAGATATATATTCTAATACAACACAGCCATAACCAATCACAGACAGGTGATGAACACAAAGCCACACAACATAACCACAACCAAACACAGATAGGTGATAATTATCTCGTGATTTCCAGTTATCAAGGTGTTATGCTGTACATAATTTAGAGATTAAATATGGATACGAATGTAGTCAATGATGATGATGATGGTGATGATGATGACGAATAATAATAATAATAATAATAATAATAATAATAATAATAATAATAATAATAATAATAATAAAGTTATAAAAGAAGTATTGCTAATTAATTAGCTATGCACATTTAACCCTTGCAGTATTGCATATATCCTATTAACAACTGCATCCCATATAATTATTTTAAACCTGCGGTCTCGTTTTATAAAGGCCACTTATAGTGCTTTAACACACATTATTTCTGTATTTTCTCGTTATAAAGCGCTTTTCCAGCTCAAGAGCTGCTCAAGGCGCTGGCCGATACAGGATCTAACGCAAGCCACCACAGGCGCCCACTGGCAGCATTGCGGGGTTCGTCTTATAGAGAATGGAAAGACTCCCATTTCTGGTGTTTTAAATGTCCCCAGTTTAATCAAATGCAGCATCATTTTATTCGTTGAATTGTGCAAGTTTTTAATGTTTCTTTTTACTTTCTTTTTTTTAAAAATTGAAATGTTTTGTATAATAATTCTTCTTCCTCAAATACCCCCGCGATTACAATGTGTTTTAGTCCATATGACTTGAATGTTTCGTGGACCTGAATAAAGATATTTACTTTATTAAAAATAAATCGAAATAGTGTCCGATAATGTGCCTGTGTGTGTCTGAGAAAGAGAGAGAGAGAGAGAGAGAGAGAGAGAGAGAGAGAGAGAGAGAGAGAGAGTGAGAGTGAGAGAGAGAGAGAGAGTGAGAGAGAGAGAGAGTGAGAGAGAGAAAGAGAGAGAGAGTGAGAGAGAGACTCAGGACTCAGGAAACTTTAATGCGAGGCCACCAGCCTATACGCATGGGGGTAACACAACAGACATGGAAAAAAGGAAAGAAAAGACAAAAATCACCAAAAGTTTCAAAAGTTACAAAAATAAATATGACAAACACGCGTCATTTGACAGAATGTGTCTCAAAAAAAAAAGTAAACATATTTTAGGTTACTTTTAAATCAACAATTCTTCACGTTTTTTCATCGCATAGTACGTAAACATCGCTACTGCTCTGGTAATAATTATACTATCACTTTGTAATAAACAAAACACCAATGGTGGTACATCAACATTGAAGTGCCTCAAAATGTACTTTTCACGAATATCCTTATACGCTGGACAATACCACAAAAAATGCATTTCATTTTCAACAGCCGTACAGAAAGGGCATGCCTTTGAAACAACACTGTATCTTTTATTTCCATTCAAGTCTATAATGCCTAAACGTAACTTTACAAAGATATTTCTAAACTTATTTATAGTAATATCTGTTAAGTACTTCTCACACTGCAAGAGTGATTTAAAGGAACCATACACTGAGAACCTTTCGCTATCCATTAATTTACTAAACCATTCCTGTTTGTAGCAGTCTATCATACGTTGTCTGAAAACACGTAAAAAAGCTTTCTTATTTGCTACTCCCCCATTCAACCAAACATGAGAAAAACCAAACATGTCAAAACAGTGTTTTATATTGTAAGTCTGACCTACAGGTAGTCTCAAAAATTTGTTTTTGTCCATTTCATATGCTTGCTTTGGTAGTCTAACAAGAAGCATGTCTTGCAATTTGAACCAGTATCTGACTGCACTTAGAGCACTGTCAATAAATAGTGGATAACGACCAAGTTCTCCATAAACCATGATATTTGGGGTCCTGGGAGACACACTCAAAATACGCTTACAAGCAAACAAATGTGTAGATTCAATAGCATGAAATCGTGTAATGCCCCATATTTCTGCTGCATACAGAAGCATAGGTTTAACCTGGGCATCGAACAGCTTAAAGAAAATATTTATATCCATGCTTCCCAAACTCCACATTGTTTTCATTATCTCCACCACCTTACCTTTGGCTCTGCCTGCAAACTCTTGGAGCACAATATCAAAAGACATCTTTGTTGTAAGAGTAAAGCCTAAATACTTCAATTCAATTCAATAATTTTATTTAACGTCTATTCACAGTTTGTGATATTAGACCATACACGCAAGCATACACACAATCACACGCAAATATAAATATATACGCCTAAATACTTGTAGCTGTTTACAACTTCAATTTCTTTTCCTTGATAGTACCATTTTTCTGCTTTAGCCAAATGTCCACCTTTCCTGAATACCATTACTTTTGTTTTCTTTAAATTTACAGAAAGTCCCAGAGATGTTGAAGCTTTTTCTAAGGTAACTAATTGATTTTGTAAGCCAGCGGATGTGGTAGAGATCAAGCAAATGTCGTCAGCAAATAATAACAGAAAGATTTCTTGCAAGCCAGGTAGAAACTGAAAACCATGCTAACCCCCCCCCCCCCCCCCCAACCTTGTCAGCCACATCAGTTATTAGCAAGGAAAAGATCAGGGGAGACAACAAACAACCCTGTTTGACCCCGGCAGAACAATAAAAAAAATCTGACATTTCAGTACCCCATCTGACACAAGACTGAACAGAACTGTACATCCCTTGCAGCATACGTAGCATATTTGAAAAAGTTTTAATCTTTTGTAATACGGCCCACAAACTGTCTCTATCCACAGAGTCAAAAGCTTTTAAATAATCAATGAAAGCAACATATAGTTTACATCTCCGCTGCCCAAAGAGGCATTTCTTGATAATAGAAAAAAGTGTCAAAATATTATCAACAGTTGCATAGTTTTTACGGAATCCCGCTTGCTCTTCACAGATCTTATGTTCTTTTTCAGCCCACTTGTACAATCTTTTGTTTAAAATTGATGTAAAACCTTTGCTTACGATACTCAAGAGGGAAATTCCTCTGTAATTTTCAGGGTTCCGTACAACACCATTTTTTAACAATGGGACAATAATAAACTGACTCCATTGCTGTGGAAAAATACCTGTACGAAAGATACAATTATACATTTTTTTTTTTTTTTTTTTTTGGAGTAAAATTTATGTCCCAGGACACATTAAGCGTATAGCGGACGGGTGAACCACCACGTGTGTACAATTTCAGTTAGTTTAGTTTAGTTTTATAGATTAACGTCCCCGGACACAAAAGCGTATAGGGGACGATTGTTAACTACAATTTCATTTCGTTTAGATAAATTAAAGTCCCACGTCACAATAGCGAATAGGGGACTGATTGATTACAATTTCAGTAGTTGTTGTTGTTTGTAGATTATAGTCACACGACACTTTCGCATATAGGTGACTACTGGACCGATTTATACTGACACCAGCTGGCCAGATGTTGGTAAAGGGGAAAATAATATGATCACACGTTGACCAATCCGGGATTCGAACCAGCGACCTTTCGGTTACTAGCAAGACGCTCTTACCAACTGAGCTACCCGGCCCCACTACAATTTCATTCGCATTATTTAGATTAACGTCCCCGGACACAGAGCGTATAGGGGACAAGTGTACAATTTCAGTTTAGTTTAGTTTAGTTTTATAGATTAACGTCCCCGGACAAGCGTATAGGGGACGGGTGAAACACCACCATCACAATTTCAGTTTGTTGTTTAATCAGCTTATAGTCCCCTCTCTTCCCGAAAAGGATTTTCAGAGAGAGGACTGGTGATTACTACAATTTCAGTTGGTTGGTTGGGTAGATTAACGTCCCCGGAAAACAATTTCAGCACAGGTCAGGTCAGGATTAAATTTACGTCCCCAACACCAAAGCGTATAGGGGACGAGATTCCAGCACATTTTTTTTTTTAATCAGTTTATTGTCCCCTCTCTTCCCGAGAAGGATTTTCAGAGAGGAGACCTCAGTGGAACTCAGTTAGTTAGTTAGTTAGTTAGTTAAAATAGATTAACGTCCCCAGACACATAAGCGTATAGGGGACGGGTATACTTGGAACTCATTTTTTTTTTTTAAATCAGTTTATAGTCCCCTCTCTTCAGAGATGAAGAGAGGGGACTATTGTTGCTTGGAACTCAGTTGTTGTTGTTGTTGTTTGTAGATTATAGTCACACGACACTTTCGCATATAGGTGACTACTGGACCGATTTATACTGACACCAGCGGGCCAGTTGTTGGTAAAGGGGAAAATAATATGATCACACGTTGACCAATCCGGGATTCGAACCAGCGACCTTTCGGTTACTAGCAAGACGCTCTCAGTGAGTTGAGTTGAGTTGAGTAGATTACCGTCCCCGGACACAATAGCGTATAGGGGACTTGGATAGAAGACTTCCGATGTTTTAAGATGTCCAGATAAATAAAAAGTCGTTTTGGCTGAAGAAGAACAGTAGAAGAGGGAGCGCAGGTACGCAGCTGCAACGTCCAGAGGAAATCAAGGATGTCAGGCAGTGGAAGAATGACGAGTTCTCAGGAGTGTAGTCGGTGTAGTAAGGCCAGTTGATAATCCAGCAGGGTGGAGGCCGACGTGGCAAGGCCGCAAGAGAGAGGAGCAGGTGCAAGGCAGCAGTATAATGGGGACCAGGCCCAGCAGTTATACACGGCAAATATGCCACAAAATGTGCACAGACCAGGTCTGCAGCGAGGAATCAACCAGGACAGGCCAGTTCAGAACGGGCATCGGGAGTTAAAATTACATAGGCGTGTGACAAAGCGGCGAAACACCTTCCCATATTAAAATAAAACTGTCTAAAATTGATTAAAAACAAACCGCAGATAAATATTTTACAATTCTTATCCGTTTAAATTCGTAAGATAAAAATCCCACTCAAACATGTTGCATATGTGCAGAATTTAAAACTATATTTAAGAGTAACGCTTAACACATATTCCCACGCAAAAGCTATACTAACGCTTGGAGTGACGCTTTTGTTTCCATTCAGAGACATTTCGCACCCGAGGAACCGGGGCATTGGCAGCCTCTACGAGTTTAATTTTATCAGTGACAAACTTAACAGCCTGGGAAAATTTGTCAACCTCGGACTGGGGAAGCAGGGCCCGCAGAAAGACCTCATAATTGGTGAGCTCGCCGATTTCAGCGTGTTACACTCTGTTTGATGTTGGTGTTTTCTATCAGTATCTGATTCAGCCCCGATGCTTGAATTCCTGATAGTTGTGTAACTCAGATTCGTTTATTCACACAGCCCGTCCAAACAGCATACAATTCACAAAGTCGACGTATGAAGTTTTCCACTTTTATTCAGCACACATCAACAACTGCATACAATTCTCAATTCAACTCAACAACTTTCACAGCAACTTTCCAAATCACTATCAACAACTTTACTCTCAACAGCAACTCGGCACACGATTAAATAACATCTCTCTTTTCTTGAACAATATGGTACATGGTAGAAATGACGTACTGCCACCAATCGAACTAAAGATCGTCGTCACTGGCTTACGTCATTACACATTTCTTCTCTACTTCCGGGAACATTCACGACCTTCGATATCCATCGGGAAAATTCTATCAAGAGTAAACACGCATATCCAGAAGATTCTCAAATAATATCGACTAACGCAAATTATCAACGTTATACAAAGCCTCTCCTAACAACAGTGCAAACTCAAATCAAAGGTAAATAAACTCCATTATTGAATACTTTGCAAAACGAAACGATTAGATCTATCGTACACGTTTCCGACGTATTACCATTCGCGTTTCAACGTAACATAACCCCCCACTCAAGAAGAAATTTACCTAATTTCTTTCAACAACGTTGAAACGTAATGCACAAACAAAGTACAGAATTAAGACTTATTTCAGCCTGTCTGAACACTATCAACGTTCTCGGTTCATTCACACAGAGTCAATGGTTTTCATCTTCAAATCTGTCTGGATATTGTCAATGTTCACAGTTCATTTACACAGAGTCAATGTTTCTCATCTGCAAATCTTTCTGGGTACTGTCAATGTTCACAGTTCATTTACCCAATCAACGTTTTTCATTTTCAAGTCTGTCATTACCAATATTCTTAGTTCATCCACACAGTTAATGTTCTTTCGATCGCAAGGAGACGACGCCCTTGTCAGTTGCGGTCGTCATCGGCCCAGGGTCAAAGACGATGATCACGTGGGCTTCCCTGGAATCAGTGCGTCTTCCGTTGTCTTCCTCTTCCGTCGGATGTCCGACGCAGTCGACGTTGTCAGCTCCCAGAATGCATTCGCTGGGTCTCACGGTCAGGTTGGCTTCTGCGAGATGGTGGAACAGCTCCCTCAAGGTCTGCAGATGCTCCTTCCAGGTCTGGGTGTGGACTTCATGTTCGACCAAAGTCGTAGAGCCTGGGACATCGCTGAAGCTATGGGGAAATTCGCCCATAAGGTCCTTGAGCTCCAACTTTTGACCTTCCGTCAAGCCTGGTCCTAGCTTAACGTCATCGATGCCTTCTTTGCTGTGGAAGTCCCCCAGTTCCAACAGTTCTTCGCTGTCAAAGCTGTCGTCGGTCACAGCTGCTGTTGCTACATGTACAGTCTCTGGCGGCCTCTCCACGTACAGCTTAAGGAGGTTGGCGTGGTATATCTTGGAATGCTGGCCGACCTTCACCTTATAGTCGTTGATCCCCACCACGGTCTCCACTTCGTACGGGCCTTTCCACTGCATCAGCAACTTATTATGATCGGTAGGTAGCAGCACCAGCACTTTGTTGCCAGGTTTAAACTTCCTGTTCACAGCCCTACGGTCATAGTAGTGCTTTCCACAGTCCTGGGACTTCTTCAGGTTTTCTCTGGCTATATCGAGAGTCTGCTCAAGCTTCTCCCGTAGCTCAAACACGTACTGGTAGCTGTTCTTCACCTCTGGGGTGTCCACTTCCTTCGTCCACAGTTCTTTCAGGATGTGCATCGGCCCTCGGATGGTTCTTCCGTACAGCAGCTCGAACGGAGAAAAGCCGGTGGACTCCTGCGGTACTTCTCTGTAGGCGAAAAGTAGGGCGTTGATGTAGCGATGCCATTGTCTGGGCTGCTCGCTGCACAGTTTCTTCAGGGTGGACTTCAGCGTAGCATTGAACTTTTCGACGAGCCCGTTGCACGTTGGATGGTAGGGTGTCGTAGTCAAATGCCGGATACTCAGCAGTCTGTTGACCTCCTTCATGCAGTCAGAGACGAACTGCGTCCCGAGGTCTGTCAGAATTTCTTCGGGCACTCCAAGTCTACTGAACATGTCCACTAGCGCCTCTGCAACAGTTTCAGTGTCAATCTTCTTCAGAGGCACTGCTTCTGGGTACCGAGTCGCATAGTCCACTAAAGTCAGTACCCACCGATGACCTTCTTCACTCGGAGGTCTTATTTCGCCGATTAAGTCTAAGGCCACCCTCTTGAAAGGTCGGTCGATCAGAGGCATCCTCTGCATAGGCACTTTCGGGACCCTTCCTCGAGGTATGGTCTTCTGGCAAATGTCACATGATCGGCAGAAACGGCTGACGTCCGCATGAAGCCCTGGCCAGTAGAACACCGCCTGGATTCTGTCTGACGTCTTCCTGATGCCTAGGTGACCTCCCATAATTGAGTCATGCGCTACTTCCATCACCTGGCGCCTTAAGGGTAATGGTACCAGTACTTGACGTAGTGGTTTACCTCCGTTGACCCTCGGGTGCTGGAAGATTCTGTACAGGATCTTGGCCTTCACCTCAAAATAGACCGTGCCATTGCCCTTGGTCACGTGGTCTTGGCGGTTCCTGTACTTGTTTAAAGTGCTATCAGCTTCCTGGAGCTGGATCAGCTTATCTCTGTCCACGATGGCAGCTTTGGAGTTGTCGGCGACCTTCAGTGGCGTAGACGTCTTGTCTCTCTTGGCCTGGGCCCTGGTTGTAACAGCACCGACGATCTCTGGTCGGCAGGGCTGAGCCGGAGTAACCACATTGTCCCGTAGCAGCTCTGTAATGTCTCCATCGGGAAATGGCAATGGATCCTCCTCCGCAACTTCGACGTGTTGAGTTGAGGCAGGACTCCACTCTGGATCGGGGTCGTCGGGTCGCCTCGCGCCGTCGATATTCCCGATCATCAAATCATATAGCGGCTTCTTCAGGCAAACCGCTTCGACTTCGCCTACGTAGAAAGGGGTGTTGACATGAATCTTCGCAACTGGCGCTCTCACACATTTGCTGTCGGCCATAAGTGTCCATTTTGAATCGCCAGTGAACTGTTCTTTAGCGATTAGGTCTTCTCTGACGATGACCCCACTGCAGCCAGAGTCTCTTAAAACAGTCACTTCATGATTTCCGACGCGTCCCTTGGAAACAGGCATGTTCTGTACGGTCACCGCTGCGCTGGCGACGACGGGGATGGATTTTCCGTTGGCAAGGAGAAGTTGGCCATCGGTCATGCACTCTTGCACGTCCGCAGGAGTAGCTGTGCGCTTGGTCTCACTCGGAAGAATGACGCTCCCGCCGCACACTTGATGGTCAGATCTACTGGTTTGCCGTTGATTGGAGAACCGCCTCTGCCGGTTGCCCGCCGCTGAATTGTCCGTACTGCTCCGCTGTCCGCTACTTTTGTTTTGAGGACAGTTAGCCGCTCTGTGGTCTGTAGCGTTGCAGGTGAAACAGCCCCTTGAATGCCCTTCCCTGGGAGGTGGCGTGGAGTCCGTCTGCCTCTGGCTCGTCTGGCTCCCTTGGATCTGGTTCCCATGGTTTGCAGTCTTCTGAAAATGTTTCGTCGCGCTGGGTGGCCCCAGGGTTTTCCCATGAGCGATGAGATATCTTTCAGCAGCCTCAGTCACATCTTTAAGCGTCTGCAGCTTTTGTTCTTCTAAGTGGGTCGCTAGGTCCTTGTGACAGGCATTGAGAAATTGTTCCTTCACGATCAGGTCATGGAGACTGTCGTAAGACTTCCTTTCGCCTGATAACTCCACCCACTTGTGTAGATATGACGACAGGCGCTCCACAAACTGCTTTGGCGTCTCGTCTGACTTAGGCCGGCATTCACGGAAGCGTTTACGGTAGCCTTTCTCCGTAAAGTTGTAGCACTGCAACAGGGCCTCTTTCAAGACGTCGTAGTTTTTGGCGTCATCGTTCGACAGTCTGGTGTAAACTTCGAGAGCTTGCCCCGTCAGAAGTGCACTCAGTCGAATCGCCCAGTCTCGAGGTTGCCAATTGGAGCTTTCGGCGAACCTTTCGAATCTCGCCAGATAGCTGTCGATCTGGTCCTTCCCGTCGACGAAAGCTGGCAATTTTGGAGCCGTATGGTCGTTGGTGACTTGTGGCGCATGCTGATTGTTCTGGATACGCGCCAACTCTAGCTGGTATTGATGCTCAGCTTCTAATCGTCTCTCTTCCATCTCTCTTTCTTGACGCCGCTCTTCTCTTTCTTCTCGGCGACGCTGCTCTTCTAATTCTCTTTCTTCACGGCGACGCTGCTCTTCTAATTCTCGTTCTTCACGGCGACGCTGCTCTTCTAATTCTAGACGCTTCTCTTCCAATTCTCTTTCTCGTATTCTCTCCTGAGACTTGACGTACTCCGTCAACTGTTTGCCTTTTAGATTCAGTTCAACCCCTTTCTGCCAGAAGTCAGCCATCTTGATGCTTCTGGAAAGTTCTTTTCAAGAAAGTTCTTTTCCGGAAAGTTCTTTTTCTAGAAAGTTCTTGACTGTAGAGTTCTTTTTCTGGAAAGTTCTTGACTGTGCTGTACCTTTCTAGACTGTTCTAGAACAGCACGCTTTCTGCAGTAGCGCTGATGCTTGTCAATAGTCGCCTTCGCTGACGCAGGCCCCGCTGTCCTCGTTGTATGCGACGCTGCACCACGCTGGTGTTGATGTATACGCTCCTGTGCTGAAGTAGACGCGACGTCCGCTCGCCGCTCTCTGTAACACTGGCGATGTAGCTCCGAGACTGTCCCTCGACGTAGTCTTACGGCAGCTACGTAGTCCCGATCTGTTGTTCGCTCACGAAGCAACTCTTCAGCGACTACACGCCCTTGCAGTCAACCCGAACCTATCGGTGATGTAGTCCCAGTATGTTGGCCCCTCTCGACGCAACTCGTTGGCGGCTACCCTCGATGACTGCCTCTCGTAACGTTGACTCGCTTGTTGTAGCAGTTGAACCCTTGGCTATGGCGTGAATCGCGGCTTGACCCCCAAAATGTTACACTCTGTTTGATGTTGGTGTTTTCTATCAGTATCTGATTCAGCCCCGATGCTTGAATTCCTGATAGTTGTGTAACTCAGATTCGTTTATTCACACAGCCCGTCCAAACAGCATACAATTCACAAAGTCGACGTATGAAGTTTTCCACTTTTATTCAGCACACATCAACAACTGCATACAATTCTCAATTCAACTCAACAACTTTCACAGCAACTTTCCAAATCACTATCAACAACTTTACTCTCAACAGCAACTCGGCACACGATTAAATAACCTCTCTCTTTTCTGGAACAATATGGTACATGGTAGAAATGACGTACTGCCACCAATCGAACTAAAGATCGTCGTCACTGGCTTACGTCATTACACATTTCTTCTCTACTTCCGGGAACATTCACGACCTTCGATATCCATCGGGAAAATTCTATCAAGAGTAAACACGCATATCCAGAAGATTCTCAAATAATATCGACTAACGCAAATTATCAACGTTATACAAAGCCTCTCCTAACAACAGTGCAAACTCAAATCAAAGGTAAATAAACTCCATTATTGAATACTTTGCAAAACGAAACGATTAGATCTATCGTACACGTTTCCGACGTATTACCATTCGCGTTTCAACGTAACACAGCGCTATCATATTTCCTGAAGCTAACCGCATTTTCGTATGCCTTGAGCGGCGAAACCTGAGTGGAGCAACTCTCCGAGGTTGAAAGCTCATGCACCGGACTATCGGATCCGACGGACCGGGTGTCCGGCCGACCAGGCAAGACCGAGTCGGTCTCGCGCACGGGTGAAGTAACGGGAACCAAAGGGGGCGGAATGCGAGCGGACAAGCCGCGCACCACGTCCACCAAGTCTGTAACGGAACGTGTTAAGTTCCCAACAAGGCCTTCCAGCCTTTCAATGGCTACCCAGGGATCCCGGGCGGGAGCTACTGTCTCAACCGCCCGAGGGGCCTGTTTATCTGTATCACCGGTCCGGGCTATGTCCGCCCAAGAGGAAAGCTCAGCCGCACCCCCCGTCACCAAGCGATGGGAGGGGAGGCAAGAGCCACGCGATGCCAAGGTAGGAAACTCACGGGCCGCCGAGGAAGTTTCGGGGGCACGTATCGGTACTGTCGGAAACCGACCAGACTCTTTGTCAATTTGCTGCTTGGCCAAACTGAGGGCCTGTGAACGTGGCATATAGGTTGCCGCCCTAACCTGGTTAGCTAGCAGGCGCTCCCGGAGCGCGGGACAGTTTGCGTTGGCAGCCGAGTGCTCACCTTTGCAGTTGAGACAACAGCGCCGCACAGCAGTGCACTGAGCCCCGGTATGACCAGGAGTGCCACAGGACGAGCAAACTCGCTCAAGCTTACAAAACTTGCGAATATGGCCCAATCTTTGGCACCGGTGACAACGCATCACAGGTGCCACGAAGGGAACCACGGCAAATTCGCGTCGGTTTAACAACAGGGTGCGAGGCAATGTCGCAACCTCTAGCGTGACCTTGACCGAGGTGGACGGTTGCCCGTCATGCCTAAGCAAGCGTTTGAAACTACGCGCGCTGCACGCGCTAACTATCCCATCAGTGCTGACAGCACCCTCATATTTGGCCAGAATCTCTTCGTCGGACACCGATGCAGGTAAACCGAGAACAACCCCCTCCACAATAGGGACAGGTATAGTACAAATAATCGCCATCTGACCCAGCTGCGATGTCGCAATTAGCTTATTCTGCTGTTTCAGTTGTTGTTGTTTGTAGATTATAGTCACACGACACTTTCGCATATAGGTGACTACTGGACCGATTTATACTGACACCAGCGGGCCAGTTGTTGGTAAAGGGGAAAATAATATGATCACACGTTGACCAATCCGGGATTCGAACCAGCGACCTTTCGGTTACTAGCAAGACGCTCTTACCAACTGAGCTACCCGGCCCCACCGCTGTTTCAGCAATAAGGGGGATATAATATCTTCAGATGCTTTCAAAAATTTTGCTGGTATTTTATCACTACCTGGTGCTTTACCACATTTTAATTTTCGAATAGCTTGTTTTACTTCCAATAGGGAGATATCTTCATCCAATTCATAAACATAAACATCGTCTTCGCTTTGTTCATTTATTTGGTCTTCTTCATGATCATTTATTCATGCCGAATGCTGCCCCAACACTTTTTCAAAATGTTCTTTCCAAACACCAATGCTTATTTCTGCACGATTTCTCTCCCTTGGACGAGACCTATTTATAGTAGACCAAAATTTAGCAGAATTATTTCTATTTTCTAATAACGAATTTTGCATCAATTTATGCTTTCTTTTTTTTCATGTATCATGATTTTATATTCAGACCTCTTTTGTAAGTAAAAAAAAATTATCACTTAGTTTTTTAGTGCGGGAATACCGGCTAAGCAAACGGCTAACACCACGCCTTGTTTGACGACACTCGGCATCAAACCAGCGATTTGTACACCGCGAGCGTCCACCAAAGTATACAGTGCGTCGCATACACTGACCCGCTGTCAACAGGGTGCTTATAAAAATATCTAAAGCAGTTTCGGTATTGTCATCAATAGACTCAGTAGCATCAACAATAGCAGACTGACCTACATCCGATGTTAAAAAACTCAAAAAGTTTTGGACTTTTGATGCATCCCACTCAATTTTACTTGTACTTGTCTTGTTCTCTGTATTTACATAAGATACTATTGTCTGGCCAGCACAAACATCAAGCCGAACAGGCATATGTTGAGATTCGATTCTGTCAACAACTGACAACATTTTTACATATTCAACAAACTGTACAGACGACAAAAAGAAATCAATAGTACAGAGAGAGAGAGAGAGAGAGAGAGAGAGAGAGAGAGAGAGAGAGAGAGAGAGAGAGAGAGAGAGAGAGAGAGAGAGAGAGAGAGAGAGATGTGTGTCTGTGTGTGTGGCTAGGTAGAAACGTCGTTATTCTGACATACACTTGAACCTCTACGTACTTTCTGTTGACAGACCCCGTTATTTTGACGTCAAAGCAGTGTTCCGTTAGGGTTAGGGCTGTGTTAGGCTTCGGGTTAGGTTAAGGGTTTGGGTTAGGGTTAGAGTTAGCTTAAAAAAATGGACAAATTTGTAAAAATGTCAAAGTAACGTATGTAGAGTTTCATGAAAGTCATCACAACGGCGTTTCTACACGGTTGTGTGTGCTTTTTATTATTATATTGTCCTTTTCAGTTTTACTTTTTTTGGGGGGAGGTGGGGTGGGAGTGGGGGGTGGGTGGAAACCTGCCTTTTGTGGAAATGGGGTGGAGAGTGGGAGTGGAGGGGTGGGGTTGTTAATGTGTCACAAGCGTACGATTACCCTTGGCGCTGCTCGCGTCAAGTTCCTACTTTCTTGCCCACTGGCAAAGCCACCCAAGCCCCGCCCCTCGGGATAGCCCCTTGGAGCCCCGGAATAGTCAGACCCCAGGGTCAGTCCAATTCCAGCAGCCCGAGTAAACACACTGCTCCAAGACACGTCTGCACCTTCGTTGCGACCGCTGAGCTCCGACAATATTCTTGTGTTTCTACCCGTTCCTTGGTCAAGGTAAGAGTGGAGACTTATTTCATATCATTTAGCATCCCCATCACCCGTCGATTTCCCAACATGTTCGTATGCCTTGTAGATATTTACGTCCGTGTCTGTGGTTTGTCTTGATGTATTGCTTGTGATATGCATTTTATTTCTTGCATCCATTATCTGCATTTTGATTGCTGTTCATGCCATGCCCGTATTTATACATGTATATTCCCCTGCCCAGACTCTTGTATAAATTCTCCCATGCCATGTTGTCCTGTTACTTAGATTAAAGTCCCCCAGTAAAGCACCCTTGCATATCGCGGGTCTAGAGGAAAACTATTCTAAGTGACTTTTTTGAAATTTTACAGGAGAAGCAAAAAATCTTCCTATTTCAATAAAAAGTAATTTTATGGTCTGAAACCCATATATGTAGGAGATAAATGGATCGTGGTCTGTTTTTGACAATACTTTTCTCAAATTTTTTTTCCTATCTTTTTAAAATAAACAAAATGCCACTTAGAATATTTTCCTTCTGTAATATAGTGTGAGTAAAACTATCCTATCTGCCACATAGAATAGTTTTCCATTGAAAATGTTGAAAAATTAATGGAAAACTATTTTATGTGTCAGAAAGAATAGTTTTCCTCCATTGCTGAGAAAAGGAAATTATTGTAAATTATTGTAAGAGTCAAATAGCATACTTTTCCTCTCGAAAAATTATAAAAACTGAGGGGAAAAAACCACAAGAAACAACTTTACATGATACACTTACAATAGTTTTCTGTAACAAACAAAAGAACGAGAAAGCAACACTGTATATTCATCTTCAAAAACGAGTTCCCAATTTTATTCAAACCAAATACAAAACCGTAACCTTAACTTCATTTTTCAAAGTACCATTAACATAAAATAATTAAAATCATATTAGACATAAGTCGTTATGTACTACTCTTGTACCGCTACTATTCATGTATTTTTTTAGTGCACTAATAAAATAATGACAACGTGTAATGCAGCTACCAAAATGAAACAGCATTGATAAAGTGAACAAGACTGGTCAAATTACACTGCATTAATACACAAAAAGACTTTTATTTAGATCTAGTACAAATGAAATCCATTACTAGAGAGATGCACACAACACAATAACCATTAACATACCCTCGACCCTTAAAGAGATTGGTCCTAATTGTTAAAGCACGAACATCTATATACAAACAAATGGCGGTCAACACAATGTCAAAATATCATGTTAGTCCGTTTACTCATGTGGCAAATTTTTGAAGTAGTCGTGATGAATCTGTGGGACAAAGTTTTTGTTGCACATCTTGCAGAGATCTTGGTATTTGCCATTTGGAATTGGCTTTGCCACTATGGGTTTCAATTCAAGTTGTGTTGGATGGACCTTTTCACATTCTTTGGGTTTCCGTTTCATGTCCCTGTTCACATTCACTCGTGACACTTCTCCTTCACATGAGTATTTGATATTTAAAATGTCTGGCTCTGATGCATTGATTTGAATTGAACGGATGGACATCCATTTCACTCTGTCACGTTGGTCATCAAGGTCCAGGTTTGGGAGAGCCTCTGACATTTGTTTGAAATCTCTGAAATCTTCTGTTGTCTGTTCCTTGACGATATAATGTCTTTTGTGAGATGCTGTTCTTATTGTAGCAGCCCACTGAGAGGGTGTGTAGATCTCAATCTTTCTGCTTGCATGTTCAATTGCAGAATGGACACTGTCGCCTTCGTTAAACGTGTGGCCGACAACAAGGAACTGATGCGTTATGCTTGTCAACTGGAATTTTCTGAGAGAGTACCAGAGTGCAAAAGCCATGGTGCGATTTCGATTCTGGCCGCTACAGCAATCAGAGAAGAGAGTAACTGTCTTTATATTTTTCTCTGCCATGATTCTTACGTAATCTATGACACATGAGGCTACTTCATTAGAGCCCCTTGATGCGATATGTTCTGGCCACAGGTAGCAATATACATCATCAGAACCGTAGTTGTACACAGTGAAGTTGTAGGTGTTTAGTTTCCGAAGGTAATAAGCATCACCAACAAATAGTTTAGGAGTCGTGAGTACTTCTTCTAAATCAAATACTGCAGACGCGTGTGTATCTTTCTGTGCTTCCTGTTTTGCTTTCTCTTTTATTGCAAAGACAAGTTCTTTTTCTTTTATGTGCTCATCATATTTATTTTGCATTTTTTCCTTTTCTTCAACACTTGAGTTCCTGTACGAAGTACAGGTTGCACATTGGTCTTTGTTCCTATGGTGAAAAGATATGTTAAACTGAGTTTCCAAAACATTTCTGTAAACCCACTTCGATGCAGGTTTTGCGCCACTTTCCTGTCGTGCTTCTTTGTAAAGCATGTACATCTTTTCAATTGTCAAGTTACTTTCTAGGAACTCTTTTCCTGTTTCTTTTCTGCAGTAATGGCTTGGTACTCGGGGGAAAGATTGCATGTGCTCTTTTATTACTCTTCGTTCTTCTCCCAAACTGTTGGCTGATGGTTGCCGCCCCCTCTTGTCAGGTTCACAAATGCCTGCCCCATTTTGTTTGCTGAATGCTGTTTCAACCATTTGAGCAGATATGCTAAGAGTGTGCAGGAAAAAGATCTTACAAACAGCAGTTTTCTTTCTATTGATGTCAAAACTGTAACAAAACGTACTGCTTCTCCTTGTCTGAGATTGGCTGTTTCTGTTTTTGGGTAATTTGGAGACATTTTTAAGAATGAAGTCCCTCTGTCTATCAATATTTCCTAATTGCCAAAATTTCTTGAATATGGTTTGCCTCCCTTCTTCTGGTACTCTTGAGTGGCATTTCAGCCTACATTTTTCTGTGCAACCACATCCCATTTCCCGAGCTTTCCTTTCTTTGCCGCTCTTTTTGGATTTGTACTCTTTTCCAAAATTCCTGAGAGTTTTTGCCTTATTTTGGACCCATTCCTCTTCATTTCGTTTGCGTTTTCCAGGTGTAACTTTCTGTGAAGGGATGCTTGCAAGTATATATTCAAGAATTTCAGTTGCTGCATCGACAGCTTCCTGTCTTGGGTCAGTTGTTTCTGGCAGGATGTTTTCAGTAGCTGTATCTGCTTTTTGTGCTTCAATTTTTTTTAGTGATCTAGAAATCAGGGAAGCCAAGGGAAACGAATCACTATCACTGTCTGATGAGCGCCTTTTATGTTTGCTATTCTCCTTCAAGATGCTAATTGCTACTTCATCGTTGCTTGACCATTCTGAATCCGAGGTGTTGATGTCACTGTCTCCTAATTTATAATCGGACTCACTTTCTTGCATGTGTTCTTCAGTGTTCATTGTAGAATTTAATGATGCGTTTGCACTTGAAGTGGCCTGTAAAAAGGAAAAAAAAGACGCCTTTGGCAAAATCTCCTACTACTACTACTACTACTACTACTACTACTACTACTACTACTACTACTACTACTACTATTATTATTATTATTATTAT
Source organism: Oncomelania hupensis (assembly GCA_036898135.1). Lineage (NCBI taxonomy): Eukaryota > Metazoa > Mollusca > Gastropoda > Littorinimorpha > Pomatiopsidae > Oncomelania > Oncomelania hupensis. The sequence goes on from CM072515.1 coordinate 34,307,618, forward strand.
TATTATTATTATTATTATTATTATTATTAAATTTTAGTCTTTTTCAAAGTGCAGTGTTTGCTTATCTGTCGCAGTGTCTGTCATCATCGTTTCTATCCTTTTTCTAACAGTCTATTAGTGTGTGCGTGTGTATGCGTGTGTGTGTGTGTGTGTATTCTTTGTACAGGTATTCTAAAAAAAAGCAACAGTCAATAGGAAAATAGCAGTTGAAAAGCCGAAAGCCTCTTAATTTTCTGTTTCTTTCCCTCTGTTTCACTCAATATTACTTTCTCCTTTCAACTACAACGACAAGCGTGTTGCTGTTTGCAAATAACCTAGATCTATGCTGCTTTATTTTCAGATGTTTGTTCGCTTGCTTGGTTCTTTCTTGCTTGCTTGTTGCTTTTGTTTGATGTCTGATGTCATCAGAAAAAAGCAACAAGCAAGCAAGAAAGAAAGAACCAAGCAGGCGAACAAACATCTGAAAATAAAGCAGCATAGATCTAGGTTATTTGCAAACAGCAACACGCTGACATCAGACAAAAACAACAAGCAAGCAAGAAAGAAAGAACCAAGCAAGCGAACAAACATCTGAAAATAAAGCAGCATAGATCTAGGTTATTTGCAAACAGCAACACGCTTGTCGTTGTAGTTGAAAGGAGAAAGTAATAATGAGTGAGACAGAGGGAAAAAAAAGAAAATTAAGAGGATAGATCTAGGTTATTTGCAAACAGCAACACGCTGCTAGTACTATTCTTTAGCATCACGGCATAGGCTAGCCTAATGACATTTTGGTGGCATACTAAATAGTGTGTCGTCTCTGTCATTTCTTTCTCACCATCCCCATGCATACACACACAATCATGTACTCAAACCGACACAGTCACGTCTGTGTAAAATGTAAACTCACCTTATCAATATCGTCTTGGGCTTCCATTGTAGAATCGCCACAACATAGTTAAGTTAGAAACCCACACAGAGCAGAAAGTACACCCTGAGTGTTCATACTAAAATGGCTGAAAATATTGAGCACGCTTCTGGAAAAATCCACTCTCCACTCAGATGTAAAGTATTCTAACTGGCACTTTCCTTGTTCTCATAGCAAAAACGTTTGGGAGGAAAATTATTCTAAGCGGTACTTAAAATATATTTTTGGGGTTTTGGAAGAAATGTTTGAGAGGAAAAGTATTTTAACTGACTCTTAGAATAGTTTTTTCATTTTTGAAGAAACCATTTTGAGAGGAAAGGTATTCTAAGAGGTAGTTAGAATAGTTTACTTCGTTTTCAAAGACACATTTCGAGAGGAAATCTATTCTAACTTACACAGTTAGAATAGTCTTCTTCCTTTTCTAATAATATTAGAAAATATTTGAGAGGAAAACTACTCTAACTGCCATATATAATACTTTTCCACCAAACATTTTCTGAAGACAAAGATAGAATATTTTTTTCAAGGGTTATAACTCTGTCATTTTTTAAGCTACAGTTCTGATATTTTGACAGAAGTTGCCCCCCTCTATGGCTGTTTAAACCATGGGAAAAACTCAATTTCGGTAAAAATGTCACTTAGAATAGTTTTCCTCTACACCCGCGATATAGTAGCCATTGTCCTGTAATTATCCCCTTTGCTTCTCCCCTGATCCTGTTGTGTAAATATCCACCCCTGCTGTCCATAACCCCATCTTAGGCGCCGATACTATTATCTATTAGCGGCCGCCAGTAAACTCCACCAAGCCCAATAGCCATTGTTGAAATTGTTGGACAGTTGGAACGAACCGGTCAAGTCTTGGCCGGTGTTTCCAAATTCGAAAATCTGACTGGCATGCGCGCTAACTGGTGCGGCATCCAGAGTATGGATGCACCGCTGATCCTGAGTCAACACTTCATTCCAGAACGGGCCCTTATACCGGGCTGCTACGAGACTCAAGACCCGCTGCGTGCAACCCAGATCCCCTGGTTGACACTGTGAAGCGTGAAAGCAGAATTACAGCAACCGGTCAGCTCCGTAGACTGATTGCACCACAACCCCTATTACCCAAGAATTCGACCCAGTGACCTGGATTGGAAGACTGACGCTACGCTGGACCCTTGCGCAATCGCCATCCAGAATCCTGAGGCAACCACCGCCTATACGCCATAGCAGCTAAGTGCGCGCCCAGCGCACACCACAATTCTCGGAACATCTGGCTAACCACGCTAAAGCAGCCAGATACCCCTTTGCCTTATGATGATATCAGTCCACAATCGCCCCAGTAACCCCCAGACAGCTAACCCAGAATAACTCCATGATACTCTGGACGTTAACAGACTTTCACCAGTGACTCAGCCATATAGCCTACCACCTACACCTGACCTACATCTATTTAATAAATTGCCTAGTATTATATTATAACATCCGACTTCCCCTTGTTCAAATTCTCCACTAGTTCAGTTTGTATTCTTCTCGTCTGCCCTTTTAACTGTCTATCATTCTTTAGTACTCCCAGCATTATTTCCCTGAATGTCGCCGCAAGTTGGCCTAGTCAAGGGAGGCAACACAGCGCGGGGGAATAATTGCTGATCCTCATCCCCCCAACCCCCTATATTCGTGACATTAATTTTGGCGACCCCGACGAGACAAAAGACTTAGATTTCCACCCCCACCCAACGAGACAAAAGACTTAGGTTTCTACCCCCACCCGACGAGACAAAAGACTTAGCTTTCTACCCCAGCCCCAGTAGAGATAGGACCTAGCCCCCTAGCCTAGTAGTGTATAGCCTAGCCCCCTAGGTCCCCTATTGGCACTCCAGAATTGTGGTGGCACGCAGAGGTTTTTCTTGCTTTCATTTTTTATGCTTTGATTGATTGCTTGTTGTCTCTGTGTCCGTGTTGTGTTGTATTCGCCCCTGCGTCATCTCGCCTTAGTTCATTCCAGCCCGCCCCTTGTTTGCTGTCAGTGTACCCCCCTGTGAGCGCCCCTTCATCACGGTTAGGACCTTTGAGGTAAGTCGCTTCTCTTACCATGGCCGACCGGGGAGAACTCGCCCTCAAGTACAAGAGTATTTGCGAGAGCTTAGGGCTCACCGGCACTGAGCTCAAGGACTACGTCCTCACCAACGTGGATGCGGACGTTGCCGAGGAGAAATTGAAGAGAGAGGAGAGGGCTAAAGAACGGGAGGCGAAGAAAGAGGAGGAGAAAGAGCGAATCGCCGCAGAAGAGAGAGCAGCAACATGGAAGAAGGAGGAGGAGAAAGAGCGAATCGCCGCAGAGGAGAGAGCCGCCGCACGGAAGCGAGAGGAGGAGAAAGAGAGAGTCGCCGCGGAGGAGAGAGCCGCCGCGCGGAAGCGAGAGGAGGAGAAAGAGAGGATAGCCGAGGAGGAGAGAGTCGCCGCACGGAAGAGAGAGGAGGAAGAGAGAGCGGTAACACGGAGGAGAGAGGAGGCGAAGGAGAGGATAGAGGAGGAAGAGAGAGCCGCAGCGCGCGCAGAGAAGGCGAAGGACAAGGAACTCGAGAGGCGCCGAGAACTACTCCAGCTCGAGCGCGATCGCCGCGAGCTAGGCCTCGGATCGCCCGCGAGCGACGACTTCACCCTCAGCGCATCCAGCTCCACCGCCAGCGCCGGAACATCCTCAGTCATCCCGCCGATCCCGGGGGTGAACTTCACCTTGGACCCTTTCGTCGAGCGCGACGAATCCATAGAGGTCTACCTCGCCCGATTCGAGCTAGTCGCGGGAGAGAACCAGCTCGACCCGCAATACTGGTACAGGAAACTGAGCCACGGCATCAAAGGAAAAGCATACGAAATCCTCGCCAAGACTCCGACAGCCGAGGAGGGCGACTACCCCGCCCTAAAGAAAGCGCTGCTCCACGGATTCGAACTCTCCGGCGAACACTACCGGAAGAGCTTCCGTAACTCCCGGAGAGAGAAGGGAGAGAAATTTACTCAGTTCGCCGACCGGCTAGCCACTCTAAGGGACAAGTGGATCGAGCAGACGGAAGAGCCCAAGACTTACGATGGCCTGCTCGAACTGATGCTGGCCGAGCAATTGAAAGGAACCATGCCGGGGGAACTTCGGACCTTCGCCGCCGAACAGGGAGCCGCCCGCTTGGAAGATCTCATAATAGTCGCGGACCGCTACCTGACCGCCCACCCCGACGACCGACAGCCTCGCCGGGAACCCCTAGCACCCTCGTCACCAGAACCCCGCCAACAACCTCGCCGGCCCGTCCCGCCAGCGAACAACCGTCCACCCCCGCCTAAAGGACGCCCAAACCCCGGAGCAGAGCCTGGGAAGCGGAGCGGAGAGCTCTACTGCGGCTACTGCCAGCGCCGAGGACACACCCGGGAAAAGTGTTTTCGCCGCCTCAGCGACCAGCGTCGCAAACAAGGAACCGTGTTGGCCCTGCGCCAAGTCACTCCCGACGGGAACCCGGTGACCCCCGTCGCCACTCCCACCGATCGCCCGGCCGTCACAGAGCAGGTGACAGTCAACGACCACCCCGCACACTGCCTCTACGACACCGGTCTAACATTCGATGCCGTCGTCCGCCGCTCGCTTATTAGGGACAGCGATCTGACCGGCGAACAGATCACCCTGAAGCTGGCCGACGCATCACAGCCAAGCACCACGCTACCTATCGCCCGGATCAACGTCGCCAGCCGCTACGTCACGGGATCCATCCAAGCCGCCGTGATGGACCAACCTCTCTACGACCTGATCCTGGGATGTCGTTACGTCTTCCTGGGAATGCCGCCCCAGCCTGTGGAGTCGATGGCCGCCGTCCAGACGCGCGCCCAAACGAAATCAGCCGCGACCCCACCACCGATACCCAACCAGATGCCGGAGCAAATCCGGAAAGCCCAGGAAGAAGACGCCACCCTGCGCAAATGCTACGGGAAGCTACCCGCCGCGCGCACTCCACCCAAGACCGGGGACTTTTACGTCGAGGACGGACTTTTGTATCGTCAGAAGGACGACCACTCTCAGCTGGTCGTACCCGCGACCCTTCGCCCCCAAGTCCTGGAACTTGGCCACAGCATGCCCCTAAGTGGTCACATGGGGATAGGAGCAACCGCCCTGCGTATCAGCGCGCAGTACCACTGGCCCGGGATGACCGAAGACGTAAAACGGTACGTCAAATCCTGCCGCCAGTGCCAACGATTCTCACCCCGCCATCATACCGTACCGGTAACCATCAGCCCCACCGTCGTCGTAGGAACGCCTTTCCAACGAGTAGCCGTCGACATAGTTGGGCCCCTACCGCGAACCAAGAAGCGGAACCAATACCTGCTCACCTTAGTCGACGCATGCTCCATGTGGTGTGAGGCCGTCCCCCTGCCGAAGATCGACGCCGCCCGAGTCGCCGACGCGCTCGTCACTATCTTCACGCGAGTCGGATTCCCGGAGAGCATCCTGACCGACAACGGGTCACAGTTCACGGGAAAACTGATGCAGGAAGTCTTCCATCTGCTACGCATCCGGCACATCCGCACTCCACCCTACCACCCCGCCAGCAACGGACAGGTCGAGCGCCTGAATGGGACGCTCATCTCGATCATACGGAAGATCGCCGACGACCAACCCACCGCGTGGGACACCTACGTCACGTCAGCGCTCTTCACGTACCGGGAGACTCCACACACCTCCACCGGATACACCCCTTCCACCTTGCTCTTTGGGAGACCCCTCTCTGGACCCCTAGCTGCCTTGCGACGCAGCTGGACAGACGCCAAGCTAGAAGAAACACCGGTCGACGCTACGAAGTATGTCACCAAGCTCCAGGAGACCCTCAAGGCCACATGGAAAGCCGCCTCCGCCAACCTGAAGAAGGCGAGAGAGAGACAGGCCCGATATCACAACCGCCGCGCCCGCGACCGAGAACTTCAAGTAGGAGACCAGGTCCTGCTACTACTCCCCGGCGGCACGAACAAGCTCGATATCGCCTGGCAAGGACCCTACCCGGTGCTGGAGAAACTCTCCCGAACAACCTACCGCATCGAGGTAGACGGAAAACCCAGGACCCACCATATCAACTTACTCAAGCGGTACCTGGAACAGCCCGCAGTCGCCCCGGATACCCACTCGCTACTCACGGTCGCGCTGGCCGTCGAGGTGGATGGGACAGAGACCGGCGTCGCCGAATATCCGCTACAAGGGAAGGAATCCTTCCGGGACGTATCTCTCGACCCATCGCTCCCCGCCAGCCAGCAACGCCAACTACGCTCCATCGTAGCCGACTACAAGGAAGTACTTACCGACGTACCCGGGAGAACGGATCTCGAAGAAGTTCACCTAACTCTGACGGACCCCACGCCCGTCCGCCAGAAACCATACCCCGTCCCGCTATCCCAGCAGCAGGTAGTGAGGAAAGAAGTTGAGGCTCTGCTACAAGCCGGAGTCATCGCTCCATCTCGTTCCCCCTACAGCGCCGACATAGTACTGCCACGCAAGCCCCGTGGAGAGCACCGCCCCCGCACAGATCACCACCAGCCGCCACCCACTAACCGTCGCCGGAACCCGGCAGCTCCGCGGACCCCAGCCTTGGGCATCCGCCACGTACCGCCCGGAACCCATTATAGCCCCGCATCGCCTGGACCACCTCCACCATCATCTCGCACCGCAGCAGACCCCAGAGCTAATCGGCCGCGTCTAAGTCGAGGCTGAGGACCTCGCCTTTTTCCTTGGGGGGGCCTCTGTCACAAGCGTACGATTACCCCTGGCGCTGCTCGCGTCAAGTTCCTACTTTCTTGCCTGCTGGCCAAGCCACCCAAGCCCCGCCCCTCGGAGCCCCGGAATAGTCAGACCCCAGGGTCAGTCCAATTCCAGCAGCCCGAGTAAACACACTGCTCCAAGACACGTCTGCACCTTCGTTGCGACCGCTGAGCTCCGACAATATTCTTGTGTTTCTACCCGTTCCTTGGTCAAGGTAAGAGTGGAGACTTATTTCATATCATTTAGCATCCCCATCACCCGTCGATTTCCCAACATGTTCGTATGCCTTGTAGATATTTACGTCCGTGTCTGTGGCTTGTCTTGATGTATTGCTTGTGATATGCATTTTATTTCTTGTATCCATTATCTGCATTTTGATTGCTGTTCATGCCATGCCCGTATTTATACATGTATATTCCCCTGCCCAGACTCTTGTATAAATTCTCCCATGCCATGTTGTCCTGTTACTTAGATTAAAGTCCCCCAGTAAAGCACCCTTGCATATAGTAGCCATTGTCCTGTAATTATCCCCTTTGCTTCTCCCCTGATCCTGTTGTGTAAATATCCACCCCTGCTGTCCATAACCCCATCTTAGGCGCCGATACTATTATCTATTAGCGGCCGCCAGTAAACTCCACCAAGCCCAATAGCCATTGTTGAAATTGTTGGACAGTTGGAACGAACCGGTCAAGTCTTGGCCGGTGTTTCCAAATTCGAAAATCTGACTGGCATGCGCGCTAACTGGCGCGGCATTCAGAGTATGGATGCACCGCTGATCCTGAGTCAACACTTCATTCCAGAACGGGCCCTTATACCGGGCTGCTACGAGACTCAAGACCCGCTGCGTGCAACCCAGATCCCCTGGTTGACACCGTGAAGCGTGAAAGCAGAATTACAGCAACCGGTCAGCTCCGTAGACTGATTGCACCACAACCCCTATTACCCAAGAATTCGACCCAGTGACCTGGATTGGAAGACTGACGCTACGCTGGACCCTTGCGCAATCGCCATCCAGAATCCTGAGGCAACCACCGCCTATACGCCATAGCAGCTAAGTGCGCACCCAGCGCACACCACAATTCTCGGAACATCTGGCTAACCACGCTAAAGCAGCCAGATACCCCTTTGCCTTATGATGATATCAGTCCACAATCGCCCCAGTAACCCCCAGATAGCTAACCCAGAATAACTCCACGATACTCTGGACGTTAACAGACTTTCACCAGTGACTCAGCCATATAGCCTACCACCTACGCCTGACCTACATCTATCTAATAAATTGCCTAGTATTATATTATAACATCCGACTTCCCCTTGTTCCAATTCTCCACTAGTTCAGTGCGTATTCTTCTCGTCTACCCTTTTAACTGTCTATCATTCTTTAGTACTCCCAGCATTATTTCCCTGAATGTCGCCGCAAGTTGGCCTAGTCAAGGGAGGCAACACAGCGCGGGGGAATAATTGCTGATCCTCATCCCCCCAACCCCCTATATTCGTGACATAATGTCATCTAAAAATAAAAGGAAGGGATAATAATAATATGCATTTGCAGATTTATGTTGTAAAAGTTCTGGTTTCAGATTGTCTGCTCATTTTCTGAAATTGTGTGAGTAGGTGATAATAAACAGCCATAACAGAATGCGATACAGATAGAGCCAAACAATGCATTCACAAATTCTTTTCAGTCATGTTTTATTACTGGATTTTCCAGCAGCTTCAAGTTGAACATTTCATCAACCTCTCTCTTTCTTTATCCCACATATACATAACGAACATAGTTCATTGACAGAAAGTACAAGTAATATGATGGGGCATTACATTTGTAGATACACATTTTGCCATGATAATACAACATCCAATTCAGTTACTACTGACCTTGAGCTATTTCTCTAACTCTAAGTACGCAATCACATCGGAGCACAAGCTAGCACCACAGAGAGCAAATTATGTATAAAGTAAATACCCATCTGTCACTAGCACCATACTGAACAAATAATTAATGTGAATAAATATCCATATATATATATATATATATATATATATATATATATATATATATATATATATATATATATATATATATATATATAAAACAAAAGATGCATAACGACGTCAAGATCAATTAACAACTTTTCCTTTTTTTTCTTCCAGAAAATGAAGTTTTCACGGCAGTTGGATTTCTGAATGACTGGTGGTCCCGACAGGAAGTCCTCTCCAGGATCGCACAAACAACTGCTGCCCTGACAAGGTTGAAGCCCATTTGGAAAGACAGGACCATCAGTCTACATTCCAAAGTAAGAGAAGCATGGACCCTCACAGCAGATCTACAACGAAGAATCCAAAGCATGGAGATGAGGTGCTACAGAAGACTTCTGGGCATTTCCTATACCCAACACATCACCAATGACGAAGTCCGACAGACCATCACACAAACCATTGGACAACACGATGACCTGCTCACAGTGGTGAAGAAACTGAAACTCCGATGGTATGGCCACGTCACCAGATCATCAGCATGTTCTGGCGGGCGAATTCTCAGTGCTACCATCCGGGCGTCGTTTTGCCTTACCGGCCTGTAAGGGTAATCGCCGCTCCCACAGTTTTATTCCTTGCGCAATTCGACTGCTAAATTTGATGCGATCATCTCCTCTTTAACATTTTCCCCACCGCCCTAATGCAAATTTATTTATTTATTTATTTTATTTTTTTATTTTTTTAAACGCTTGACGATGGCCCGATTCAGGGATTGATTGATTGTTTATCGACCGATTGATTTGATGATTCATTGATGATATTCTTACCTTATTTTCTTACCATGTTTTTATTTGAGTTAACTGTTTAACTGTCGGCTGTGAGTGCTCATGATGTGCGTGGTGTGTGTGTGTGTGTGCGTGTGTGTTTGGTTTATGCTTGTATGGTAGGACATGTGCTTATGAAATCGTGTGATTAACTTTTAAATTTCAGTTTTTTATAACTTCTTTATGTATTTATTTATTTTAATAATATGAGCTGCTTCTAAATCTTGTAATTGCCCTATGTGGATAAATAAAGTTGTATTGAATTGAATTGAATCAGGCCTTGCAAAGACCATTCTGCAAGGCACAGTGCAAGGAGGTAGAAGAAGAGGGAGACCGAAAAAGAGGTGGGATGAAAACAATCGAGAATGGACTGGTTTGACACTGAGCGGAGCCATCAGGGCTGCTGAGGACAGAGAAAGATGGAGTATGCTGGTTAAACGATCACCTGTGGTGCCCCTACGACCTTCGGGTTACGGGACAGGATAGGATAGGAGGATAGTGTTTGGTGGTGCCTACCAAATTCTTTAGTGCCACAAACACCGAACATGACTGAGTCAATTGGCAGGGACATCAAGTTTTGGGTCTCTTTTGTGTCTAAAAATGTTTGAAAACTTAATTAAAATTAACTACCTTTCACCAGTACCCAAGTATCTTAGTCGCAACAAAGATAATACTTCGCATGATGAAGATGTAAATCATTATATTGGTGGAAGTGTAATAAAAAAACGGAAAAACAAAGGCTGTACAAACTTTCAGTCAGATTCTAAGGCAAAACGTACAGACTGCAAATGCAATGTGTGAAGTAAATGTTGATGAACACCCCGACCCACCGTCTCTTACAAATACCAGGGTGGAGAACAACTGAATCAAGAAATCTCTGAAATCCGGCCGGGCCCAGGGGCCAAGCCCCGGTATTCGCCCCCTGGAAGAAAATTCATGAATTTATGCAATTTTGAAAGTAATTTAGGGCTTCTCCTGAAAGCAAAAAGCACAAAGTAAACATGAATAGAAACAACAACAACAACAAAGAATGTTTTATGCACATGTCTTTCAAAAAAGTTAAGAATTTTGATTTGTAGGCCTAACAAAGTTTGAGGTCCACCACTGTTACACACAAACTCCACATTTCCAATTTTACTGGGCACACGTTTGTCTATTTTTTAGCTGTAAACAGGCAAGAATTTTTATAATTTTAGAGATATTTAGGGGTACGTTAGTAGAAACACCACATCTTAGGTATTAGTGACTATAGATTTAAATGAAATAAAATGCAAAATGAACAGAAATAAATTCTCTTTTGATTATCTACCTTTTTATACCTCTCTTGTCATGTCTTGTTTTTTATTACTCCATGTGTATACAAAAAAAGTTTTAAAAAGTCCAAACAATCCCCCTCCTCTTCTTCACTGTCATGCCAGTCTGAAAGATCGTATGCATGCACACTACTGACACTAATGGTCTAATGTCAGTACCGATCTCTTCCTCCGACTCCAAGTCCATTTCTCTCACTTTAAGTTTAATGTCTGATAAATGGAAGCCTGTAAACTCCCCTTCATCAGTCGAGGAATCCAAACCATCCATTTTAGACACACACACAATTTAAAAAAAAAAATCGGATAAACTAACGCATCACAGAGAAAACTTGTGGAAATGCAGTCGAATGTTTTCACAAAGAGAATAAACCGGAAGTCAATTGCCGGAAGTCTCGCAATCTTTCAAACAACGCGAGAATATAACCACATGGTTGATACGGACGCTTTTGGACGTTTTGCCTGTTTAGACCTTCGGCCGCTTTTGGCCGCTATGCCCAGTAAAGGGTAGCCACTCAACTTCTCACACTCGGAACTCAATATTTTTTTCTTGGAAATGCAAATGCCTTCCGCGGAAATCCGCGGATTCGCTGACAGTTCTCCACCCTGAAATACTTTGAACAGAAGGGGATTGACTGAGTGAACTGAAAAAAGTAAATCTATTTTTTTCTTTTCTTGGAAATGAAGTTCAGAGAGCTTACAAGTGAAACTGGGTTAAAAGAACGTTCACAGGATTTATTTGAAAATATTTGCAACTCGGATCAGGAGGTCACTCTTAAGCACGAAGAGCGTGTGTATGATATTGAAAGTGCAGCTGTAGCTAAGTATAAGACGGTTTATGAAATTGTTAGAAATTATTTTAGAATAAGAATTCACCACGAATGTTCAGCTTTCATGCAGAAGTACACATCTGAGAAAACAGCACCTAAAACACAGAAGGATTTGAAAAAAACTAAACAATCAAAAGTGCAGCCTCAAATACTGAAACTAAAAGAATAATTGTGATATCAGACAAGAAGTAATGTGCAGCATTCACATTAATTCAGTATGTTTTGTTTATAATGTACTATATTGGTATTAAAATAGCATTTGAACAAAATATGTTTGCAGCAGTGATCTTTCAATTGGTAGCTTACAGGCATTATTAAAAGATTACACTTGTGTAATATTTAACACAATATAAAATATAAGCTTAGAATCTGACAATGAAAGCTGTATCTGTAATCTGATTTTGTAACCAAGAATGTAAATGTTTATTTTGGGAATGAAATGTAATTGTACTGCAGTACTAAAATTAATCATGGATTCTTCTTCCATGAATTAAATCATGAGTAATGCATCATTAACTTAATGGTGCCATGGGCCAAATGTAAGAGTTGTCGAACCTAATTTTGCGTAGTTATCCCAAAAGGCGTCCCATGCAACCCTCACCTATTTGTGCTAATATAGCTTCTTTTCTGTTGGTCGATGAGCTGGAAAGATTACCAATAATTTTAGGGAAGACATTAAAGTATAGCACAGGCGGCGGAAGCGGGGGGGCAAAGGGGGCACTGGCCCCCCCTAAAAAAATATTGGGGGGGGGGGCAAACCTATACATTTGCCCCCCCCCCCCCCCCCCTTCCAATATTCAGCCCCTCAAAAAACATTATTTGGGGGTTCAAACCAATATTTTCCCCCTTTCTCTGGACTGATGCAAGTTAACAATACCTGTGCTGAGACCATTTTCACAGCACTGAAGGACTGCTTGATCAGACTTGACTTGCCAGTGCAAAACTGTAGGGGCCAGGCCTACGACGGGGCGAGTAATTTTCAGGGTCATGTGTCAGGAGTTGCAAAAAGATTCAAAGTTGAGATCCTTGCTGTGACTGAAGAGCTGGCGACAGTTCACGCTGCTGACATTTGTCTGAGAACACTGGAAAGCATTCAGCATGAAGATTGTTATGAGACATTTTTTGCTGACATCACAACGAAAGCTGCAAATTTGTGTGATGAGCCCTGCGTTCCTTGACAGAAGCAGCCTCCACGAAGACTGGACGATGGCTCACAGCTACTCTTGTCCATCTGCTTTCTACAGACAGCAATACTGTGAGGCCATTGGCAACATCAAAGAACATTTAAAAAGCCGATTTGATCAAATAGCTCTCGACTTACCAAGGAAAATTTAAGTTCTTCTAAGTGATGGAGCAGCAGGGAAGAGACCAGAAATTCCTCAAGAAATCAAAGATACATATTCCGCTGACATCGACTTGGACAGACTCAAAACTCAGCTAGAACTCCTCCCACATGCACTGGGTGACACCAGGAAGGCGGCTAACTCTAGGATCACCATCTTCCAAGCAATGCCGGATGAACTGAAAGCTTCTGACACTGTGCGACGGATGCTGAGTGAAGTGGATAAACTTCTCAGACTGTACTTCACCATCCCAACCATAACTGCAACGGCTGAACGCAGTTTTTCAGCCCTTAAGCGGGTAAAAACATACCTTCGGGCAACGATGATGCAGGAGCGTCTAAATAATTGTCTTATAATGCATGTGTTCAAAGACAAAGTAGATCAACTAGACCTAGCGCAAACTGCTTACGAATTTATCAGTAGAAATGAACGCCGTCAGGCATACTTTGGAAAATTAACGGTGTAATTTTCCATGCCAAATGACATGCATGACTGCTGTTTTTGTTACTGTGATGGATCAACATTGTCAGGTCAGTTTCTCTCCCTTTCTCTCTACCTTCCCCCCCCCCTTCTCTCTCTCTCTTATATGCACAGTTGTAGAAATATATGATATATCTTTTTTTCTCTCTCACATAGTGTCTATGAAAATTGTTCAAATTATTTGGAGTAAATGTCCAGGGCCGGACCCAGGTGGGGGGGGGGAGGTGGAGGGGGGTTACCTGGTTTCCGGAACCCCCCCCCCCCCCCTCCAAATTTAAAAAAAAATTGAATTTTCTTTTTATGCAAAGAGTTTCAATTTTTTAAACATGTTTTTAAAACATTGCAGTTTTTAACCACTTTTGGTCCAAAGTACAAAGAGTTATTTATAGTCAATTCAATGGAAATCCATTTCAAGGGATCCGTTAAAACGTCCAAAGCGTTTTCCCGTTGAAACGACCAAGTAACCCAACCCCTAAGCCTAAATTAGTAAATGCAGCCATATTTTCTTGTTCTGGCCGCAAGCCTCTTCCAGCACCTTCACCTTGATACTGCCATAGACCACCAAAAACGACTTTTTACAAATATTAATTAAGATGCTAAGTTGATAATTATGACAATTCGTTGTAACGAACACCCATTGAAACGACCATCGCTGAATCGTCCAAAAACATCGTTGAAATGGAAACCCTTGACAGTGAAGCTGCAGAAAAGGACAAAAGATGTCGATGCCTACAGGGAAATCAAAGAGGTCAGTAACTGCATGTCTTCTATTAGAAGAGATGTCGACACAGCGTTCGTTGCCAGTTTGGTGAAGTCAGCAAAATGGCAAATGCTTTGACAACTGGTGTTATTGTTCCTCGTCAAGCATACCGACAGACTCTCCGTGACAACCAACCTGCGGCCACTCCAGAAGAATATTTCAAGATTAGCACTGACATTCTTTTCTTGGAACACCTGTCAACCGAATTGGACTCGAGGTTCAAAAATGCTGGGCTAGCAGTTGATGGTCTCTGTCTGGTGGCAAGCACTTTAATAGACAACCAGGATGGTTTCATGCAGGTTCCAGAAGGGTTGAAGACACTGGCAATGTTGTGGGAGTCTGACCTACCAGACAACGCTACCCTTGATGCAGAATACCAACGGTGGGTTTGCAAATGGCGAAGTACTGCTGAGAATGCGACAGCTATCATCCCATCCACGGCATCAGAAGCACTGAAACATTGTGAAAGGGATTTTTATCCCAGCCTGTTCATCATGCTAAAGAACCTTTGCACCCTGCCTGTCACTACTGCCGAGTGTGAGCTTTCAAACAGTCAGTTGCGCAACCTGAAATTTATGATTTTATTGTTGCTTTAGGTCCAGCGGACTCTTCCGAGCCAAATCAGGACCGGACAACCCCCGATCCGCATAAAAGATCTGCCGAAACAACCCTAGTGGGAAAATTGAATGCCCTCCACCGGCCAGTCACTTTACAATAAAGACATCCCACGCGGGGGACGGCTGAGGGTTAACCTCAACTACGCGAACACCCCGGTTACAAAAACAAAATAGAATACAACCATCATTATAAATCATCAACAAAACACACACATATAAAATGCCTATAGTGCGAAATAATACAATCATAGGAAGCCCCAGTGACCACCCGGCAGAAAGCGTCCAACACTCCCAAGCTGATCCAACAGACCTCATACACAAACAAGGAGTCTTGTCCAGGAAGAGTTTTCAAGAAAAAAGGTAGGTCATTGATCTAGCGAAGAAGAAGAAAGTATAGCAGAGTGATAGGACAGATCAGGAATGGGAAAGAGCAAATGATGAAGACAGCGACAGTGGGAATTTAAAGCACTAAATTTCCAGAAAGTGGGGATACTATTTATACTGAAACCCCCGGCACTCCAACGGGGGGAACTGTTGCCGCAGTGAATTAGTCATGCCTACAAAGGCAAGACAGGTTTTCAACTGGGGCTTTCACTGTTCCCTTTATAGGTTAGAACAATCTACAGTGACAAGATTGCTCATGACCCCAAGGGGTAACCTGAAAAAATACCTGCACTCTACAATGGGGCAAAAGAGACTAAATGGACTTGCTTTACTGAAAGTGCACATGGATTGCACAGGGACTTCAAAGAGGCAGTGAACTGTTTTGCCAGAAGATACAATTCACAAATTGTAATAATGCCGAGGAACATATTGCAGCAAGACTGAATTAAGTGACAGCAGGGCGATGATGTTCATAAACTACAAGGTAAAGCTTTATACCGTTAACCATCAACAAAAAGTAGTGAATAATAATAGTATACAAAACATCTCTGCTGATAAATAAATGTTTGTGTGTGTAAGTGTTGTTTTTTTCAGGGAGGGGCAGAGAATAATTTTTGTACCCCAGAGTTTGTCAGTTCAATTGTTCAAAAAGCTCAATGTCCCAGACCATCACAAATGGCTTTTTCAAGGTTCAGATTGCACCAGATTGCACCATTTTGCATCCTTGAAAAACAAAAATTTCCGGGGAAGCATGCCCCCGGACCCCCCTAGAAGGCTCGGCGCTTCGCGCCTTCGCTGAATCTGTAACCCCCGCGACCCCCTCCCCCCTCGACTTTTCCAAGGTCCGGCCCTCATGTCAGTGAATAAATTGTGTATGTGTGCCCCCCCCCCCAATCCTGAGCAGCTTCCGCCGCCTGTGTATAGTTCAGTGCAAATAATTGTCTGCTAGCTCGACATGAAGTGTTAAAACAATTTGCAAACAAACATGATGTATCGTTATTTCCTATCCTATCCTGTCCCATAACCCGAAGGTCGTAGGGGCACCACAGATGATCGCTTAACCAGCATACTCCATCTTTCTCTGTCCTCAGCAGCCCTCATGGCTTCGCTCAGTGTCAAACCAGTCCATTCTCGAATGTTGTCCTCCCACCTCTTTTTCGGTCTCCCCCTTCTTCTACCTCCTTGCACTGTGCCTTGCAGAATGGTCTTTGCAAGGCCTGATGATCTGGTGACGTGGCCATACCATCGGAGTTTCCGTTTCTTCACCACTGTGAGCAGGTCATCGTGTTGTCCAATGGCTTGTGTGATGGTCTGTCGGACTTCAATGTTGGTGATGTGTTGGGTATAGGAAATGCACAGAAGTCTTCTGTAGCACCTCATCTCCATGCTTTGTATTCTTCGTTGGAGATCTGCTGTGAGGGTCCATGCTTCGCAAGCATATAGGAAGATGGAGATGACCAGAGAGCGCAGCAGTCTTACTTTGGAATGTAGACTGATGGTTCTGTCTTTCCAAATGGGCTTCAACCTTGTCAGGGCAGCAGTTGTTTGTGCGATCCTGGAGAGGACTTCCTGTCGAGACCCATTGTCTGACACAATGGCTCCTAAATATTTGAAGCTGTTATTTACTATTTAAAAAAAACTAAACTGGTCGTAATGACATTTTTTTGATAGTTCAGGATTTATTCTCGTGATCAAATACTGTGCAAGATAACCCATTATACAAAAATGGTCATTGATCTGTTGTAATCCCTTTTCGTTTGAGTGTAAACGGGGCAAAAAATGTAATGTAGAAACTCAGTCCTTGTTCTTATCTGTGAATTTCTGCGCATTAGATCTATATTGCGTGGAATGTTGTAGTCTGGTTTCTACCATTTGATTAAAAAATAATAAATTCCAGGGCAGAAAACGAACCTATGACATACACACATAAGCAGCATAAAAGCACCTAATAAATGTCAATAACTGAATAAGTAAACATTAAAAAAAAGACAGCAGTAGCGGAATGTTAATAATAATGATGGTTAAAAGTTTGGTTTTTGCAAACGTTGCCATAAAAATGTTTTTTTTTGCAATGGCATAGGCTCAATAAGTTACCACGCACAGATCATTCATATAGCAGATGTTGAAATATAGCCAGCCTGAGCAAAGGGAAATAATCCGTGAGAGCGTCTCGCATTTTCATGCACATAATGGAAGTTCCCCCTCTTTCCGTAATAAGCTCTTTGGTAGTACTCAGTACATTCCAACAATCTAACACAACGTGGGTCTATGATTATATCATAAGTTAGAATAATTTATATTTTAACCCCCAAAGTGTAGTTTTTAAAATTGTCATTATTCCAATTTCTTGTAGTTTTCTCCATAGATCTACATGCACATCTAGGCACCAAAACAACCCCACCATAATTTGGGAATCAACCCCTATGACCTCAGTAGTGTCAACAGATGGAATAGGCCGCTTGTTTGCTTACACACACACAAATAATTCAGCTTAAAATTTTATACTACGATTCAATATACTCATATTACGATACTATCATTACGGTTAACTGTGTGAGCACGCTGCTGGGTGAAGGTGCAGATATTTGGATTGTCCTGATGAAAGCCTAGTACAATGTGTGTAGCCGTGCGATCGAAGTTATGAACTATGAAGTGAAACAGGTAGCAATGGAAAGACATTGTAAATGAGACTAGGATATTGGAGGTGGCAAATGTAAATAAAGAATGTCCTGTTTTGATTTGTAACAATAAAAGTAGTACTTAGTACTGTTAGTCTGTTGTTGTTTTGAATTAAGTTTTAAAACTGAAAACGAACTATTGGTTCAATCATCTGCGCCTGCGGTCAGGCTATCACTTCTGAGATCAACTAGTGACAACTGAATATTATTATTATTATTATTATTATTATTATTATTATTCCTATTATTATTTCTTCATTAACAAATCTTCAATGTTCTTTCATTCCGCTGAGTTGGTAGCCCGATTCAACAGTCCACTCCTGCAAGCCACGTTTTGTTCTTAGAATCTAAAGCGACGAATAGTGATTGTGCACAAGTGACAAGATGATCAATTAAATCATTCTCGAGGTCGGACATCCGGGTCATAATCATGTGACTTTAGCATAGCAACAGTGGCTTGGGGAAAAAAAGCCCCTAGTTTTAATAGAGAGAAGATGCCGAAAAATTGTTGCGTACAAGGCTGTACAGCCAATATTTATAAGAATCCGGACCGGAATTTTTTTTATGATGCCCATTGAAAAGATGAGACGCAAAAAATGTCTTCTTGCTATCGGAAGAGCGCAAGTTCAATTGGATGGAACAGTCAACAGAGACAAGTTGTGGTCGCCGAAATCTGCCGTTTACGTCTGCTCACTGAGAAATTACAGGCACGAGTTTTAGGCTAGGATTCTACCCGTTGAAATTATAAAAAGAAATAAATCGTAAAAATTCACAGGTAAAGATTATTTAATCACAGTGGGTGACGGTCAAGTTTGTTGTGAACAAGAGGAAGACTTAGGTAAATTACCTTTGATACTATAGGCTATTACTGGCTTTACACTTGGTAAATTATCTAATACTAATAGACTAATATTTCAATCTTTTCTCGTAGGATAAATTTTGAATTTTGGGCAACACTTTTTTTTGCTCTTTTTTGTACGTGCTCAGTTGCTGCAGACTGTCTTTTAAACAAAGTGTACCAAATAATGTTGCCATATTCAAGATGGGGTCTAACCAACCATAAATTATAAAAATATAAATTAAATATTAATATAAATTAAATTAAATATAAATTATAAAAATTTAAAAGATTGACTTGGTAAATCAATATAATAATACATACTTATAGAAAACTTCGTTTAATAATACTAAGCAAATTATTTGCTTTATTAATAGCTTTGGACACTAATAAAAACCTAGCTTAGTAATATAGTGTCAAAAGTAATACTGAAGTCTTTCTCTTTCTTTTACATTATATGACAACAAAACTTGTCTGTCACCCACAGTCATTAAATAAATTTTACTGGTATTATTATTACCTATAATAAAGTAAAGCTGTAAGGTTTCACAACATATTTGAAGTTCAATTAAATCCCTTTGTAAAAAATATGATTTAATTTTAATTTTAAGGTAGGCTAGTTTCTCCGAGTATGGAGAAAAAAGTAATAGCCTGCATGCTACTCCCTTCTTGCTTTAATTATAAAGTATTATTCTTGTCAACCAAACAAATGTTTGTTAAATTAATGACTCAGAAATTGTACTTTTAGTCATGCTGTAATAATTAATATACTATTTTGGATGTTTTCATCAAAACATGCGGCAGTGAGAAATTTAGAGTGATCAGAGTATCTAAAAGATGAAATGGCATCTAATGAATTAAAGGAGAAACTAAAATGCAGATTATCTGATCCGCTGTTTATGTAAGTACAAGGTGATACGAACATAACGAAGCCAGAAATGTAGGCTATAGATCATAGCAATTTTTTATTTAGTTTCCAACTTAAAGTCACCATCCAAATCGTAAAGGTAACTAACTCGTTAATCTTTCAGTTTCATTTCCGGAATTTTGAATGTCTGATTTTCACATAGCCTTTTTTGTTCAATAAATTATTCGCAACGGTCTTACGGGCTATAATGCTCTGAAATGTTATAAGGTATAGTGTTCTTTATTTTAATATACAAATAAGCTGCTAAAACAATTAAAAAAGTGGTCTTACACTCCCCTCAGCCCCCTCCCTGTAAACTGAACTATTTATATGGAAAAAGCAGCGTTTCATATCATATTATTTACCGCCAACAAGAAAATGAAGTTCTTTCTATAAATAAAAGTAAATTAACTGAGCTTTTGTCATCTAGATTTAAAATTGTGGGGGCTATGTCATGAACCGAGCAGTTTACCCTGCCCATTGACTATTTAGCCATGTGTAGTATTTGTAACAGTAGAGAAGTTAGACTATTACACAGCAGCAATTAAATTACACAGTAAACCACACACAGCGAGCGAGCCACCCACATCGCAGTGAGTCAGCACTTGAGTTTTGAATCGGACCGTTTTAACCAATCAGAGCAGGCTCAGTGGGTAGAGCAGTTTTGACTGTGTCAGAGCCTAACACAGTTTGAATCAGTCGTGTGTGAGACGAGGAAGAAGTAACATCTACTTAGCTAGCAGAGAACTATCTTCACTCATAGACCAGGAAGCAGGACTTTGAAATCTTAGAATTCTCTCAAGTCACAACGGGCCTGAACTTGTCAAACAGGTAAATGAACACCCTTCTGTTTCATCGTGATATATTTGTATTATTGTTGAAATTATGTTTGAAGAATTTGCTATGCATAAATGTGAATTATTAATCCGAATTTGCGGGACCACGTGGAAGAGCCGAGCACGAGGCGAAACACGACCGGTTGCGCCGCCATGTTGTATCCCGTACGGAACCACTGTTGTTTAACTTATATGTATGTTTGCAGACCAGTGGCTGTACCACTGAATGTTTATAATATTATTAATTCTGTATGTGTATAGTTAGACACGATTGATATTTATGTATGTATAGGAATTTAGAGTGAGATTACAGCGGACCCCGGAAGTAGCAGAATGTTCGTCGCTTATGTATAGAGATGTGGAGCTATCACTGAGGGCTACTTGGCTTTCAGTGAGACGCTCTGCACAAACCGATTATTCAGGGTTGTGCAGAATTTCGTCTCTTATATTACAGACGAGCAGGCGAGCTATCCCGAGCTACCCCGAGCTATCCTGTGTGCCCCACTCCACAGAAACGACTAGTTGGTTGAGGATCCTCTACCGCACAAGACGGAAAGAGCTACCCGGAAAACTCCCTGTCAGACCCCACAGCGTGGCAAGGGAACCCAACTACACAACGACACAGGTGGACCAGAAGCTACCTCACAGAAGGACTTCGAACCCCCACTCATGAGTTAAGTGCATAAGGCGAAGGTGCACTTAAACTGATCATAACAGGACCACAGTAGTCCAACTCTTCAGAAACTGTAAAACGGACCACAGTAGTCCAAATCTACATGACATATTATAGCACGTGCCCGAGGAAGAAAAAACAGCTGCCTATACTAGACTATCAGCGATCGAACTATTAGCAGTGAAAGAGACTTTTTAAGTTAGATTAGTACTTAGAGAACCTTGTATAGAGTAGAAGAAATAAATGTGTGATTTTAACTGTTATCAAGTGGCTGGACTACATATGATTCATAGCCGTGTGAAAGCTAGTGTGACAGTAATCTTTTACCATTTTTCTATCTATTTCTGTACCCCAACCGTAACACAGAACGAGCTAAACAAATAAATTTATTAAAGTAATTCATAGGGTGACGTACTAGCAGTTCCCACCGAATAAACGTGAGGGTCCATAATTCCATTGTGCAGAGCCCATAAACCCCACGTGACACTTTAATTGGCGAGCCTAGCCAGGATCTGTGTATAATAGGAATTGGGTATAACCGGACCTAAGTACAATAAAATTAGATAACAGTAGGAGTAGTAGAATAACTTAGAATAGTGGTAACAAGGACTGATCAGTTCTGGTGCACTATTCTTTAGTTAAAAACTTTTTTGCTTCAAATATTTTTGTGTCTGTATGTTGCATTGTTCTTTTGCAGGTTTTGCTTAAGTAACTGTTGTATGCGATTTGACTCTTGTTTTATTCTATTATCGATTACGAATTTGATTGTCTTTGCATTGTTGTTATTGACTTGCAATATTGCTAGTGTTTTGGTATTCCACGTGATTCATAGGTTGTTCATAGACACGTTTGGCAATGTCGGACCCAGTGGCCTTGAGATTGCGTTTCAAGGAACTAGGAGAAGCTTTACACTTAGCAGGGGGAGACCTAATTGCGTATATCAATGCAGAGGTAGAGAAGCAGGAGGCTAAGGCAGAGAGAGCAGCAGAGAGAGAGGCGAAGAAACTCGAAGCGGCAGAGAGAGCCGCAGAGAGAGAACAGAAAAAAGCAGAACTAGAAGCAGAGCAAAAGAAATTAGCATTAGAAGCAGAGCAAAAGAAAGCAGAGTTAGAAGCAGCAAGAGAGGCGAAGAAATTAGAATTAGAAGCAGAGCAGAAGAAATTAGAAGCAGAGCAGAAGAAACTAGAATTAGAAGTAGAACAGAAGAAGGCAGCATTAGCAGCAGAGAGAGAAGCAGAAGTTAGGAAATGGGAGTATGAGCGGGCAGAAAAAGAAAAAGAAAGGGCAGAAAAAGAAAAAGAGAGGGAAGAAAAGGAAAAAGACAGACAGCATGAGTTAGAGCTAAGAAGATTGGGATCAGGAGCTTCAAGTTCTTCCTCAACCCCTCCCCACTCAGATCAGCTAGAGGTAGCATCCAACCCTGTACAAGGAATGTCATTTCCACTGGGAACATTCAATGAGAGAGAAGAAGGTCTAGATCTCTATCTGACTAGGTTTGAGCGTCTAGCAACAGAGTATAAACTAGATCCCACTCATTGGTCTTTTAAGCTTAGTCAAGGGCTTAGAGGAAAGGCTTATGACATCTACAGTAAGCTACCGACTGACAGAGTGACTGACTATCACAAAGTAAAAGAGGCACTCCTAACGGGATTCGAACTAACAGGAGAATGCTATCGGCAAAAATTCCGCACCAACCGGAGAGTGAAAGGAGAGAGCTATGCGCAGTTCGCGGATCGGTTGTCCACAATGCTGGATAAGTGGATTAGCCAGTCAGCCACGGCTAAGACGTATGATGGACTGACAGAACTGTTAGTATGGGAACAGCTACGGGAAACCATGACCCCCGAGCTGAGAACATTCTCAGTAGAGCAGGGCGCGGAAAGACTGGAAGATCTGGTCAAGGTCGCAGATAGGTACGTGGCCGCCCACGGAGAAGCCAAGAGCTTCAGGCGAGACCTAAAGCCTAACGGGAAAGAGGCACAGAAACGAAGCCCTAACCGAGAAGAGCGCACCGCGAATAAGCCGAATAACCCCAGACCTGGGCAGAATAAAGGACCCAACACGGAATTCGGGAAAAGAGGTCCTGCAGAACAGAGACGGTATTGTTCGTTCTGCAACAGAAACAATCACTCCACCGCAGAATGTTTCAAGTTGGCCGCACAACGTAGGGAAGAGCGCGAAAGCCGGCCAGCGCACAGAGTTCTAACTCAAAGCAGCGGTAACAAGCCACACACAATCGGAGATCACCCATCGGTGACAGACACGGTCAAGGTCAACGGAAAAGAAGCGAACTGTCTGTATGACACAGGTCTATCATACGACGCGATAGTTAGCGAATCTCTTGTATCGCGCGCGGACTTGACAGACAAGACAGTCGACTTACAAGGAGCAGACTTGACGAAACCGACGACTACTTGCCCAATAGCATGGATCGAAGTAGAGAGTAGGTACGTCACAGGACGAATCCAAGCAGCTGTTTTACAGAAACCCCGGTATGATCTAGTGCTAGGTTGTAGGTATGTGTTCTTAGGCACGCCCCCTAAAACTGTAGAGATAGCTGCAGTGCAAACCAGGGCCCAAGCTAAAACCCAACCACCCCAGCCCGAGTTCGCTCCGAATCCAGGACTCGAAGAGATCAAAACAGCACAGAAAGAAGACACCTCGATAGCGAAGTGCTTCCAGAAGCTACCCAAGGCGCACACACCCCCGCACAAGGGAGACTTCTACATGGAAGAGGGAGTTCTACATCGACAAGGAGATGGAGATCACACCCAACTAGTACTGCCAGCCACCCTTCGAGCCCAAGTACTAGAATTAGGCCACAGCATGCCACTCAGCGGACACATGGGAATTGGAGCCACAGTGCAGAGAATCAGCGCACACTACTATTGGCCAGGAATCACGGAGGATGTCAACCGCTACGTGAAATCTTGCCACCAATGTCAACGATATTCCCCGCGACATCACACCGTACCAGTTACCTTAGGACCATCGGTAGTAGTCGGCGTGCCATTCCAGCAAGTCTCAGTAGACATAGTAGGACCACTGCCCATGACCAAGAAGCGGAACAGATTTCTACTCACACTCGTCGACGCATGTACGATGTGGTGCGAAGCAGTCCCGTTGCCAGCGATCGACACCAAGAAGATTGCAGATGCACTCATCGCCATCTTTACCAGAGTCGGATTCCCGGACAGCATTAGAACGGACAACGGATCTCAGTTCACCGGCCGCCTGATGCAAGACGTGTTCGAGTTGATACAAGTTCATCACATTCGCACACCACCATATCACCCAGCCAGCAACGGACAAGTAGAAAGACTGAATGGAACCCTTCTCACCATACTCAGGAAAGTCGCCGACGACAATCCAGAAGCGTGGGACACCTACGTGAATGCGGCACTGTTCGCATACAGAGAAACACCCCATGCAGCCACAGGCTACACCCCGTCAACATTGCTATTCGGCAGACCTCTAGCCGGACCGCTAGAAGCCCTACGCAGAAGTTGGACGGAGGCCAAGATAGACGACACACCAAGAGGTGCCACCAAGTACGTCGCAGACCTGCAGGAAACCCTCAAAGCAACGTGGAAGAAAGCTGGTGAAGCACTGAAGAAGGCAAGAGCCCGTCAGGCGAAGTACTACAACCGCCACGCGAAGGACAGAGAACTGCAAGTCGGCGATCAAGTGCTACTCTTACTTCCAAGTGGAACCAACAAGCTGGACATCGCTTGGAGAGGACCGTACCGGGTGACTGCCAAGAAATCCAAGACAGTCTACCAAGTGGAGGTGAACGGGAGAGCCCGATACCACCACATCAATCTCCTCAAGAAGTACACGGACCGACCAGCGACCCCCAGCACTCACAACTTGTTAGCCATCGCCATCGCGGAAGAAGGAGAAAGCATGGAGACCAATGCAGTAGAGTATCCCCTGCACTCCAAAGAAACCTACAAAGACGTGATACTCAACGGAGACCTAGCCGCTAAACAGCAACAGCAAGTAAGACAGGTCATTCGACAACATCAGACTGTGCTAACAGACCGACCAGGGAGGACAGACCTCGTCGAAGTAACCTTAACGGTGACCGACCCAACACCCGTCCGCCAGAAGCTCTACCCGATGCCACTGTCACAGCAGCGAGCCATCAAGGAAGAGATAGACACCTTACTGGCAGCCGGAATCATCTCAGAGTCTACTTCACCCTACAGCGCAGGCACGGTATTGTTGCGAAAACCCAACGGAGAGCATCGACTGTGCATCGACTTCAGACTCCTGAATGCGGTAACGCAGTTCCAGCCAGAGCCACTCCCGGACCAGACCGACCTATTTGCCAAGCTACAGCGAGCGAAGTACTTCTCACGCATCGACCTCAGCAAAGGATACTACCAGATACCAGTACAACCACAAGTCCGAAAGTACCTAGCGTTTAGCACTATGGAAGGACACTTCGAGTTCAATGTACTTCCATTCGGACTCCACAACGCACCCAGCATCTTCAGCGCCATGATGCGAAAACTCCTGGCACCCCTGAGCAGCGAGCACCTACATTCGTTTATGGACGACATCCTCATCGCAACACCTACGTGGGAGGAACATGTCACGCTCCTACAGCAACTACTCGCCCGCCTCAGAGACACGGGATTGACGGCAAGACCCACCAAATGTCAGATTGGATTCACAGAACTAGAATTTCTGGGACACACCATCAGTCAAGGAAGCCTGCGACCGGTAGAAAAGACAGTGAAACGCCTACTCGACGCTCCTAGGCCCAAGACCAAGAAGGAAGTGCAGTCGTTTCTAGGACTCTGCAGCTTCTACCAGAAGTTCATCCCCAACTACAACAGCATCGCCGTACCACTGACAAATGGAACCCGGAAAATCGCCCCGGACAAAGTCGTATGGACAGCGGAATGTGAGACAGCATTCCAAACACTCAAGGACAGAATGACATCGGCGCCAGTACTCCACCTACCCGATTTGACTCAGCCATTCGTTCTTCGCACCGACGCAAGCGACTTAGGCCTCGGAGCAGTACTGCTACAGCGCGACCCCAAGAATGCAGAGACGCTATTCCCTGTCGCCTACGCCAGCAGAAAATTGAGACCCGCCGAGACCCACTACGCCACGTCGGAGAAAGAATGCCTTGGACTAGTCTGGGCCATACAGAAATTCCAACTCTACCTGTATGGGACCCACTTCACAGTTCAGGTGGACCACCAACCACTATCGTTCCTGGCAGCCTCCAAGTCTTTGAACTCTCGCCTGATGAGATGGGCACTCACCCTTCAGGCGTACTCATTCCAGATCGAGTACATCCCCGGCAAAGAGAACCATGGAGCCGACTACCTCAGTCGCCATCTCGTGGAGGACACAGCAGCTGTCGCCCACCCAACACAACTAAGGGCCACAGCACCAGAATTCGTCCCCGCCCAGTAATACCCTGTCACTAGTGTCCATAGCTACCTGGCACAGCATTGCAGCTCAGGTAGAGCAACTTAACTAGTGTGTAAATAGGACCCTAGGATAGTGCAGTGTTAAACTAGGCTCTGTAGTAGAAAAAGGTCGAATCCAGTAGTCATCGCCTTTTTTCAGTTGAGGGAGCCTGTCATGAACCGAGCAGTTTACCCTGCCCATTGACTATTTAGCCATGTGTAGTATTTGTAACAGTAGAGAAGTTAGACTATTACACAGCAGCAATTAAATTACACAGTAAACCACACACAGCGAGCGAGCCACCCACATCGCAGTGAGTCAGCACTTGAGTTTTGAATCGGACCGTTTTAACCAATCAGAGCAGGCTCAGTGGGTAGAGCAGTTTTGACTGTGTCAGAGCCTAACACAGTTTGAATCAGTCGTGTGTGAGACGAGGAAGAAGTAACATCTACTTAGCTAGCAGAGAACTATCTTCACTCATAGACCAGGAAGCAGGACTTTGAAATCTTAGAATTCTCTCAAGTCACAACGGGCCTGAACTTGTCAAACAGGTAAATGAACACCCTTCTGTTTCATCGTGATATATTTGTATTATTGTTGAAATTATGTTTGAAGAATTTGCTATGCATAAATGTGAATTATTAATCCGAATTTGCGGGACCACGTGGAAGAGCCGAGCACGAGGCGAAACACGACCGGTTGCGCCGCCATGTTGTATCCCGTACGGAACCACTGTTGTTTAACTTATATGTATGTTTGCAGACCAGTGGCTGTACCACTGAATGTTTATAATATTATTAATTCTGTATGTGTATAGTTAGACACGATTGATATTTATGTATGTATAGGAATTTAGAGTGAGATTACAGCGGACCCCGGAAGTAGCAGAATGTTCGTCGCTTATGTATAGAGATGTGGAGCTATCACTGAGGGCTACTTGGCTTTCAGTGAGACGCTCTGCACAAACCGATTATTCAGGGTTGTGCAGAATTTCGTCTCTTATATTACAGACGAGCAGGCGAGCTATCCCGAGCTACCCCGAGCTATCCTGTGTGCCCCACTCCACAGAAACGACTAGTTGGTTGAGGATCCTCTACCGCACAAGACGGAAAGAGCTACCCGGAAAACTCCCTGTCAGACCCCACAGCGTGGCAAGGGAACCCAACTACACAACGACACAGGTGGACCAGAAGCTACCTCACAGAAGGACTTCGAACCCCCACTCATGAGTTAAGTGCATAAGGCGAAGGTGCACTTAAACTGATCATAACAGGACCACAGTAGTCCAACTCTTCAGAAACTGTAAAACGGACCACAGTAGTCCAAATCTACATGACATATTATAGCACGTGCCCGAGGAAGAAAAAACAGCTGCCTATACTAGACTATCAGCGATCGAACTATTAGCAGTGAAAGAGACTTTTTAAGTTAGATTAGTACTTAGAGAACCTTGTATAGAGTAGAAGAAATAAATGTGTGATTTTAACTGTTATCAAGTGGCTGGACTACATATGATTCATAGCCGTGTGAAAGCTAGTGTGACAGTAATCTTTTACCATTTTTCTATCTATTTCTGTACCCCAACCGTAACACAGAACGAGCTAAACAAATAAATTTATTAAAGTAATTCATAGGGTGACGTACTAGCAGTTCCCACCGAATAAACGTGAGGGTCCATAATTCCATTGTGCAGAGCCCATAAACCCCACGTGACAGGCTATAACAGGTGATTGCCAGTCAATGAACTAAAGTCTAAAGGCAAAGACCAACATGCTTGGAAAAAATTGGAAACAACTCTTGTCTTAGTCCAAGTGTACATCACTAAAATAAAATCAGCAGTATTATCTTAAACTATTAAAAGTTGCAACAACAAGTAAAAAAAAAAATTTATAATCACACAAGTTTACAGTCCATAATACATTTTAAAGCATTCTTACATGTGGTTGGTTATCAATGTCACAGAAGCCTACAAATTCCACCTCAAACTGACTAGTCTTAAGTTCACTAACACAACTAACATTAATAAAAAGGTAACATCAAAGTTTATATGATCACTTATCATATATCAGTGTGCAGTAATTCCAGGCCTGCCTACCCAAGATTTGAAACTTCAGGGACATTTTGCACGGCCGACAAGCAAGGGCGACCAATACGCGCCCAAGTAAGTAGAGGGGTCCAAAGGACCCAAAATCATGCAATCTGAGCAAGAATTTGAATTAAACAAATTTGATATAACAAGAAACTCTGTTAACAAATTATTTATTAAGCATAGCCGTACTAATTTTTTAGAAAACATACTTTTTAGTAATAGAGTTGCACCTCTATGGAACAAACTTCCACAAAATATTAAACAGGCAAAAACTTTAAACAGTTTCAAAAATCTTATTGATGAACAAGAAATTTTAAAATCTATAAAATACGATTTTGATAGTTGAGCGTCTTGAGCCGGCTTAAATCAGACCTGAAATATAAAGATGGGACAATAAATAAGCCGTGAGGCTTAATGATCACCATGATCTAGTCCCTACACTACTACTACTACTAAGGAAATTGGCACTTAATCATCAGGATCCCAGTCACACTAAAAGTATCAAATGCATGCAAGCTTACCTTTTAGCTATATTTACACTATGTACACCACTCCACTACACCACTGAATCTACTTGGACTTGGGAAGAGACCTTCTGTTAAATTTGTCCAATGACGCCATCGGCAAATTTAGCTCGACCACGAGATCCACCATCATGGTTTCAGCTCTTATTACGTCCAAATCATGGTTAGAAACTTGACGACGCTTAACTTGGAAAATAACTAGTCAACTTTTGGTTTGTTTTGTCAAGTTTTTTTAGACTTTCCAAGCTTGCTTCTTTTTTCAAATGCTTCTTTCCCTTGCAAAACACCTTGTATTCCACACTTCCACGTTTGATACACGGATATCTTTCGGCGTATTTCTCCCTGTAAGGCTGCAGACGCTTTGTAGACTTTTTACCACCGGCGCCAGCGGATTTGGATTCACTTTCAGTTTCATCGGAAAATTCAACATCAGTCTCGTGCACCTTACGTTTTGACGCCATTTTCGATTCGAACGAGTTTCTATGCCCATGCGCAGTGCGGATCAAACAGCTGTTCGGCAACACTCGGAAGGCCGCGTCATCATCGTGTGCTGTGACTCCGGCCACTGTCATTCAAGTAAAAATGCGTGTGATTTGTGCATGAATAATAGGATGTGTATGTGTAGGAGTCTAATCATATGTATCATGTGAATGTGTATGTATCATATGAATACATGTACATGGAATGTGTATGAGTGTGTGTGTGAGTGTGTGCCTTTATTGTGGGTGTGCTAAGCTTATGAACTACATATTATAGTTTATACTCTAAACTAAAGAGCAATTTACTACATCATTCATTATAGTGATAGATAATATAAAAAAAAGTAAAACAATGTCTTCTTAAAATCAAATTTACATAAACAAAATTTTATTAATTAACAGATTCATTTACTAGGCCTCACCTCAGTAAGCCTAATACAAATGTCAAAAATACTAATATAACTAAGGACTAAAAATAAAATCATTCAATCAAGTTTTGGCCTGCTGCAGTGTCAGTTATTGAGTTACGTTTCACTTTCTTGTCTTGATCTTTATTTTATTTACTACATGTATTAAGTTGTACACGTCCATGTAGGCCTACTCGATCGAAGGCCACTGCTTGGGATCATTCACCCATGCGTCTGCTGGAAGTTTTGTACGAGCAGGTAGGCCTACTGTAAGCTGCATTTTGATCAAATACCGCTCTCTTGCTTCTGATTAAAGCTCCTCTACATACGTAAACGACATGGTAGTGGAAAATTGCTAACTAAACTTAGGCGAAACCTAATTGCTCTTCAATATCTTACACCGACTTCCGTCAAAGCTTTCCCCCAAGCCATCATAGGGTTGTCAAGTTTGTCACGTATCTATGTAGACTGTTACACCATAAATTTAGTATTATTTTAAACTAAGTGCTAAGCTCTGTGGGTTCGGGCAAATAGAATAGACCCAACGTTTCCCGGCGTGTCGTAAGAGGCGACTAACAGGGGTGATGTTAGCACGGCATCACTGGGCGAAAGTCTTCTACACAGAAGTCACCGGCCAGGGCGGAGGAACCTCACGTTACTACAGGTTCAACGACCACGTGCTCAGGGCCAAGGCGAGCCACACTGTATTCGTGGATTTCGGCTGTGGCCAACAGCCTGGAGAGGATTGGGCCCTGCCAGGTCTTTTTTGCCCAAGACACACTACATGATGACACAATCCACTAATTCCATACCGGATCGGTCGTCGCCCGGGCCGTCACCCGGCACAAGGACCGCGCCTTCCGTTGGCCACCAGGACGGAGGTGTTAAGTATGCTACTGATGGACAATATAGCAAGATCCGCACGAGAAACAACATCGTCATAGGAACCTGGAACGTCAGGACCCTAACTGCGGAAGGAAAATTAGAAGAACTGGCCCACGAGCTGGACCACTATCGATGGAACGTTCTAGGTATCAGCGAACTGCGCTGGAAAGGCCTAGGTGAAACAACGACTGACAAAGGCCACAAGCTCTATTTCAGCGGTAGAGATGACAGGCACGAACACGGCGTTGGATTCTTGGTCCACAAGAACATTCTAGCCACTGTCATGGGTTGCCGCCCAGTCTCCAGTAGACTCATTACCATCCGTCTGAGAGCAACCCCTTTCAACATTACCATCATCCAGGCCTATGCCCCAACATCAGACTATGAAGACAGCGAAGTGGAGGATTTTTATGAAAATATACAGGCGGTCCTTGACCAAGTGCCGAAGAAGGACATAGTCATAGTGCAAGGCGACTGGAATGCCAAGGTTGGCCAAGATGCGCACCGCAACTGGGGAGACACATGCGGACCCCACTGCAACAACGAGACAAATGACAGGGGTCTGAGGCTATTGGAGTTTGCCAGATACAACAATCTGGTACTGGCAAACACGCTTGGTCTCCACAAAAAATCCAGACGATGGACATGGCACAGTCCCGGCGGGGAACATCACAACCAGATCGACTACATCATGGTCAAGAAACGCTTCAGATCAAGCATCAACATTGGCAGGACACGCACTTTTCCAGGAGCAGACATTGGAAGTGACCACGATCTCGTGATGATGTCTTTCCGGCTCCATTTGAAGAGAGTAAATACAGCAAAGTGCACTAGGCTGAAGTTCGACCTGGACAAACTGCAAGACCCGGAGGTGGCAAAAATATTTCAGGCCACAATTGGAGGGAAATTTGCACCACTGCTTATTTTGGGGGCAGGCGAAGTAGATGTCAACACCATGACCAATACCTTCAACTCAGCTGTAACAGATGCCGCCACTGAGATCCTTGGCAAGCACCGACCAAAGAAGAAGCCGTGGATCACACCTGAACTTTTGGATCTGTGTGATAAACGAAGAGAGTTAAAAAAGAAAAAGAACACCTCACAGGGAGCTGATGTCTACCGAAAAATCAACAATGACATCCGAAAAGGCATGCGCACAGCAAAGGAGAACTGGATAGAAGATCAATGCCAGGAAATAGAGAACAATCTGAACAAGAACAACAGCAAGAAGGCCTACCAGACTGTGAAGCGGCTGACAAGTGTTAAACAGCCCAAAGTCTCCACTATCCAAAGCAAGTCTGGCATTTGCCTTACAGAAGAACAAGAAGTCTTGGACAGATGGACAGAGTACTGCTCTGACCTTTACAACCATACACCAAATGGAGACCCATCAGTTCTAGCATGTCCCGAGAGCAGAGAAGAAGAAGAAATCCTCCCAATTCTCAGGGAAGAAGTTGAGGCAGCAGTGCAATCGCTGAAGAAAGGGAAGTCAGCGGGAGTGGACAACATACCAGCGGAACTGCTACAAGCAGGAGGAGAAGCGATGACTGATGCTCTCACCACTATCTGTAACAAGATCTGGCAGAGTGGGGAATGGCCTACACCATGGACCCAGTCGCTTGTCATCACTCTTCCTAA
The DNA here is from genome assembly GCA_036898135.1 of Oncomelania hupensis. NCBI lineage: Eukaryota > Metazoa > Mollusca > Gastropoda > Littorinimorpha > Pomatiopsidae > Oncomelania > Oncomelania hupensis. Next base: position 34,340,204 of record CM072515.1, read on the forward strand.
AAAAGGTAACCTTCAGGAGTGTGAAAATTACCGCACCATCAGCCTCATCAGCCATCCCAGCAAGGTCCTCCTGAAAATAATACTCAACAGGTTGAAACCACAAGCTGAACAAATCATAGCTGAAGAACAAGCAGGATTCATGGCAGGGCGAAGTACCACTGAACAGATTTTCAACCTCAGAATAATCTGTGAGAAATACCTACAGCACCAACAACATCTATATCATGTGTTCATAGACTTCAAGAAGGCATTTGACCGAGTCTGGCATGCAGCTCTATGGGCAACCATGAAAGTGTACAACATCAGCCCTAAAATCATAGAAGTCATCAAAAGCCTGTATGACAAGGCTACCAGTGCAGTCCTCCATAACAGCGTCATCGGGAACTGGTTCAGAACAACAATCGGTGTGCGTCAAGGATGCCTACTCTCTCCAACACTCTTCAACATCTTCCTAGAGCGCATCATGTCAGATGCTCTTGCAGATCACGAAGGCACAGTCAGCATAGGGGGCAGAGCAATCTCCAATCTTCGTTTTGCGGATGATATTGATGGATTGGCTGGAGAGGAACAAGAACTTGAACAGCTTGTACAGAGGCTTGACACCACCTCCAGAGCTTATGGAATGGAAATAAGTGCAGAGAAGACCAAAATGATGACCAACAACACCAATGGCATCAACACGGACATCAAAGTACAAGGCCAATCCCTCAACACAGTGCACAGCTTCAAATATTTAGGAGCCATTGTGTCAGACAATGGGTCTCGACAGGAAGTCCTCTCCAGGATCGCACAAACAACTGCTGCCCTGACAAGGTTGAAGCCCATTTGGAAAGACAGAACCATCAGTCTACATTCCAAAGTAAGACTGCTGCGCTCTCTGGTCATCTCCATCTTCCTATATGCTTGCGAAGCATGGACCCTCACAGCAGATCTCCAACGAAGAATACAAAGCATGGAGATGAGGTGCTACAGAAGACTTCTGTGCATTTCCTATACCCAACACATCACCAACGTTGAAGTCCGACAGACCATCACACAAGCCATTGGACAACACGATGACCTGCTCACAGTGGTGAAGAAACGGAAACTCCGATGGTATGGCCACGTCACCAGATCATCAGGCCTTGCAAAGACCATTCTGCAAGGCACAGTGCAAGGAGGTAGAAGAAGGGGGAGACCGAAAAAGAGGTGGGAGGACAACATTCGAGAATGGACTGGTTTGACACTGAGCGAAGCCATGAGGGCTGCTGAGGACAGAGAAAGATGGAGTATGCTGGTTAAGCGATCATCTGTGGTGCCCCTACGACCTTCGGGTTATGGGACAGGATAGGATAGGATAGGAAGTGCTAAGATTTAGTAGTAAATTAAAACAATGCTGGTTTACCAGGCGTGAAACTGTCGGACGTAAAATGCCTGGAACAAAATGTTCGCCTTTTTCGGGTTCCACGCATCTTGCCGGCGTGCTGCGTAGATCAAGTTTCGTCGCCAAGTACCTTGCTCTGCACTCACCCCTGCAGCTAGAATACGATGAAAACTCAGCATTCTGCATTTTCCGCTTTTGATTGTATAACCTGCGAAACAGCAGCAACTGCCCTGAACGCGACGTTTAGCGAACATTTCAAAATACCGCTATCAAAAGAGAAACGCCATTCAGCAACCGGAAGCTGATAACTTCAGCCTTCAGGCCTTAATCTACTCAAGTCAAGTCAAGTCTCGCCGATCCCTATCCCCCCATCTTTCCCCCTTGTCTGGCTATACGGCCCCCCTGGGCCAGGAGCCTAACTTGATATTTGCTGCTGATCATTTGTTGTTTAATAAAAGGACAAAGTTCCAAAGTTCCAAAAGAAAGCCGTGCATCCGGGAATATCATGTTATTGTTAGGGCGCGTCCACATGACGAGCTGCGCTTTGAGCTAGCGGTGGCGTAGCGTTGGACGAGCTTTGAGCTTTGAGCTGTGGGTGGCCACACCAAAAGCGTCAAAAAGCTAGCGGCAAGCTAGCTGCAATGCTGGCTGTACGCTCGGTGACAGCTTGGGTGGCCACATGACAAGCTGTTACAGCTAGCTGCCTGCTAGCGTGATGCTAGCTGTCGTTCAGAAGTTTATTATCATTCTGTGGTTTTGCAAGGCGTCGCAGACCCGCAACTAAAATTTATTTCTGTTGAAGTTGGAGCCTACGGGAAAGAGAGTGATGGCATATTATCCAGGTTTCAGATGAAACTCTGCCTTGAAGGGAATACAGTAAATATGTCCCACTACCAAATTCCAACATTCACTTTTTCTATTTTTTGGGTAGGTAACCCAGCCTATCGCCCAAGCCATACCTAATAACACGCATCAACACAGTCGATATCATCTTCAATTATCGCCATGGCAAGCCGTTGTGTAGAATGCGGGTTTGTAGTGCTTGCTGGAAAATGGTAAGTGCTGAAAACAGCAATCTGCACAACGTGACCACTGCTGACAACATTGTGCTAGCACTGTTGCCTTGCACAATGCAGTCATCCATCATGAAAGCGCTGATATAAAAAAGGACACGGAGATCTGGGATGATACTCAGTCCGTGGCGAACAGGACAGACGGATGGGGTGTTACTCAGGTCGTCCTGGACAATACTTAGCATGGGTGAGAGAACAGCTGGTTGAGTATTTTGTCAGGGTTGGTGCAGTGAACTGGCAGGAAAGCTACAGTTAATATAACTTTGCTGAACTAACTGACGGCAGTGATAATGAAGGATGAGACTCTCGTGACTTTAGTTTTCCCATGTTCATATACGTCACAAAGCTTGTGATTTTAAATCTAAAGTTGGTCACTTTTAAGATCAACATGGAATGTACTATTTTAAAAAAATAAAACAAAGAGTGCAGATTTAAAAAAGATGGACCTGCAATCATGCACTCCACCCAAATGTTGGTCATTTACTGTTCAGCCTTCCCCTTTTCTCTCTCTTGTTTTCCCCCACCCCTACAAAGCTACAAAGAAATAAACCCAAGATAAAACGTTAACTATATATTTTTGTAAACTTTTTATTGGCTGGCATCAAACACACAATACCTACATCATAAGTGTTCATTGATAATTTACCATCATAGCCCTTTTATTTTTTATGTATAAAATCCAGATCTAAATCTAGGTTGAATTTGGGACTATAAGCACGGTTCTAAATCTGAGTGAAAACATCAAATGTGAATTCGCCTAATAGATCTAGATCTGTATTTTATTTGCAACAAATTGTGTTAAAACATAATAAAAGAAAAAAAGCACTTACTGGGTACTATTATTTTTCAATGGCGACTGCACAAATGATAAAGATGCAATTTTGTCAATTAGGCCTATACTATACGAAAAGAGCAATTGATCATTTTATTATAAAATTTATAACCATCTTCACTCAATCACTAACGTGAGTGCCTTGCCATTTTAGGCACCTCCTGAAACAGCTTTGCTCAAACCTCCCTGTTCGAAAATCTTTTTGTTTTTTCTGCCACAATCTCTTATTTTGTAGTTCTCTGATTCCGTAAGCGAAGGGTGGTAAGAAGACTGATTCAAGGCCAAGGACACAAAACCAATCAAGGTCAAGGACCCAAAACCACCGCTTGAGCTTCGAGCGTCGATAAATGCCGAGAATATTACCGCTGCTCGAAGCTAGCAATAGCCGCGCGGCTACCGCTCGTGGTGTGGACGCTTCTACAGTAATTCTAGTTAGACTTTTCGCAGCGCAGCTGAAGCGCAGCTCAAAGCTTCGCTCGAAGCTTGTCATGTGGACGCGCCCTTAGTCATAACCAGTGAGTCACGTTTCTATATTTCCAGACTTATCTGGAAACACTTTGAAATAGTCGGGGGAATCAGAACGTGCTAAATGTTGGTCTGTCGGTCAGTCTCTCGGTCGGTCTGTTTATCGGCAAGTCAGGCCGTTTAGTTGGAAGCAATAATATATTTCAAGAAGCACTTAACGGATTTTGACCAAACTACATAGGAATATTACGTAGGTTTGTGGACTGCCACCCGCGAAATCATATTTGCTCTACTATAAAGGTTAAGGTCACTGGAGTCATTTTGTTGCTAAACACATTTTGCTCAATATCTCAAAAACGGCTGAACAGATTTTGTTGAGTGTTGGTATACAGATACTTCCAATGATGTGTCATTCTTCAGCAGAAGTCCGGGTTGTCAGTTGGGCAGTCGGTTGGTCCATCGCTCCGAATTTCCAATTTTTGTTCAAAACACACTTACAGGCTTTATCTTAAAGGGACCCACTTTGACCACACCCCCTCGACAGATCCTTTTCATATTCACAATGAATGTTGCCCCACTGAAAATATCTTACAACAGAAATTAACTCTTTCGAATGTATAGTTATTTTTAAATAAATAAATTCTGTAGTTTTTGTGCCTATTAATAGCAAGGGCTAGCCAACATTCTGGAGCTAAAAATAACAATTACCAAAGCCGGCAAGAAACAGAACCGATAAAAACAATTGCTCGTAAGTTAGGTTTTTTTTTTATAAATTTAATAAAATAGACCCTACTCTATTCTATCCCAGACAGCAAAGACGCATCCTTCAAGCCGCGTACGTGGTTCCCTCAGCAAAGATCACGTATACGTACGGCTGTACCCTTATACCAGGAGAAATAACTCCCTGTCAGAACCGAAATGGAAAATACAAACTTTAGCGGTTGGTTTGAGCAGCGGAAGAACACTTTATCATTAACAATAATAATAATCCTATCCTATCCCGTAACTCGTAGGGCGAAGGGGCACCACAGATGATCGTTTAACCAGCGTACTCCATCTCTATAATAATACTAATAATAATAATAATAAGAATAAGAATAAAGAATAAGAATAATAGTAATAATGCGCATTTTAAGGTAAACCCGTTTTTGCCAAAAGTACTCAAAACCTTCGAATTGGAATCTGTTAAGAACAAATTAACCGAAATATTTACTTTGTGGATGCTTTAAGCACTGCTAATCATGTTAGATCATTAGTGTTTGTACTTTCTCAATGGTGAAAGGTCATTGTGCTTCCTATTTCCTATTCTATCCCATAACTCGAAGGTCGTTGGGGCACCATAGATGATCGTTTAACCAGCGTACTCCATCCTTCTCAGCAACCCTCATCAGCAGCACACTTAATATCACCTCCGTCCTGGTGGCCAACGTAAGGCGCGGTTCTTGGTGACCCGGGCGACGACCGATCCGGTATGGAGTGAGTGGTTTTTTTCATCATATGGTGTGTCGTGGCCAAGAAAGACCTGGTGTGACATCGTCAAAGATCCTAGTATTTTATTTGGGCTGCACTCGGACAATTCTGATTGTTCGACGCATTACAAATGTAAAATTCGACGCATGCGCACAGTGCTACCGTAGTCTTAGTAAGGATTAGTGTTAGAGTTAGGGTAAGGGGTTATGGTTAGGGTTACGATGCCTAAGAACATCGTGAAAAGGTCGGCCCGACGTGACCTGGCGCATGCGCAAAGGCGCCCGGCTAAAGTAAGACACCCGGAACTTTGACGACGTTACACTGGCAGGGCCCAGTCCTCTCCAGGCTGTTGGCCACAGCCGAAATCCACGAGAACAGTGTAGCTCGCCTTGGCCCCGAGCACGTGGTCGTTTAACCTGTAGTAACGTGAGGTTCCTCCGCCCTGGCCGGTGACTCCTGTGTAGAAGACTTTTGCCCAGTGGTGCCGTGCTGACATCACCCCTGTTAGTCACCTCTTACGACACGCCGGGAAACGTTGGTTCTATTCTATTTTAATGCTTCACCATTATTCTATTCAGTTCTTCACCATTATTTAAACAATTTGCTGAGCCGAGTTTGATAATTTGTAGCTTGCAGACAGTTCAGTTAGTGCATGGTCTATCAATCCATGTTTTCCTTTTGCTTAGTTAGAATAAAGCCCAGAAACAACACCTCCAAGAAAATTAACACTTTTGAAAATGCTTTTTTTTTCCTCCCGAAGTCATGAGGGTTGTTGAGGACAGAGAAAGATGGAGTACGCTGGTTAAACGATCATCCGTGGCGCCCCTACGCCTTCGAGTTACGGGATAGGAGAGAGAGAGAGAGAGAGAGAGAGAGAGAGAGAGAGAGAGAGAGAGAGAGAGAGAGATTTTTTCCGGTTATTCATGTGGGTGTGGGTGTGGGTGTGTGTGTGTGTGTGTGTGTGTGTGTGTGTGTGTGTGTGTGTGTGGGTGTGTGTGTGTGTGTGTGTGTGTGTGTGTGTGTGTGTGTAAGCGCTATGAGCACGCCTCCGGGTGTGGAAGATGTCGTTCATCGATTCATCAATTTGTCTGGAAATACATGTTAATGGCTTGCCCTCTTATTACGAAGGATTCATCAATGTAAACCGAAAGCAGTAGGCCTACTTTGCATTCTGAAAGTCCAAACCGTTTCTCAGAAATTACCTTCCTTCGCACGTTACCGCCTAGCTTGACAAGCCTATAGGGGAATGGCTGAAACCGAAAATGGGCTTTGTTTTGGGTCAATATCACTTTGATTGAAATTGTCCTTAAAGTTTAAAGACAACATTGAAGAAAGGAAAAGATTGAGAAAACTTATAATTATCAAAGAATATATTAATCTAAACTTTAAAAACCGATGTGGTTTATGTGTTTCTTAAAAAAAGCATTCCTTCTCACAAAAACAAGATAGGGCACGTTTTTGCTAAATCTACAACTACAAGATTTTGAGCATACGCTAGACCTATTTGAAAACACATAACATACAACATGAATGTAGGCATTATTATCCAGTCGGTATTCAATATTTAATGGAAAAACTCCTTTTTAATTCTTTCAATCACTCCAGGTGCCATTTTCTGTGTAGTACTAATTAAGTCTACACAAACTTACTAAAGTCATTTAGTAAATAATTAACAATATAGTATGTTAGAAAAATGCAAGAATAGTTGATCTGGAGTGATAATTCAATGCATAGGTAACTAACTGGTTCTTTGTCTTTCTTTTCGAAGATGGCAATGATCTGTTTACAAACATTCTACAGGCAGCCTTTCTAGTCATCCAGCAAGAGACCACGTCTATTAATAAAACAGAGATAATCAATCATTATCTGCAAACAAAAGAGGATTCGCCCTTCCATTTCTGATAGTTTTATAGTTTAAATAGATTACAATTAAGGCTCGTTCACTGTTGATAACCAGTTCTAATAACAAAATATTACCTTTCTTTGACGGATAGGTCTCTGGCTTCTGGCTTCTGTGTGTGTAGACTGAAACGGAAGTAACGTAGGCGCGCGATCACGTGAACTGTCGTCTGCTGTCGTTTAGGGTTAGCAATAGGCTAATTATACTGTTTGTAGGCTTATTTTTCGTTCTTCTTCATTCGATTTTCTGAAAAACGTGTCCACGTGTGTATTATACTTAGAAAAAGAAATGTCAATGAATACCATCACTAGCCATCTTATTTCTGCCGTTAGTATGCTAGAAGGCTGAGACCGCTACTACCGAATTAAATTAAGTTGATATTGATTTGAAACCCCGGACATGTCCTAGCGCCATCCTTGGCACAATTAAAAAAAATTAAAAATCCGAATGGATTTCAACAAAATTATACTAGTGAAATGTAAGCCTCCACTTAAATAAAACCGTAAATACTCTAAATCCGTTCCCTGCACAGATACATTTCGTCGATTTGATTATAACAGAGTAGTAAATTTAAAAGTATCCTCTGTGGACTTAACATATTTCTTATGCATACCTGCATGGGTACAGGACCCCCTCAGCTATCACATAGCAATGGTTAAGTGGATGTCTAATTTTTGTTTAAAAGGTGTGAGAAAATGAATAAATAAATAAATAAATAAACTAATTAATTAATTAACTCATTCCTTCATTTATTCATTAAAATATTTCAATTGAATACATAAAACCTAACAACGGAAACGAACTGGTCGCATCTAACGTCCTTTTAATTTTAGACAGCGCCCCCACAGAAGCATCATCAGCATCAACAACAACTATAACAATAACAACCCTCTTAGTGTAACTGTAACAACATTTTGTAGAAATTCCATATATGAGGTGAAATTGGCTTCCTGTGAGTTGTTAAGGAGAACATTATTATCATTATTTTAGTATTACCCTTGACAATGTGTATGTTGGTTTCCTGCTTACACTTGTACTTGTGCCCTGCGGATCACACTGACATGCTATTAAAACATAAAATAGGTAAATTTCATCATGTCTCACGGGCTCCTGTGCGTGTTTGGAGAGAGAGGGAGAGAGGGAGAGAGACAGACAGACAGAGACAGAGAGATAGAGAGACAGAGACAGAGGCAGAGAGAGAGAGAGAGAGAGAGAGAGAGAGAGAGAGAGAGAGACGGAGAAAGAAGAGAGAGAGATATAGGTATGACGAAGGAGGTTCTGATGATATCCTGGGGAAGATACGATTATCTTACGATTTGTAGATAGATGAGGCGTTTAGTATCTCTATCAGTCGTTCTTTACCAAGATTCCTAATCGACGTGAGAGACTAAATCACGGTGCTTGGGTAACATAATAATTAATATTGTTCTCGGGTTTTAAAGTATCAATGGCTCACTTTAAGAAATGATTTTTGCTAGTCAGCCGACTAGCTGATAATTTTATGGTCTCAAGACAAGAAGAGCTAGTGGACACACAACAATACAAATAGAATGACACCAGTCGTATATATGTGATTTCAACTGTTATATCTTCAACACAAATTCTAACATGACTTTAATTAAATATAATTAATAATTGTAAACTGTCCGTTGTGCTGGACAAGTTCTTTAGCAAGACTTCTTCATTATGTGCTACATAGTTTGTACATTTGTTGGTCTAATAGTGTTCCGAGTGGTTTAGACATTAGTTGCAGTTGGGAGGAGACTTTATTAGCTCTCGGTTTCGGTGAGTGCTTGAGTCTGGTGGTCACTTTGGGGGAGTATGGTCACTCTCAGGATGATCGGGCGAGTCTGGTAGCTACGGGGCTGAACGTGGTGAGGTAGATTGCAAAATCCAGAACTCTTGGCTACAAATTCTATTCAGATATATTGCTCTGGTGTGATCTCTGCAAGGGATCTACAGCATCAGACAACTGCCGAGTTTCCCATAAGCACACTTCGATATCTGAATCTTAAGGCTAAGCTTTGTCGAGTAATATGCATAAAATATCACAAAAATAATCGGTTTCTGTACTGTAAATACATATAACATGAACATAATAATAAATGGCAATCAATATAATATATAAATATAGAAGTACTAAAAACTACTAGTTTAACTTGTCTTCTAATCTCTGAAGGACTGCACTGGTATAGCCTTGTCATACAGGCTTTTGTTGACTTTAATAATGTTAGGGCTGATGTTGTACACTCTAATGGTTGTCCACTGAGCTGCATGCCAGACTCGGTCAAACGTTTTCTTGAAATCTGTAAACTTATGATATAGATGTTGCTGGTGTTATATTCTGAGGTTGAAAATATGCTCGGTGGTACTTCGCCATGCCCTGAATCCTGCTTGTTCCTCAGCTATGATTTGTTCAGCTTGGACTTTCAACCTGTTGAATATTATTTTAAGGAGGACTTTGCTGGGATGGCTGATGAGGCTGATGGTGCGGAAGTTTTTACATTCCTGAAAGTTACCCTTTTTGGGGAAGAGTGATGATAAGCGATTGGGTCCATGGAGTAGACCACTCTCCACTCTGCCAGATCTTATTACAGATATATCTAATGGTGAGGGCGTCAATCATCGCTTCTCCTCCTGTAACAATGGTGAATGGCCTACACGATGGACCCAGTCCCTTGTCATCACTCTTCCCCAAAACGGTAACCTTCAGGATTGTCAAAGCTACCGCACTATCAATAAAGTGTCACTCTCCGCCCCTCTCCCCCCTCCCCCTCTTATTTCCCCCCCCCCCCCCCCAAAAAAAAAAAACCCACTCACACCAAAACACAAACAAACAAAATCCACAAAAACAACAACAAACAAACAAAAAACAAACAAATAAAGAAACAAACTATTTTATTATATGCGGAACTTCCACCTATCATAGGCCTATATCGTTTCGATTTTAAGGGAAGAGTCCATGTGCCTTTTTACGAGGTTTGAGACGAGACCGTTTGAACGGCAGATAGTCTGATCTCCCAATTCCCGTTTTTATTTTTTTAAATTTTTTTTTCAATATACAAAATAGCTGTGTGTTATCTACCGCTGCGCGATCGAGGATACCCTTTCTTTTTGCTATCGCGAATCCATTCTACTTGGTTAAATGCTCCTGTGATTGAAACTAACAGCTGTATTCACAATGCGAAAGCCTTGGTTGTTAGTCTCATCTACGCAGTGCGAGCAGCAGTATAATTATTGATAATGACTAGAAACGGATGTACAATTACAATGGACAAGATATAAAGCTGATGCCAGACTTATTCAAGGAATCACGATTTTACTCGAATCATGATTCAGCCATTCAGCTAGAAACCTGTTTCAGAGCGAATCAGAATTACGCTGTTTCACAATTAGCCTTCCACACAGACTCACAGAAAATCAGGAGTCAGAGAAAGTGTGCAAGAGTTGTAATTCATGGCGCGCATTTTTTTAAAGATGGATTCTAGCAGTGACGAAGAGCAATTTTAGTTCGTGCTGCAGCGTCTGTTCTACTTCAAGAGAAAAAAAAAACGAAAACGAAAATGGTGGGTAAAACCGTGGATCGAAAGAAGAAATATTTATGGGGCATAGTACCAATGACCGTCTTTGATAGTACTACCATGGACTTTTGAATGAATGGGAGGAGGAAGAGCTCCAGTTGCCTTCGTTCGTTGCCGCCATATTGGTGCGAGTGTGGTTCCCCTCCTCTCCCCCTACTAATCACCTGATCTAGCTCTTGCTTCCCATTGGCTGACACGGAATGAATGACGAATCATGATTCCAGACTTTAGAGCACGTTCTAAATCTGTGAATCAGTACGAATCGCTGCTGAAGCTGATTCGTGTGACTCGTGTTTCGCGGTATGACACACTTGATGCAGGGAGAATCATCGTGATTTTTGATTTGAATTGCAGCGAATCAGTGATTCTGTTTCTAGTCTGGCATAGCCTTAAGACTTTTACTTCCTCATTTTTAACAGACTGCAATGTCTGTCTTCTGTAATGTCTTTTTTAAAAAGCTTTATTGGTTTGTAACTACTGGTATTAAATCATGTAATCCTCCTTGTTTGTAAATGTATCGGTAGTTGTACAATGTTTTTAATCACGTTAGATTTATTGTTTGCGAATTTATATATGTGTGTAATTGTGCTATGTTTTTGATGTCATATTTACATTGTAAAAAAAATCTATAATTTTAAAACGTTTCTGTTCACCGTAAATGTTGTTGATTTTTAGGGTCTTACAAGTTACATAATTTCAGAATTACGTTTTCCCGTTAGTGTGTTACTGTTGCCTTATTAACTTCTGTAAATGTGACTGGGTTTATTGTCAGTGTGAACATGCTTGTAAACTAATAGTGTATAGTGATCATACAATTTTATTTATCCATTGTGGTTTTAAGTATATAAATAATTTGTTTGAAAAGTGTCAAAGAAATACCCGTATTATTATGTATTTATTTCAATATTTATACTGCCAGGGCCCTACAAAAAGTAGAACGGCCATTTAGGCAGTGATGCGTATTATTATTATTATTATTATTATTATTATTATTATTATTATTATTATTATTATTATTATTATTATTATTATTATTATTATTATTATTAAATAAAAGAGATTCTTCTTATATAGCGCATTTATAAGCTCAGAGAGCTTATCAAGGTGGTGGCCACTAACATCTAATAATCACACAATAGTTTGCTGAATTGAAGTCAGAATTCGAACCAACGTCGCTCAAGACGTAAGCTTAAGCTTACTTACACAAGTCGTGCGCTCTGACCACTGAGCTATCCCTGCCACCAATTATTATTATTATTATTATTATTATTATTATTATTAATATTATTATTATTATTATTATTATTATTATTATTATTATTATTATTATTATTATCATCATCATCATCATCATTATTATTCTCCGAGCTGAGACTTTCCGGGGTTGGGTGTTTGTGTGCGTTTGGGTGTGGGATGAGAGGTGAGTGGTAAAGTCAGACACGGGCAGTCTACGGACGCAAAACCTATAATTATATAGAAGTACACACTTAACACAATAAGCAGTAAAAGCAGTATTCAGCTACACAGTTAACATAGGTTGTTTTTTTTTTTTTTGTTTTTTTTTTTTAAAATCAGTTTATAGTCCCCTCTCTTCCCGTTAAGGATTTTCAGAGAGGAGACTCTAATTATACTCAAACATAGGTTTCCAAATGCAGCGGCATTATACGCTGAAAGTGGATCCTCGATAGCGCGGCGGTAGATAGAGTACTATGATGCGTAAGGCTGTCTGCTATCTATATCCGCTATAGAAGCGCACAACTTGTGGGCAGCCCCTACGTGAAACTATAAGTGCTTCCCAACGTGAACTCGGTTGTACTCTGTACATTGCTGAGTTTGCTGGTTGAACGAATTGAATGAAGAAGATGAAAAATGAATTGAAAATTTAGTTATGTACAATTAACACCTGTGCAATAATATACGTTCTTCAAGTTGTAAGTTGGTTTAAAGATAGTTTTATTCAAGAGACAAACAACATGAAACAAATTACACGTAACACATAAAGGGCGTACAATAGCAAAGTTGAGTATAAGTGCTACCCTTATTCGCAGTAAATTCAACAACGTTGTTAGTTGAAGCTAGGTTTGGAAACGAAATAAATGCATAGTGATAGATATTATAATTGAATCGTTTCGCAGGACACGATGCAAGTAAACAGGATTGTTTGTTTCACTGCTTGTTTTCAACGTTAGAGTGGCGTGTGTGGGTGTGTGTGTGTGTGTGTGTGTGTGTGTGTGTGTGTGTGCGTATGTGTGTTTTTTTTTGGTGTTTTTTTTTTGTATGGGTGTTAGTTTAATGCGTGTGTGTGTGCGTGTGTGTGTGTGTGTGTGTATGTGTGTTTTTTGTATGGGTGTTAGTTTAATGTATGTGTGTGTGTGAGTGTGTGTGTGGGTGTGTTTCCACTGCATGTTTTTGTTTCTTCGTGTGACATTTTGCATAGTTCGCCCTTTGAATGTTATTTTAAACCATTTTGGGTGCGGTGTCAAGCACAGGTCAAGGTACTTCAGTGCCCGACCTTTCAAAAAGTGGACCCTGCGCATGTGGCAAAAAGAGTAGGGGAATGGAAGAAGAAAGAAAAAGAAGAAAAAGAAGGAGATTCTTTGATCGGTTAGAGCCATACAGCGTAGCTGAGATTTGACGATGCCTATTTTCTTTATCATTTATATAACTATCCTTTATCCTCATAGCAAATGTAATCCTCAGCTACGCTTTATACGGAAAGGATAAGTGTGGGTCAGAACAGGCACAACTGAAGAAAAAAAACCTCCATCTCCGAGTGCAGACTACATAAAGATGTAGGGGTGTGTGGGACGGGGGAGGGAGGCGGGTTTAGCGGGATGGATGAAAAGAGAGAGGGGGGGCGGGGACAGGACATTAATTGGGGTGAAAGGAAAAAGGGCAGGCAAAAACCACACAGAGAATTGAGAACACCTCTTGCAAGCCAAATCCAACAACGAAGTGCAGCAGACTTACTATTACGTTTGCTTCGCTGCACAGTTCGTCGCACCACGTACGTAGGCTACTGCCGCGGGGGAGACTGCCTTAACTCAGTACGCTCGGTTATCTAGTATCTTTGGTTATATGCATATGCGCCCGTGTCGGGGTGTGAGCGAAGTTGAGTCTAGTAGAGCGCCTATGGACATGTGTGCTGTGCAGACTTGCTGTCCATACATGCAGACTAAGAGGTCAGATTTAATATGATTTATGTCTTGGATACTTGAATGGACATAGTCTGGAATGTAAGCTTAATTGTGGCATGGTCGTAGGCTACTGTGAATTTTCAGCCTGTGTCACTGCGGAGATAGACCTACATTTACTGCTAGGAGACAGCTAACTAGACCTATATATCAGATTGGGACATTATCGAGCATTTTGAAGCTAAACTGTAAAATGCTTTGTGATTTAAAGAAGAAGAAAAAAAAACTACTAACGGAAACTTTGGCCTACTTCTTGCGTAGACAGAAGGTAAAGTAAAATAGTGCAGGTTTATGTCTCGCAAATACCCGAGGCTATCCGTTGCGGGTTTTTAAGATTCTCGCCGTTAGATCGTAGGATAACATATTTATCAGAAGATAACTATTACTGCTCCAGGCTTTTGATATAATTGTTACTATTGCGAAGATAAAGCAGTGACTCGCTGCTAAAGTTTGTCTCGTACTTTGGTCTTATGCATTGCACCTGTGTCTAATGGTTTGTCCTACATCAGTGTTTTCGTCTGTTTTGCTTTTAGAAGTGACAGAAGGAATATTAATGTGCAACAACATTCAAACTTGAGTTCACATTTTGTGTAAATTACTTTCTCACCACTCGGCATTCTGTGGTCATGATTCGGCTCTTAGCAGTCCGCTGGACCCTATAAACATTGATTACCTATCTAACTCTGCATTCTGCCAGTGCTAAGGTTTAGAGTACAAAGTGTAGCTGAGATCAGCCGAGGCTTAATTTACGTTCCGCCAACTCCACTAGCATCGGCTAGTCTCGGTTACGCAGTGTGGGTTTTAGTGCAGTATATCTGTACTTGTATAAAGTTGTGGCCACATTTGGCTTACGTTTTGCGGCTTATACATTGGATCGGAGGTAGGTGCGCTATGTTTTTTTTTATATCACGGCCCGGTTCGAATTTATTAACGTGCGTAGCTTGGTAATCTCACTACAACAAAGCACTTTTTCATGACGATGTAACGTACTCTTTCACGATTTGACTATAATATGAAACAACTTTACTAAGATCGACACGCAACAAGTGAATTCAAACAAGGGAATTCAACTGTCTTAGCTCGCCAAGTCGTGTGTAGCAGACAACCTGTGTTCCGTATAATCATGTGTGTAAGAGGAGTTTAGGTTGACCTCTAAACTCGTGACGTCACACTCTCACTTCTGATTGGTTCTCGTAAACCCGGCTTATGTATTTTTGCAGAAGAAATCAAACATGTATGCTTTGGGTAGGGCCGGTACACGTAGTGGGGCCGGATAGCTCAGTTAGTAGAGCGGCTTACTAGTAACCGAAAGATCCCTAGTTCGAATCCCGGATTGGCCAACGTGTGACCATATTATTTTCCACTTAGCATCAACTGGTTCGCTGGTGTCAGAATAATGTGACCAGTAGTCGCCTATACGTTCCGGTGTCGTGTGACTATAATCTTCAGTTACACTTCAAACATGCGCTATCATTGCAAAATTTTACGTTGTCAGTACGCAAGGAAATACATGAGAAATTCATAAACGTAACACAAGTGTGACCGATTGCTACAGGTCAGTGTTGCCGGTGTCACATCCTCAAAGTTCCGGATACCTTACTTTATCCTGGCGCCTTTGCGCATGCGCCAAGTCATGTCGGGCCGGCTTTTTCACGATGTTCTTAGGCGTCGTAACCCTAACTCTAACCCTAACCCTAACTGTAACCCTAATCCTTACTAAGACTACGATAGCACTGTGCGCATGCGTCGAATTTTGTAATGCGTCGACCAATCAGAATGCTCCCAGCCCAACTAAGATACTAGAAACTTTGAGGATGTCACACCGGGCTTTAAAGGATACACCACAAAAGGGAGATGCGTCACAAGATACAAGCGCAAATGCTCCGTAGGCCTACTTGATTTGTCTTTATCTTGGGTACTTACGGTACACTGCGTTCGGACTTTGTGTTATCGTAGGCTACCGTAGTAATCCAGTGTAGAGAGGAGTAATAATGAAATAATGCCGTATTGTTTGACAGGTGCATAATAGGTCCTGCACAAGTTAATGTTATACAAGACTTGTGTTGAAGAGAGTCCGAGCGGCCGAGGTCGTGTTTTCCAAACTTGTTACACTAGATATTTAACAAAAAAGTATGAGAGGAGAACAACTGGTGTTTAAATGTTAACCGAATGAACATTGAGGTTTAACGGCGATGCGGCAGACGAGGATAACCATCCCAGGGAAAGAAGGGTAGGGACCTGAATCAACACTGAACCACCAGAACAATTATATCGCCCACCACGGGATTCGAACCTGGGTCATCGGTGTGCCAGGCGAACGCTCTACCACTTGAGCTGGAGTGCTGGAAATAAAAAGAAAACACTCCTATAACGCCAGGTTTTCCGCGCCGGTATAATTATGCATTCTAAATAATAGACCGCTAGATAGTTCCGGGCTTTACCGGAAAGAAAGAAAGTCACGTGGTCCGTTCCTCGATTCTCATTGGCAGTTAATTTTCGTCAAAGTAAACACGGGAAAGGAAACATAGAGAGTATGTAGGCCGGTAACGAAAAGTTCAGAAAAACTTTCTTTTAACATCGTAAATTGTAGTTTAAAAAATTAAAACAATGGCATACCATTGTACAATGATCAAAGACCTATGATTGGGTGCGGCAATGGAACCTACCGTTTGGGAAAATGGAAGGCAGTTATCTGCGAAATACACGAAATTCCGCACGAAGCCGATTCATACTAGTGCGATCCACCTTTCTGTAGCATCGTGTTTGTTGTTGTTGTTGTTGTTGATGTTTTTTAATTTTAATTCTTGTATACAGTCTGATAGGTATGGTCATCAGGAATGAAAAGCAGTTAAACTTTTTGAAATCGGTTGAAATTGGAATTTGTTACGATTTCCTAAAAATAATGAGCTTTTTTACAACCTGCTCAGAAAGTGATCGTTGTATTTTAAATTCTTGTCTCTCTAAAAGTTTAAAATTAAAAGTGTTTTTGGCTATTTAGTCAAATAGCATACTTTGAGTCATTAGAAAGGTAAAGCTGTGCATCTTTTTTTAATCCATTAAAATCTGGATTTTAAATTAAATTTTTAAAGCGTGCAAGTTACTGTAACAGCACTGTGACTGTAGGACTAGGCGTATTATTGATAGCAAAGCAGCAGATCGACTCGGCGATTGTATCAGTCTTTCACAAGGTGTAGCGTTCCAAAATTTACTTAATCCTTTCAACAAACCCAACTGTATGCATGGTGAAATGTTCAAACGCTCACAAAACACTTCGAAAAACTTAATTTCATGATAAAAATGATCCAGCTTAGGAAAGTGTCCCAGCCATTTATGTATGCCTATATGTAGCATATTGTAGTAATGTTTAATGGGTGTGTGAATGCGTGAGGGAACACTTCAGTTCATCAAAAGTGCCTTCCATTTTGTTTCTTCTGACGCTCAGAAATGTTGTTATGGACTGTGGTGTCCATAAAGGCAGCGTTTGTAGTGAAACAGTCCCCAGTTCACACTTGTTTACCTCTTTTGATAACCACGAACTACTTGCAATTTTAGTGCGCATGCGCAATTTTAAGATAGCCGCGGAACTATCTAGCGGTCAGTTAGTCTCCCAGTGATCGGGACGAAGTTTAGATTAAATATTCGCATTAGAAATCCCCAAAAAATGTAGTAATAAAATATGCAGTAAAATAATTTACTGTCATCTCTTTTCGTCAATGAGACATTTTATCATTTTCTGCGCAATTTTAATGTTGATGTTGGACTCATTTTAAGTAGAAAAACATCTGTAGACTGTGCACGGAGTAGGTCCGTTTCTGACGGCATGTTATGATAGTAGATACAGTGGGTAAGAACGTGATGTTATACAGGAATATAGAACTTCTAAAACAGACCAAAGGGACCACGGATGAAGGTCAGTACAGCGCATTGACCAGAATCTTATTTCTTGTGCTTTTGAATTTAAAGATACACTACCACGCCATTAACACAATAGCTATAAATATATTAATTGTTTTAATGTTGCGCTTTACCAGCTGAAAGAACTGCTCACGGCACTGGCCGAAAAAAAGAACAACTCAAGCCGCCCGAGGCGCCAACTAGCTTGGTAAAATGGTGCCTATCCATGACATGAGACCTCACAAATGATCAGTGCTTCAACGGCGTTGCCCTCTCTAGTTAATCAACCGTATTTAACAACATTTTTATGTCTTGAAAAAACACACCAACACACCCACTACAAACGTTTGGAAATTTTGTTGTTGACGTTTTAAAATATATCTTTTTTTTTACATACTAGATCTACTGCTACTACTACTACTACTACTACTAAGGCATATTACAAGCTACAGGCCTACACGAACACGTTTTATTATTTAAATTATATTTTAATTAAATCTGCCAGTTAATTTCGTTGATTTTGGATAACACTCAATCGGGGGGAGTCACCCCAGAAATCAACTTCGGCATATTTTTAAAGACACCCCTCGCTGAAAAGGTATATGGATCTTTAGTCTATATAGAACCTTTACAATAGCATATTGCTGATCTTTTCCATTTCGTGTTTTCATGAAGCACGCAAAAAATATACAGCCTGATTAACGCTGAATTGCAGTAATGTTGTTGCGCCTTCTGCAAAGGAAGTAACCCGATTTTCATCATCATCATCATCATCATCATCATCATCATCATCATCATCATCATCATCATCATCATCATCATCATCATCGTCGTCGTCGTTGTCTTTCATTATCATCATCGTCGTCTTCTTCTTCGTGAAGGTGATAATTTTAAAACAAACCTTGCTAGAGGAAATTTAAGGCTGGATCCAGCTGGAAGCTGACTAATTCCAGCATCGTATTCCGGGCGGGCGCAGCCGGCCTTGAGAACAGAATATATTTGGTCCAAGAACGGTGGTGATAGGTCTGCTCACTAGTGACAAAACCCAGACTCCAGGGCAAGACTATGTTCCTCTTATTCTTGTTATTGTCCTTTCGGTTCTTCTTCTTCTTCTTCTTCTTCTTCTTCTTCTTCTTCTTCTTCTTCTTCTTCTTCTTCTTCTTCTTCTTCTTTTTTCTTCCTCCTCGGTTCTTTTTATTCTCCTCCTCATTTTCTTCTTCCCAGTCTACTTCATCAGCACTTTCTTCTTCTTTCTTCACCTCCTATTCTTCAACATCCTCTCTTTTTTTTTCTGTCTGACGCCGAGAGCACATGATCAATCATGCGTGTGGATTATCCTGTCGCTGTGTGATCATGCAAGGAAGAAAGGGAGGATCTCCATCTATCAATAATGTTGCGATGATTAGTAGACAGACTAAAAGCATTCTGCTGACGTCGTTGTTTTGATTTTCCCGGACGGAGAGAGAGAGAGAGAGAGAGAGAGAGAGAGAGAGAGAGAGAGAGAGAGAGAGAGAGAGAGAGAGAGATGATATTAATGACTCGCTCGATCATTTAATTTTTTTTAACCAGTAGTCATCATCATCATTTCTTTCTTTCTTAAGACACTGCTATACAACCCAGTCCTAATTTCGTTACTTTTGTATAGGTTACTCCGGAAACTTCATTGACACAAGGAAAGCTACAAGGGCGTGCACGAAGGAAGGACGCCTGCTGCAGAATAAAAGTCAGGTGGGTTTACTGTTTTAGTTTGTTTTCTTAAACGTTTAAAACTTCGTTTTTAATTTCTGACTGGCGACCTTTAACTTTACCTTTGATGTTTTGGATTTGGCCACGAAGAGTGGTAGTCTACTATGATTATGCTACAGGCAGCGTCATTCTATACACAGATAATCTGGCACAAGCGCTTGAAAATTACAATTCCGTACAGTCAAAATTAACGTTCACTTGCAGCGGTCTACTCTGTGTCGGGAAGACATTCAAGATTTAAAATTCAAGATATTATTTATTGTCCCCGTACATTACAAGGATGTGTGGTGTGAAAATTCCCTATACAAGGACAACAATACAAACAAAACTAAGATAACATAAACATAATTATAACATGCTTGTGAGTCTGGAAATATTACCGATTTAGTCTATGCTATAGTCCTACCTTGTGTACACAGTTCCAACGACAGCTAATTTTTCTTGTGTTGTAAGAGATCGCTGGAAATATTCCTGTATTTCGAGTTAGTCATAATGATTTAAACCCCTGATGACTTTACTTTGCAGTCTTTAAAAATGCTGATAAATTTTACTTTGTGTTATTAACTCTGGAAATATTGCTGAAAAATTTTACTTTGTTTTTAACTGTTGGAAATGTTGTTGAATTGTAGCAACTTATTTTCTTACATAATGGGTATAAAGACGTCACTTTGCAGTCTTTAACAAAATTGTGCCTTAAATCGCTAGAAATATTGCTGATGTGCATAGCTCTGTTTATTTACTCACCTTTACTCACCCTTCTTTACAGTCTTTAAAAATGCTGTTAAAATCCAGCGATATATTTTATTGTTTTCCTACTGAAATCGTCCGTTGGAAATACTACTGATGTTTAGCTAGCGGTTTTAATAAACCAGCCTGAAGACAGTTCCTAACATAACAGTCTTAACAACCCGTTGTTTAAATTCAGCGACAGCTCAATTGTATGTGTGTACACCTGAAATCGAGTCGTTCAAAATATTACTGATTTTCTTTCTGTTTATGCTCTAACCTAAAGACTTCAGTTTGGGGTCTTTAAAAGAAATTGCTGTTTAAATTCGGCGATAAGTCCCGTTATAGTGTCTGAACTCACTGGAAATGTTACAGACTTTTAGTCTTAAAACTCCGCTGTTAAAAGTTCACTTTCTAATGCCTAAAATGAAATCGCTGGAAATTTGACTGATTTCGCTTTATTTGTCTGAAATCGCTGGAAATACAATTGACTTCACTTTATGTCTGAAATAGCTCGAAATATTACCGATTTCACTTTATTGTGTCTAAAATCCCTGGAAATATCACTGATTTTAATTTGTTTCCGAAATCGCTGGAAATATTACCGATGTTTTAGTTACTGTATTGCACTGAACTAGTTTAAATATGTTGTTTTACAGGGTTTAAGAAAAAATCGGCTATGAAATTGTAAGTGACGAGTCTCCGTGTTGTACGTGTTTGTAAGACGTCGAGAGAAATCGTGCGTGTATATTTCAGTGTCTGTTAACTGGCACGAATCACTCTTCCAATTTACGTGCATTCAAGATAGTCAAGGCCAACTTAACAGGTTTAAAAGTAGCAGCTGTTTGCAATTAAAGTGTATAAGCGGCGAAAGTACACAGCGTAGATGAGACTAGCTCGGCGAGTCTCAGCAACATAGTGTATAGTGAGACTTTACTAACTAAAAATAAACATGTAGTCTAATAGCCTTTTTAAAGGAAGTGATAAAACTGCAATAATTTGTTTAAAACAAAGGAACTCATTTTTTAAAAAACCCTTCAGCGGGTTGTTCCTTGAACTTTCTTCTTTGATAGCAAATTAAGTTATATCTCAATATATATAGTTAGGCTACTTACTACGTAAAATCTCGCTTCGAATGTCGTTATGATTATTTTAAACAGAAGAACCTTTATTTTTAATCTTCGGACTGGGTATTCCTTTATTGTTTAACTTTATTCTCATGTATACTTATATATAATATTGAAATTATTATCTTAGAGTATTTGGTGTTTTGTCTTGCAAAGTATCTTACATTAAGGAAGTAGTGATAAATCAATACCACCATTTTTTTTAAACCAAGCACAGGCGGCGGAAGCTGCTCAGGATTGGGGGGGGGGGGGGGGGGGGGCACACACACATTATATTCACTGACATCAGGGCCAGACCTGGGAAAAGGTGGGGGTGGGGGTTACAGATTCAGCGAAGGCGCGAAGCGCCGAGCCTTCTAGGGCGGTCTGGGGGCATGCTCCCCCGAAAATATTTTTTTTTCAAGGATGCAAAATGGTGCAATCTGGTGCAATCTGAACCTTGAAAAATCCAACTGTGATGGTCCGGGACTTTGAGCTTTTTGAACAATTGAACTGACAAACTCTGGGGTACAAAAATTATCCTCTGCCCCTCCCTTAAAAAAAACAAAAAAAAAACACACAAACATTTATTTATCAGCAGAGATGTTTTGTATACTATTATTATTCACTACTTTTTGTTGATCGTTAACGGTATAAAGCTTTACCTCGTAGTTTATGAACATCACCGCCCTGCTTTCACTTAATTCAGTCTTGCTGCACTAGGTTCCTCGGCATTAGTACCATTTGTGAATTGTATCTTCTGGCAAAACAGTTCACTGCCTCTTTGAAGTCAATATCAACATCCCTGTGCGCTTTCAGTAAAGCAAGTCCATTGAGTCTCTGGCGCCCCATTGTAGAGCGCAGGTAGTTTTTCAGGTTGCGCAACTGACTTTGAACGCTCACACTCGGCAGTAGTGACAGGCAGGGTGCAAAGGTTCTTTAGCATGATGAACAGGTTGGGATAAAAATCCCTGTCACAATGTTTCAGTGCTTCTGATGCCGTGGATGGGATGATAGCTGTCGCATTCTCAGCAGCACTTCGCCATTTGCAAACCCACCGTTGGTATTCTGCATCAAGGGTAGCGTTGTCTGGTAGGTCAGACTCCCACAACATTGCCAGTGTCACGTGGGGTTTATGGGCTCTGCACAATGGCATTATGGACCCTCACGTTTATTCGGTGGGAACTGCTAGTAAGTCACCCTATGAATTACTTTAATAAATTTATTTGTTTAGCTCGTTCTGTGTTAAGGTTGGGGTACAGAAATAGATAGAAAAATGGTAAAAGATTACTGTCACACTAGCTTTCACACGGCTATGAATCATATGTAGTCCAGCCACTTGATAACAGTTAAAATCACACATTTATTTCTTCTACTCTATACAAGATTCTCTAAGTACTAATCTAACTTAAAAAGTCTCAGTTACGGCTAATAGTTCGATCGCTGATAGTCTAGGCAGCTGTTATATCTTCCTCGGGCACTTGCTATTATATCTCATGTAGATTTGGACTACTGTGGTCCTTTTTACAGTTTCTGAAGAGTTGGACTACTGTGGTCCGTTTTACAGTTTCTGAAGAGTTTAAGTGCACCTTCGTTTTTGCACTTAACTGCTAGATGGTGCGTGCGAAGTCCTTCTGTGAGGTAGCTTCTGGTCCACCTGTGTAGTTGTGTAGTTGGGTTCCCTTGCCACGCTGTGGGGTCTGACAGGGTGTTTTTCAAGGTAGCTCTTTCCGGCTTGTGCGGTAGAGGCTCCTCAACCAACTAGTCGTTTCTGTGGAGTGGGGTGCACAGGATCGCTCGGGATAGCTCGCCTGCTCGTCTGTAATATAAGAGACGAAATTCTGCACAACCCTGAATAATCGGTTTGTGCAGAGCGTCTCACTGAAAGCCAAAGTAGCCCTCAGTGATAGCTCCACATCTCTATACATAAGCGACGAACATTCTGCTACTTCCGGGGTCCACTGGAATCTCACTCTAAATTCCTATACATACATAAATATCAATCGTGTCTAACTATACACATACAGAATTAATAATATTATAAACATTCAGTGGTACAGCCACTGGTCTGCAAACATACATATAAGTTAAACAACAGTGGTTCCGTATGGTATACAACATGGCGGCGCAACCGGTCGTGTTTCGCCACGTGTTCGGCCTTTCCACATGGTCACGCAAATTCGGATTAATAATTCACATTTATGCATAGCAAATTCCACAAACATAATTTCCACAATAATATAAATATATCACGATGAAACAGAAGGGTGTTCATTTACCTGTTTGACAAGTTCAGGCCCGTGATGACTTGAAAGAATACTAAGATTCTAAAGTCCTGCTTCCTGGTCTATGAGTGAAGAGATTTCTCTAACTGTGGAGATGTTGACTCTTCCTCGTCTCACACACGACTGATTCAAACTGTGCTAGGATCTGACACAGTCAGGACTGCTCTACCCGCTAAGCCTGCTCTCATTGGTTAAAAACGGTCAGATTCAAAGCTCAAGTGCTGACTCACTACGCAGCGTGGGTCGGGCTCGCGGTGTGTACTTTAATTGCTGCTGTGTAATCTACTGACTCTCCACTGTTACAATTACTACACAAGGCTAAATAGTAATAAGCAGAGTTAAAACTAGCCAGTTCATGACAGCCAGCATCACCCCTTCTGGAACCTGCATGAAACCATCCTGGTTGTCTATTAAAGTGCTTGGCACCAGACAGAGACCATCAACTGCTAGACCAGCATTTTTGAACCTCGAGTCCAATTCGGTTGACATGTGTTCCAAGAAAGGAATGGCAATGCTAATCTTGAAATATTCTTCTGGAGTGGCCGCAGGTTGGTTGCCACGGAGAGTCTGTCGGGATGCTTGACGAGGAATAATAACACCAGTT
Organism: Oncomelania hupensis; assembly: GCA_036898135.1. Taxonomy (NCBI): domain Eukaryota; kingdom Metazoa; phylum Mollusca; class Gastropoda; order Littorinimorpha; family Pomatiopsidae; genus Oncomelania; species Oncomelania hupensis. The sequence goes on from CM072515.1 coordinate 34,364,443, forward strand.
GTCAAAGCATTTGCCATTTTGCTGACGTCTTCACGTGTAGTCGATAAAATTGCTGATATTGAAAACGGTAGACTGTAAAAACTGACAGCAAATGAAAGTTTTCAAAACGCGACTGTGACATGCACGATGTCGAAAACTGTCGGTCACTTTGATCTACGCTAAGGTTAACGATTATGACGCGTCGACAGGAAATGATGACGAAGGGACGAACTTCTCTCACTGATCTGAGGGTGATGATGATGATTATGATGATAAACACTTGTATTGGTTGATTCCATTAAAAGAAAAAAATCCTTTGATGCGGTGGCAAAAAAAAAAAAAAAAAAAAACCCAACTACTCATTATTGGGGGGAGGGGCAATATATAAGGCTGCCCCCCTCAACATTTTTCTAGGGGGGGGGGGGGGTCATGGCCCCCCTGCCCCCCCCCCCCCCCCTCCGCTTCCGCCGCCTGTGCCAAGTATTTAATGACTTGCTATTTCTATAGTTATTCCTTCATTCTGTTTTACATAAATATATCTACTTAAAGAGTATAATTGTTATGTTGCTTTAGTGTCTGTGTTAATCTGTCGGGCGCCCAATCTGTGTCGCTAGTCTAAAGGAAATAAGCAATTTATTGCTACAGCAGACTGCGTTTTGATTCGAAGGGTCGGAAACCAAGTTTAGGTCAATTTTCGAAAATATTAGAAACCGATACCCCACCCCCTAAAACAAAGTATGAATATATATGCGTATATAGTCATCCCTCAAACATATTGTTTTAAATTTTTTTTAAACCACAACAACAACAGATACAGCATTAAGCCTACATAGAATACATAAAGGACACACAAAAGCTAAGCTTAAAATGAGTGCTACCCTTAGCAAGAATGAGACATTTTGTAAGATTTTGCGCAATTTTGATCTTTGTTCTCTGACGCTATTTAATAAAGATCATAATATCTTGAATAGTGTAAATTAGTTAACCTTTCTGTAAATACTATAAGGTGATGACCAACAATTTCGCACACATACTAAAAGAAATGTTGTTCCCCCTCTGACCGTAATATAGTACAATATTCCATTGTGGTCTGAAACAGTCGGCAATCTTACGTCACAATTACAACTGATGAATGCACCAATATACGCCGTCAAGTAGGCACGATCGCACCAAAGAGCGTATTATAGAAAGAGAGGGAACTTGGAACAGACCCGCGAGACGGAAGATACGAGTTACGCTCCCTTGTCGACATGCTAAAAATGGCTCGTGGCAGAAAGACAAAAGGCGACCGAGTAAAACAGGGCGGTGACTTTTGCACAGCCATCAATTGCCGTAATGCCAGATACAAGAAAATTGTGATGGCAAGTTCTTTTTCAAGTTTCCAAGAGACAAAGAAAGGTAAATTGCAATTGAAAAACTTCTTTTTTGTGTGTTTATATAGGCCTAAACCAAGACCGCTGCAGTGTTGTTAAAACAATCGGGGAGAGGCTTCAGTGATTCATATTATATCTATTCTATGTGCTAAAACAAAAACTGTTTGCTTGCTGACAGTTTACGTTCAAAACTGGTCGCTCACTGTTTACGTTGTTTCTAGGTTGTTTAACTATTATATTTGTGCTTACATTTCAAACGTAGATGTTGTCAGATTGGCAGTTTGGCTTCGTCAAACTGCTTATGTTAACAAGTTAAATTAGACTAAGTCTGTTTTCTCCTCGTGATCAAATACTGTGCAAGATAACCCCTTACCTAGGCACAAAAATGGTCCTTGATCTGTTGTAATCTCTTTTTGTTTGAGTGTAAACGGGAAAAAAAATGTAATGTAGAAACTCAGTCCTTGTTCTGATCTGTGAATTTCTGCGCATTAGATCCATATTGCTTGGAATGTTGTAGTCTAGGTTCTGATTGTTCTGTCTGATTAATTAATTATTTTCCATGAAGTGACTAATGTTATTAAGCCAGTGATGTGGGAGGTGAGAGGGTTGGGGGGGGGGTAGGGGGACACCTGATATAAATTAAATTCACACTATTAGTGAAACATTTTGTTATTGTGCTTTATTGTGATTAATTGATTGAATGACAGAGCTCTCTCTTCCCCCAACCTCTCTCTCTCTCTCTCTCTCTCTCTCTCTCACGATTACGGATTTACACAGTTTCGGATAAATGAAACAGTCTGTCATGCATATTTTAATTTAAAAATATCTGTCGTTGATTAAAAAATAATAAATTCCAGGGCAGAAAACGAACCTATGACATATACACATAAGCAGCATAAAAGCACCTAATAAATGTCAATAAGTAAACATAAACAAACAAAAAAAAAGAAAAAAAAGACAGCAGTAGCGGAATGTTAATAATAATGATGGTTAAAAGTTTGGTTTTTGCAAACGTTGCCATAAAAATATTCTTTTGCAATGGCATAGGCTCAATAAGTTACCACGCACAGATCATTCATATAGCAGATGATGAAATATAGCCAGCCCGAGCAAAGGGAAATAATCCGTGAGAGCGTCTCGCATTTTTGTATAAGACATAATGGAAGTTCTCCCTCTTTCCGTAATAAGCTCTTTGATCGCACTTACTCCTATCTGGCGACAGTTCTCATTCCTGCGATACTACTGTCAAGGCCGTCACGTCTAGGCCGTGGTAGAACGTGACCAGGGCTACATTGTGGTATTGTAACTCCTTTGTTGTGTGCTTCTTCACTGTCGCTTAATAAGGTTACCTTTTCTGTTTATTTGAAATTGTTATATTAGTGCCCACAGTAAGTCCACTAGGTCTACAGGGATGTTGTTTGTGTGTTAGTACAGTGCTTATAGTTCATTTTGAGAGACTCCTATCACGCTTATTTCTTTGTGATGGAGTCTTTCTACTGAAGTGTAAGAAATTCTAAGCATTCATATAATAAAGCTAAGTATTATCAAAGGGAAGCATCCTTGGAGTGAATCTTCGTGTGGGGCCGTTTTCTGTTTTCTTCTTTATTTTTGTCGTTCGTTCCTCTTCTGAGGAATCTGTTTCACAAAGAAAGGAATGTCCCTTTGACAGTTTTAGGTTTTCATAATAATGTCAGCCTTAGTCTTGCAATGTAACGGAGGAATGCTAATGCATAGGCGCGTTTATTTAAGACTCCATGTAACGGTGGGTGAATAAGTTGTGCAGAACTTTAAGCATACACTGCACATATCTAGTGAGTTATTATGAGCTGAGTGTTACAGCACTGTCTTCATTTTTGCAAACAAAGCGATTAATTCAAAGTATAAGTCTGCTCGTGTCAGGCTTAATATAATAAAGCCATAATAAGTTGCAAAAATTCTTTAGTTTGCGATTTTCTTATATTCGTTATAAGATAGAGATCTATATGAATTACATGCATACATTCTCTCAATTTTATTTTGTTTGCTGAAACAGCAGCGAAAATTTATATAGTACAGGCATAACAAAAATACATCACCGTGTTTTTTTTCTTTTTCTCGTTATATAGGCCTATAGATTTTTGACTTCTTTAATTTATTTCTTTAAAAAAAAAAATTATATATACAACTCTCTCTCTCTCTCTCTCTCTCTCTCTCTCTCTCTCTCTCTCTCTCTCTCTCTCTCTCTCTCTCTCTCTCTCTCTCTCTCTATATATATATATATATATATATATATATATATATATAAATATATAATATATATAGTTGTTTTGGCAAGGGTTTGTTAAGCTCACGTTTGTCTAAATTTCGTAAGTAATGCCAAAGAATATGGGAAGAACTCTTTGGTTAGGCCTATAGACTGGGCATTTCTTTTCGTGTCTGTGCGCTTAAGCACTCTCTTTGCTCTTGCAAAGCAACTGCAGAGGAATTCACTGCATATTAGTATACGGCTTTGCACCATAGTAGCCTACTACATAACTTTACGGATACCTGGTGCGGTTTGGTTCTGTCACAGTCTACTGGGATTTTCTGAAATTCTTGCAGCTTGACTTCTCAATTTTACACCTCCACCCTCACCCTCCTCCCTCCACGTCCTCAACTTCTTTTTCTTAACGGCCGGTCCCTCGATTGGTCTTTTTATTTATTTTTTTTATTTTTATTTTCCTTCTCCTTTAATGACTGTATTTGATGGATACATGTGCAAAAACAAGTGGACATCATCAGCATTTTTTCCCCCCGTTATGTTTCATATATATATTTCAATCTTTTGCAAATTGATTGCGCCAATCTTAACGTAAAGGCAAAAGCTTAATTGCGACTAAAATAAATAAAAAAAACAACAAAAAAACCGAGAAAGTCCTTGAGACAAATTGAGACAAACACACGGACTGACTGTGTGTGTCGCCAGTGTGTCGGTATACGGCAGTCTTACGTCTATGTGTGTCTGTCGGTATGTGTATGTGACTTTCTTGTCTATTAGTTCTACTAGCTAAACAACATTATGATTTTGAGATGCAAGGGTCGACGAAACTGCAGTTATCCCAGGTCGTGGCGCTGGATACGTTAGCGTGAAATGTTCACGAGATTATCTCTCATCCAGATATTATTACTCACTATTACTCGACTTAGCTGCTGTTATGTAACCTCTCTCTCTCTCTCTCTCTCTCTCTCTCTCTCTCTCTCTCTCTCTCTCTCTCTCTCTCTCTCTCTCTCTCTCTCTCTCTCTCTCAATTGCGCTGGCTAGGTTAGTGTGACTCTCATAGGATTCTTATCGCCAGTCCCAATGTCGCTCAAAACCTGCCACACCTGTTAATAACGCAATGCCATCTTTGTTGTGTGCAGTTGAAGACAACGAAGACGATGTTGATCAAAGCGGTGTTTCTCTTCGCCGTTATTACCGCCTGCTGGGCACACGGTACAGAACATCACGAAGGCCATGGACATCATCGTACGGAAGACTCGACTGAGCCCACTGATAGCTATTCCACACATGGAATGCATCACGGTGCGCATAAAGAACATACTGCGCCTAAAAAACACACTGCACACGAGGAACATCATGCACACAAAGAAGATGACGATGTAGGTAGCCAGCATTATTCTGAACACAAAGAGCATCACGCTGCACACGACAAACAGGATTCTGCATATGACAAGCATCATACGGACCATAAAAAGCGCAAACATCATGCGTCAAAAATGGAAAATACTGCACATAACAACCATACTATACACAGAGACCACGATTCGGCACATGACAAACACCACACTGAACACAAGAAACAGAAGCACCGCGCTTCAAAAACAGAACATACTGAACATGACAAACATTCCGCACATGACAAGCATGATTCTGCACACGACAAACACCACACTGAACATAAGAAACATCAACACCATGCTGCAAAAACACACAACACTCATACTGAACATGACAAAAATGATTCTGAACATGGCAAGCATGATTCTTCACAGGTCAAACATCATACTGAACACAAGAAACCAAAGCACCATGCCGCGAAAAAAGGACATTCTGAACACGACAAACATGACTCTGCACATGACAAACATGATTCTGCACATGGCAAGCATGATTCTGCACATGGCAAGCATGATTCTGCACATGACAAACATGATTCTGCACATGACAAACATGATTCTGCACATGGCAAGCATGATTCTTCACAGGTCAAACATCATACTGAACACAAGAAACCCAAGCACCATGCTGCGAAACAGGGACATTCTGAACACGACAAACATGCTGCACATCGTGCTGAACAGGACAAACACCTTCCAACTCGCGGCTTCAAACGAGAAAAAATGGGCGTCAGAGAACAGTTCCACGGTAAGATATATATATTCCATTCACTTCTATTAGCATTTGTGATACTTTACAAAGATGGCTTCGCCAGTTGGTAGTTTATTGATCTTGGTGACAAGTGCGATTGAGCAGAAGAGTTACTGTAGACTTTAAGACTCTTTTTTTTAAATGTGTGAAAGAAGAACCACTGGTGTTAAAACGTCCCCCGATAACTAAATCTATTGCTCATTATTAGACTACATCCGTAAACGTTTATTATTTTTTTCTTTGACACCACAGACTACAGCAATCACCATTGCATACGATCGTGCAAAGATGGCGGGAAGAGCCGGAAGTGCGTGTACGACTTTTACGTGGAGGTGTATCGCACGCTCAGCAACGCTTGCTTCCAATGCCCCCACAACGTGTCAGACTGCAGCAGGCCTCGCTGTGTCTCTGCGGACGGGATGGAAAGAGGGATCCTTACCGTCAACAGAGTTCTGCCGGGTCCTGCCATCCAGGTCAGTGGTCAGTAGCGGCAAAGACAAAGATACATCAGAAAGGGTAGAAGAAAAAACACAACAATATATTATATGCTATTCATGTCTCGAACGGATCACTGAAGACGGCCGGTGGAGAAATACTCGTAGTAGTAATCAAGGTACGAGGATGAATGGTGATTAAAACCTCTTGATCATTGTCGACTGTGGGGTTGACACAAGAGCCACAGTCATTTATGCGTCTCACCAGCACCACGGTCACAGAGCTTCTCTCAGTTTTAAAAAAAAAAAGCTTTAAAGTCAAGATAGCTACAAATACAACGTAAGACCTAACTTTAAAACTATCTTGCACATAATAAGAAAGTTGTGGTTTGAATTCTGCGTGCTGCTGCATAAAATCTTGAACTTCTTTGCTCTGCCCACATTGCCTTTACCTAATCGTATCATACTTACAATGGGTGTTCTTTGTAGCCAAGTAGATCCAATGGGCGACTTCCTCCGCTCCACCATATCCCACCCCAACCCCACCCCATTTTTTTCACCACAGCTTATATATTATTGTAGCTGAGCGGAGTATTTGATTCTCAACTCTCGACCACCATCTTGAGAACATGGCCCGACCCGAACTGTTATTTTTCATTCATCCCTCGTAAGAGGGACATAAAAATATTTGTCCTGCAAGGCGTTTACACGTGTTGATAATAAAACGGTTTGCCGGCTACTAGTGCCACGACATTCCATACTAGTCACTGCCACTGACTTGCCTAAAATGCCTGCCGACAATGTAGTCTTGCTCACCATCAAAAGTAGAAGACGATTGGTCAGCCGGGGAGATCAAAATGTGTCGCCCTGTCCTGCATAACCCTATGGCCACTCCAAAGGATTCTGCACAGCAGGAGCCACCCAAGGCTAGTCTATAAACAAATGGAAGGTAGACAACCTCTCTCCCAAGCCTGCACCAGTCGCCTCCCATTCCGCCACATTATAGTCTTTGTGTGTGCGTGTGTGTGTGTGTGTGTGTGTGTGTGACAGGTGTGCGAGTATGACGAGATCGTAGTGAACGTGCACAATCACATGGAGACAACCGCAGGGACGACTATCCACTGGCACGGACTTCTGCAGAGGGGAACGCCGCACATGGACGGCACCAACCTCATCACCCAGTGCCCTATCTCTCAGATGGCCACCTTTCAGTACAGGTTCAAAGCTGAAGACCCAGGCACCTCCTGGTGGCACTCCCATGCCGGCCTGCAGCGTTCCAACGGACTCTTCGGACATCTCGTTGTACGTCAGCCGCCGTCACGCGACCCGCACAGCGCCCTCTATGACCACGACCTCCCGGAGCACGTCATTTCCGTGACGGATTGGTTCGATGACTTGTCGGAGCACTACTTCACGGCTCATTTCCTTGACAACGGCGAGGCCGACCCTGCCTCCATGCTCATTAACGGTGAGCTCTTTACTTTTGTTTTAACATATTCATATTTCAGCTACGTTCTTTCTCACAAATGGTAGGAATTACTTCAACCAAAGTGTCCAATTTCAAATAGTCTATCACTTTCGATTGTTTATAGAGGTAGTTGGAATCAATTATTGTTTTTACATGGTGTAGGTCTATAATGGTAGGCTAGAACAAAAGTCGCAGAGTAAACCTGGGGGAAAAAGAGCGAGATGCAATGGCAAGGTTCTTTCTTGTAACAGGAAAGGGAGCGTTCCGAGCTTTTCCCCACGGTGACTCCGAAACCTTCACGCCATACGCAGAGTTTAACGTTAAACAAGGTCAGCGGTACCGCTTTCGGATCATCAGCGCCGCAATTTTGAGCTGCCCGATCGAGTTCTCAGTGGACGGTCACAATATGAAGGTCATCGCGTCGGACGGAGGCAACGTCGACCCTTTGCTCGTTGATGCCTTCAACGTTTTCCCAGGGGAGAGGATTGACTTTGTCCTTCACACCCGCAGTTCGGAGACCCCGCAAAATTACTGGATTCGAGTAAGAGGCCATGGAGACTGTTTCGCGAAGAAAGCTCACCAGATGGCAGTGCTGCGTTACGAGGGGGCGCCACCAACTCTTCCGGATGAAGGGACAACCTATGGGGATGGCGACCGCTGGGGCATTGTGAGTTTTAAAAATCATTTTGGCATGATGAACTTGTTCTTATAGCCAACCTGCAGTTATTACCTTATGGACGTCTTTGATGTTCACCCTCATTAACGGTGGGATCATTATTCTGCCAACCTCTATCGTAACACAAGGAATATCACAGTCATTTTAGTCAGCATAAGGTGAAAAGAGTTGATTTTGATCTTGATTAACCTTTTTAATGTCTTGCGTGTAAGTTATTGGGAACTCAAGAGCAAGCCAGATGGTTTATAAAATCTGTTTTAAAATCAACCAACAAACACCCAAGCCGATATAATTATATGCTTTCTGGTTCCACAAAAGCTGAAAGGGTTTCACGGAATAATTATTTGTTTTCCATGAGCCTAGAGATGTCCAGACAGGAAACATTTGTGGATGAAATTGAAGTCGTTTTGTATAAATACAACTTATCGACAAGCAAAGTCTAAATGGGCGATTGCCCAGTGCTAACAAAAGAAAACACGCAAGCCAAACAACTGTTGCAGCTGCTGAACCCTTTTAACGTGAAAGGAACAGAGAGGGCGATAACTATGGATCACCTCAACGCCACCAGCAACTACGAAGACGACGAGACACTGAAAGAGGTAACCAATCACGTTTTCATGCTTTGAAAAGAAAAAATCAACATTTCACTGTTCCCTATACATATTTAAGAACTAGTCTCTGTAAGCCTTTGGTAAATTTCAATTCATGACGCTTTACTCCAAGTCTTCGGACTTTGATCGTCTCTACAGCGAACATTTTCATATGATTTTGCGCTTTGTAAATAAGTACACAAATAATAATAATAATAATAATAATAATAATAATAATAATAATAATAATAATAATAATGATGATGATGATGATGATGATGATGATGACGACCACAACAACAACAACTACAACTACAACTACTACAACTACAACTACAACTACAACTACAACTACTACTACTACTACTACTATTATTTTTTTTTTTTTTAAATTTCTACAGGTACCTGACAAGAAGTTCTACCTGGCAATGGATTTCAACATCATCGACAACTTCCGCTACCACGAGCCAGGGCTGGACACGAATCATATGGTCATGATGATGAATATGGGGGATGAAGAACACGAGGGACATGTAGAACACGGGGGACATGGAGGACATGGAGGACACGGAGGCCATGGTCACCATGCCATGCACCTGTTCTCACCGCAGATAAACCACATTAGCTTCGTCCATCCACCTGCACCCTTGCTTACGGAGCTGCACAACATCGATGAGGTATGACATGAATGAACTCTTTATTCCTCCAATGCTGCATTAATAATAATACATAATAATACCGGATGCTAATACGCGCTTTACTTCGAATGATTTCGAAAATTTCGAAGCATTTCCTCATTCTCTTTTATTTGAGCCAATAAACGGACTGATATTTGTAGCTCATGCAGCTAAAAGTGCACGATTCTACAAACGATTCTTCTTCATACGTTCGCAGGTCTATAATAGTTAATACACTCGAACATTTGACAGTTTAACCAAGAGCAGTCTTGGGCCACTTAGAAAAATTTAGGGAAGAAAAGAGAAAAAAGATAACAATTTTATTTAACAAGGTAATAGAATAGGCGATAGCGTGTTGCATCCTGATCCTTTAAACAGTTTTTGCACAACTATTGATAGAATAATTATGGGGTGAGATGGTATTGACATTGCATTTTCGTATAGATGAACCGTATCTAATTCAGAATTCTTACTATTTTTTCAATGGCTTTGCGTTTACTCTAGATACTTTCTCAACATCGATAATAGAACTACTGTTTTCACTTTCTGACGACGTGGATAAGCCTGTAGTAAATATGCCGGGGTTGATTGCTGTTACAGAGGGCTTTACCACCAATTATTTTGTATTCAATTGTGCTCACAGACACATTTCTGCAACGCGGACGATGTGGATGTGGACTGCAAGAAAGAGTTTTGCGAGTGCACTCACCGCCTGCAGGTGGCGCTGGGAGATGTTGTGGAGCTCGTGCTTATTGACGAGGGCCGTTACATGGACTCCAGCCACCCCGTTCATTTGCATGGGTACAAGTTCCGGGTCATCGGCACTGACAAGGTCAGTTGACGAGTTGCCTCCATGCAGCTCATTGTTTTGAAAATATCGGTGATGAATTATAGAAAACTGAATAGGGCAAAGCACAATAACTGACTAAGCTTACTTAAAACACCTTCCAAATTCTTAGCCGAGCACCACCAAAGGTTAAGGAGATGTCCTAGCTGTCTGTCACTTTTCATGCTCTGGCATAATAAATATGTGGAAGATCATATGTAGGCCTATAATACAGCGTGATTTTACCATTATGCTACTGCAGCGTTTCCACAGTAGGAAGATAAACATTTAGATCTATTAATGTTTGCACTTAGATATCATAGGTTCACTCGAAGAAAGTCCACCGTTTAAACTGCCCATGTCATCATATTGGATCCTTGACAGATCCTAATAAATATTTTATTGTCTTTTCAATGCCAGTTGAAATCTAAAACGTCGCTGAAAAAAGTTAAATCGCTAGATGAAGCGGGAAAACTGAAACGGAAGTTGACGCGAGCGCCACTGAAAGACACAGTTGCCGTTCCTGACGGCGGCTACACCATCGTCCGATTCAAAGCCGACAACCCAGGTAGGTGTAACATAACATAACAGTATACATACTAAGTTTGGTTTAAAATAAGCCTAAATAGAAATATATCTCTTCATTTGAGTGATAGAACGTACGAATCGCTTGTGGGTACTTTTAAGCCACATGTGCCCATGTCTGAATGTTATAGATACCAAAGCCTAAAAATATGGTAGCCTATAATATCAGTATACAGTATTCCTCTTTTAACGTCACTACCGTTTAAGGTCACAACGCGGATAATATCAATCAGGTTGTTGGTCCCGGCCAAACACCTTCTTTGTACCATTTAGAATTCCTCGCTTAGCGTCACCTCGCATAAGGGAAAACCTCGGATAACGTCAACCCCGTTTTGGTTCCCAAATGGAGGAGACTACTGCTTAAGAGAAATTGATGTCACAGATGACGTCATTTATGAGGTCACTTCCTGTTTTGAGATGATGTCATATATTCCTTATGATGTCATTTCCTGTTTACATAGCGTGGGAAGCTGTGCTGGTAAGTCTGTGCGTGTGCGTCAATGTGTTTGTGTGTGTGTGTGAGAGTGTGTGTATGTGTATGCATGCTTACATCCGTTTGTTTGAGTGTTTGAGTGTGTGCGTATGCATCAAACACACGCACAAAAAATACATATACAGTAATGCATACATGCATACACGCGCACCAACGTGCACACACGTACACACACGCACTCGCACACACACACACACACACTGTCACACGACACAAACATTTTGCACACGTATAAGATCAAGTTTTTTACTGGTAGTTGATCTTATCAGAGGACTGTTTAGGGTGCCCATCGGATAAGATCAAACAAAAATTTGGTCCCGTGGGGGGTCACCTTAAGAGAGGAGTACTGTATGTATAGTAGCCTATATTAATATGGCAAACACGCTTGGTCTCCAACAAAAAAATCCAGACAATGAACCTGGCACAATCCCAGCGGGAAGCATCACAACCAGATTGACTACATCATGGTCAAAATACGCTTCAGATCAAACGTCAACATTAGGGGTCTTTCGGAACGGGTAAAAGTGAAAGTGATTATGTGTTCGTTTCGTCCAACGAGAGGCACGCCGGGAGATTCTTACGCCGCGTTACGAAACGAAACGAACGTGTTTCTGTGCGCTTTCGATTCCAGCACCTAGTTTCGTTGTGATTTTATTGAGCACACACAGGGCAGGCCCAGAGGCAGAGCACTATTATGCCTACGTAAGGCTTCTTCTAACAAATCATGATTTGACACGAATGTAACGATTAGGTTGAACTTTAAAGATGGATTAGTGCTCTAACATTGAAGATATTTTACATTCTAGCTTCGAGTTTCATTTTTGTCACATAAAACAGTTTTTGGACTGCTGATTGGTGATACAGAATAGATAGATTCTAGACAGCCATGACGGCTTTTCAGTAGCTCGTTTGAAAATACGTTTTAAGTCTGAGACCGAGTTTAGATCCCCATTATTTTTTTCTAAAATGGTTGAGTAATGTACCATATACAAATTCAAATCATTTGTGGACATTTTACAAACGATTTAATAACCAAAATGTACTCACTAACATTAGTTCGTGGAAATCAGGTTTTCCACGAAGTTTTATTCCTTGTGGTAGGCAGACTTCGTGACCTTTCACCACGGGAAGTTAAAGCGTCACATAAATTGCTGACGTCACAACAATAAGTAGTCCCGATTCACATTCACTTTCACTTTCACCCGCTTTCGAAAGATCCCTATTGGCAGGACACGCACTTTTCCAGGAACAGATATCGCAAGTGGCCGCGATCTCGTGATGATGTGTTTCCGGCTCCACTTAAGGAGAGTAAACACAGCAAAGTGCACGAGACTGGAGTTCGACCTGGACAAACTAAAAGACCTGCCGAGGCGGCAGAAATATTTCAAGCCACAATTGGAGGGAAATTTGCACCACTGCTCATTTTGGGCGCTGCTGAAGTAGATGTCAACATCATGACCACCACCTTCAACTCAGCTGTGACAAATGTCGCCAACGAGATCCTTGGCAAACACCGCCCCAAGAAGAAACCGTGGCTCACGCCTGAACTTTTGGACCTGTGTGACAAAAGAAGAGAGATGAAAAAGAACACCTCACAGGGAGCTGATGCCCACCGAAAAATCAACAATGACATCCGAAAATGCATGCACACAGAAAATGAGAACTGGATAGAAGATCAATGTCAGGAAATAGAGAACAATCTGAACCAAAACAGCAGCAAGAAGGCCTTCCATGCAGACTGTGAAGCGGCTGACAAGTGTTAAACAGCCCAACTTCTCCACGATCCAAAACAAGTCTGGCATACGCCTTACAGAAGAACAAGAAGTCTTGGATAGATGGACAGAGTACTGCTCTGACCTTTACAACCACACATCAAAGAGAGACACACCAGTTCTAGCATGTCTCAAGAACAGAGAAGAAGAAGAAGAAATCCTCCCAGTTTTCCGAGAAGTTGAGGCAGCAGAGCGATCGCTGAAGAAAGGGAAGTCAGCAGTAGTGGACAACATACCCGCGGAATTCCTTCAAGCAGGAGGAGAAGCGAGGATTGATGCCCTCACCATTATCTGTAACAAGATCTGGCAGAGTAGGGAGTGGCCTACAATATGGACCCAGTCGCTTGTCATCCCTCTTCCCAAAAATGGTAACCTTCAGGAGTGTGAAAATTACCGCACCATCAGCCTCTTCATCCATCCCAGCAAAGTCCTTCTGAAAACAATACTTACCAGGTTGAAACCCCAAGCTGAACAAATCATAGCTGAAGAACAAACAGGATTCGGGGCAGGACGAAGTACCACTGAACAGATTTTCAACCTCAGAATAATCTGCGAGAAATACCCACAGCACCAACAACATCTATATCATGTGTTTGTAGACTTCAAGAAAGCGTTTGCCCGAGTCGGACATGCAACTCTGTGTGCAACCATGAGAGTGTACAGCACCAGCCCTAACATTATTGAAGTCACCAAAAGCCTGTATGACAAGGCTACCAGTGCAGTCCTCCACAACAGCGCCATCGGGAACTGGTTCAGAACAACAATCGGCATGCGTCAAGGATGCCTACTCTCTCCAACACCCTTTAACATCTTTCGGGAGCACATCATTTCAGATGCCATTGCAGATCACGAAGACACAATCGGCACAGGGGGTAGAGCAATCTCCTACCTCACAAGTATATCAACTAACAAGTTGGTATCTCGTATTGCCCCCAGTCGACGTGCGGTGGTCCCGTTGCCCTTGGTTTTAGCCACAAGCTGAGACGGGGGTATCCCAAACCTAAAAATAGAATAGAGAATTCTGGGAAATCTGTCCAAGGGAAGTAACTGATAACTAGCTACGGTTGCAGTCATGGTCGCCATTTCTCGCGAAGATGTGCTGGTTGAAATTAAACGAAAGTTGGGAGAGTAACTGCATATTTCTGATAGTGAACAAAGGTTTTGCTCAATTATCGAAGGAGAACACGATGGATTAATAGAAACATGCACACATGTATGTGAGCTCAGTGCAGGCGATCGTGAGTCTCAGTGAACGATTGTTCGCCATTCTGCTCAGATCGTTCGATGTGATGGTTCATTTATCGCTTGAAACATACTGTATAATGCACATGCAAGGTCTGTTAAAGATATGATGATTTGAGCATATGTTCGATTCCGTACCAATTGGAAGGTGGGGTGGAAAAATTCAATCATGGTGATGATCAATCCTATTTTGCAATGGTGGTTAGGCCTACTTTATTGTGTATGGTCACGGGTACTTACCTTTTGTAGTTTGTGTGCTTTTTGTTCTGTCGGCCTTGAGTGTTTGCCTCGCCTTGGCTCGTTGTACTTTGTTGTGGTCTCGCTCTCTTTTGATTTTTGAAAGCAAATTCAAATTGCATTGTTATCAAGCAGCATGCGAGGTCAAATTAGACGAATTCAGATCTAACCAATCTTCTTATGACGCCATTTTGCGTGTGTCTCGTGTGCCATGCACCAATCTCGAAGAGTCCTGCCGACGTCATTTCAGAAAAGTATTTCCCTACCCATAATTCCCCTGGGTTTTGAAGTTTCTAAAAAATTATTTTAGGCCGTCGACGCTCTTTGGAGCGCAAAGCATGTAAAGGGAAGCAACCGGTTGTACGCGCACGTCGACAGAGACATAGAAAGGAGATACTAACTTGTTAGTTGATATACTTGTGCCTACCTCCATTTTGCTGATGCCATTCATGGATTGGCTGGAGAAGAACAAGAACTTGAACAGCTGGTACAGATGTTTGACACCACCTCTATAGAGCCTTTCGAATGGAAATAAGTGCAGAGAAAACCAAAATGATGACCAACAACACCAATGGCGTCAACACAGACATTAAGGTCCAAGGCCGAAACCTCAACACAGTGCATAGCTTCAAATATTTAGGAGCCATTCTATCCGACAATGGGTCCCGACATTGGACTTTGGACAGGAAATCCTCTCCAGGATTGCACAAACAGCTGCTGCCCTGACAAGGCTGAAGCCCATTTGGAAAGACAGGAGCCCATTTGGAAAGACAGGACCATCAGTCTCTACACTCCAAGGTAAGGCTGTTGCGCTCCCTTGTCATCTCCTATACGCTTGCGAAATATGGACCCTCACAGCAGACCTACAACGAAGAATACAAAGCATGGAGATGAGGTGCTACAGCAGACTTCTTGGCATTTCCTATACCCAGCACATCACCAACAACGAAGTCTGACAGACCCAGCCATTACACAAGCCATTGGACAACATGATGACATGCTTACAGTGGTGAAGAAACGGAAACTGCGATGGTATAGCCACGTCACAAGAACATCAGGCCTTGCAAACCATCCTGCAACCCACGGTGCAACGAAGCAGAAAAAGAGGAGACAGACAAAGGGGTAGGAGGACAACATTCGAGAATGGACTTGCTTGAAATTGAGCGAAGCCATCAGGGTTGCTGAGGACATGGAAAGATGGAGTACACTGGTTAAACGATCATCTGTGGTGCCCCAACGACTTTCGAGTTACGGGATAGGATAAGATAGGATATGATATCAGTATATGTATTTTAGTGCTGTATATAGGTTTCGGCAACTCTAGCGCCTGTGTTTCAGGCCGTACGTACTTGTTTCCGAGTCAGCGAACATGGCTACGACAGTTCATGTAACACCACCTGACAAAACATTGATTGATTCAGTGAGATCTCTAGTATTATTTATAAACTTAGTATGGCAGTATCAATGTCTGCCGCCAGTCGAGAATCGAACCCGTTATTAGTTTTGGAATTACACACTCGCTTACAATACTTGAATGGTATTGTAAGCTACTGGCTTACTGTGAAATGATTTTTTAAGACTTGTGTGATAAACGGATGCGCTATCTATCTCCTGATGAAACTATGTGATGACAGTGATATTCAAAAAACTGATTAACCAGATGTGTAGATGACATTCTTCAATTGTAAGTTATATGCAGAAACTGAATATTGCAAGAAAGACATTTATGCGTGAAGCATGAAGCAAATATATATCAATTTGTTATTATTGCATGTGTTAATCTTATTCCAAACAAATTCTAAAATTATGGTATTTGAGTGAACTTATAATATGCGTTGCTGAATAGGGTATAGATCTCAAAACTTGTGATTCGTAACAAGTTCAAACAGATCGATAATAATTAGATTTGCATGTTGTTCGTTGAAATTATCTAGTTCATTTCTTTACCTATTTCGCTTGTCTGTTAGTATACAAACGGATTACCTTGAAATATAATTGTACCTTGAAATATAATTGATTGTAACCAGAAGATCGATGGAAATAAGCCTAGCCTTCGTTGTAGAATGTGCACGCAACCGAGACGGAGTTTCTACTATGACGTTGCATATACAATGACGTAGATATCGTAAATGACGTCAAGTGATTCTTTTTAGTTGTTGCATCAAGTTTTATTCATCAGATTAACATAAGTTGTACTGATCTTTCTAGAGCTGTGCGTTCTTCAACATGAAGACGGGATCTGAATTCGTGTAAACTATTTTATTTTATTGCAATTTTGGAAGTAGGAAAAGTTATTAAAAGTGTTCTAAGGCAGAAGGCTTTTTGTTTGTGTTTTCGCGGCATTGTTTACGTGGCCACCGCACTGCGACTGTTGTCATTGCGGAGCCAGGTAACTGAGTCTTGTTTTTAACTTTTTGTTACGTTGAAACGCGCATGATGGTGCGTGTGAAATGCGCACGGTGTTATGTGTGAAGCGCGTGCAATGGCAGGCTTGCGTGTGTGACGCGCGCGATGGATCTGTTCGTTTTATTTTGCAACGCATGCAGTAATAGAGTGTATTTATCTTTGATTTGATTTTGCGTTGTTATTAGAAGAAGCTTTGTGTAACGTTGGTGTTTTTAGTTGGTCGATATTATTTGAGAATTTTCGAGAATTGGTTGTTTACTATCGATCGAAGCGTATGGATAGTTCTCGTGGTTACCATGGAAGCTTCCATCCCAAATAGGGTTGTATGACGCGAGACAGTGATGATAAAATTACTTCTGATTGGTTGAGGTGTGTCACATGGGGGGTATTCTCGCTCTTTCTGGAGTTTAGAGAGAGTATATATAGAGAGTGCCGCACTGTTTCAAAAGGTGGTGGTGGTTTTTTAGAGAGAGTTGACAGTAGAGAGAGAGCTTTTGTATTAGAGTTGAGAAAGTTGTTAAAAAGTGGAAAGTTCAAAGTTGAGAATTGTAGAGTGGAAAAAGCGATTGAGCCATTGTATGCAGTTGTTGATGTGTGCTGAATAAAAGTGGAAAACTTCAAAGGACGACTCCTGACATGTTGATGATTGAACGGGTTGCGTGGATAAACGAATCTGAGCTACACTCATCAGTACTTCAAGCATCGGGGCTGAATCAAATACTGATAGAAAAACAACATCGAATGAGTGTAACACTTTTTGTCCACGTTTCTCAGGGAATCGTAGTTGTTTTGCTCAATTTTCCTGTTTCCCTGGCAATGATAGATTTTGTAATGGTTGCCAATCGCGGTTTTCACTATTTTGGCTGGAAGAGACCTTATAAAAGCAGAAAAAGGATTTAGGAGAGATTCTTCTCATGATTTTTGAGACACATTACCTGTTGCATTACCTATCAAGGTAAAGTTTAGTTTCCGTAGGTGACACGCTTATAGCCATCCCAGCAAAGTCCTCCTGAGAATAATACTCAACAGGTTGAAACCCCAAGCTGAACAAATAATAGCTGAAGAACAAGCAGAATTCAGGACAGGGTGAAGTACCACTGAACAGATTTTCAACCTCAGAATAATCTGCGAGAAATACTTACAGCACCAACAACATCTCTATCACTTGTTTGTAGACTTCAAGAAAGCGTTTGACCGAGCCTGGCATGCAGCTCGATATGTGGGCAACATTAGCCCTAAAATTATTGAAGTCATCAAAAGCCTGTATGACAAGGCTACCAGTGCGGTCCTCCACAACAGCACCATCAAAAACTGGTCCAGAACAACAATCGGTGTGCGTCAAGGATGCCTACTCTCTCCAACACTCTTCAACATCTTCCTAGAGCGCATCATGTCAGACGCCCTTGCAGATCATGAAGCAGTCAGCATAGGAGGTAGAGCAATCTCCAACCTCCGTTTTGCGGATGACATTGATGGATTGGCTGGAGAGGAACAAGAACTTGAACAGCTTGACACCACCTCCAGAGCCTATGGAATGGAAATAAGTGCAGAGAAGACCAAAATGATGACCAACATCATCAACATGGACATCAAAGTCCAAGGCCAATCCCTCAACACAGTGCATAGCTTCAAATATTTAGGAGCCATGATTGTATCAGACATTGGGTCCCGACAGGAAGTCCTCCCCAGGATCGCTCAAACAACTGCTGCCCTGGCAAGGTTGAAGCCCATTTGGAAAGACATGACCATCAGTCTACATTCCAAGGTAAGGCTGCTGCGCTCCCTTGTCATCTCCATCTTCCTATACGCTTGCAAAACATGGACCCTCACACTGCACTGTGCAGCAGATCTACAACGAATTAATTATTATACCTTCCTGCAAGCTGCTTGTAAGTTTGATAAGATGAATAGGAAAGAAAACAAAATTGTTACGTGCTTCACACGAATAACATTAGGAAATGTAGGAATTTTGTTATGTCTTTATTTCTAGTCTTTCTTTCTCTATCGTGTTACTTTCACTTTATGATACCCAGCAAACCAGCCCGATCTGGGCCCCACTCGCGGCGCGTATGGCACAGTACTTATACTTCAGTGGGGACACACCAAGCCCAAGGACTTCCGAAAACAAAAACGCCTGTACTGTGCCGACAGTCCCTATTAACACCAGACAATTCTTTCTTCATGCAATCACATACATGTATTATAAACAATATGTGGGATATGATTTTAGGGTAAATCAACATTGGACAGGGATGGGGCATTATCGGGGTTGTTTTTGGTTTAAGATGGGTTACAATAGAGTTGGTTTTGGGTATCCTGACCTATGCCCGATCTTTGCCGGAATCGGGTTACCGTTCGGCAAAGATTGGGTTACGTTCGGGTTAGTTTTGGTTACCCCGACGATCGCCCAATCTTTATCGAAAATCGGGCTACTGTTCGGCGAACGTGGGGTTACGATCGGGTAAGTTTCGGGTAGCCCGACGATCGCCCGATCTTTGCCCGAATCGGGCCCGAGTCGGTTCCAATTTCCATTTGCCCGATCGGGCCCCGAAATTGTGGTTAACTGGGTATGTTTTGGGGATGTGAACCAGTAAATCATACTTGTTGTGTCCTATTGTGTTGTTCCTTCTTCTTATGATTTTAATGATACGCACTGAAGTTTGCACGATATCACTGTGAAAATATGAATTGATAAATATAATAACTACAAAGAAGCTGTACAAAATGTTTCCAGAGGTTGCAAGGTTGAATCTGTGTGAACTCTGTCGAATTTTCTGTTGTCTGTTGAATTCGTAGATTTTCTTCGTCAAATCTATCAAACTTCGTAAATCTTTCAATTGAAGAGATCGAGCGCGTTGTCGAGGCCATTCCTGACAAGAATAACGCCGGACAATGAGCGCAGCCGATATATCAAACCGTAACTATGGTGCAGGGAGGCTTACAAGTTTAATGTCTTAATTGTGAATGAACTATTTTTAATATAACTCCTTCGTGCAGGAATGTGGCTTCTCCATTGTCACGTGGAGTTCCACATGGCTACTGGAATGGGACTGGTCATACAAGTGGGTGAGCCAAAACAGTTTCCACCCAAACCCAAAAACTTCCCTACCTGTGGACACTGGGAATACACGGGCGATGAACACAACGACAATATCAATGACTCCAGAGACGACATCAGATGTGCCATGCAGACAAACGGTGGACCAGACCTTCGTGTTAAAATGGTGCCCATGGGTCTCATAGTTTTATTGTGTTTGTATCACTTATACTCTTCAATGTCTGCTTCAATGCAGGGTTGAGCGAGCAATTGACTACGACGCTGTGTTGTACTGCCATAGCAATGATGATGAAGATGATGATGATGGTTATGATGATGAAAAAATAAGTAACATTGGCGGAAAAAGCAAAGCAAGGGTAACCCGACGTGATTTTGATGATGATGACAATGATAATAACGACGACGACACCAAGGACAGCTTATTACAACGGTGCTATGTACGTAATAATAGCCTACTATACCTCCATGACGATATTAGCACTGACGGTAATAAATGCTCTCGATGATTATATAGCTGTCATGACGATGATTGATGATGAGGATAATGATTGATTGCTTTTTTCCATGTTTTTGATACTGTTGTTGTTAAAATTATTAATGATGACTGTAATGATAACTATAATGATAATAACAATGATGATGTTATTTGAAGAACGCTCAGGGCGTAAATAAACGAGCAGCCGTTAATTAGTGTTGTAGATGTTGTTTTTTTAAAAGAACGCTGCTAGCAGCAATGCTGTACAGTAGGCATTTACTGTGTATTCTACGTGTTAACTGTAAACATTTATTGAACAGACATCGATACAATTAGGATAAAACAGGTAAACATGTGCATTTTTTACCTACATCATGTTACTTCCTTATTAGTGCTGTCTTGCGTGCTATAATTCTATAATTATTATAAAATATACTGTTATATAATAAGGAGCTATATTCCTAGAACTAAAACGATTTGGCTCGATCATGCTTTTAAGTGTTTTTTCTTAACATTTAAATTTAAAAAAAAATTGTTCAGTGCAGAATTTTACTTTTGTATTTATTTTTTTTTACAGTTGGTTGGTTGTTGGGGGAGGGGGGGGGGGGGGGGAGGTAAATAGATGGGGAGGTGGTGGAGGGTGTGCAATTTGCCACTGACAACTGGTAGTACAATTTTCTTGTTTGGTTGTGCATGGCTGTGTGTTGGTTTGTGTTGTGTTGTGTGTGCGATATATTATGTTTGGATGGGGAAGGGGGGTGGGAAGAGACAATGGGGGAGGGGCATCCATGCATCTTTGGCACCAATTTGTGATTGTGTACAAGTTTCTGAAATTGTCATTTTGTAATGTTCTGGTCACATGATATCAAGTAATTTCTCTAAAAATATAATCTTTGTAGTCACAACCACAGAGAGATGTACATTGGGTGTGACGTTAAATGTGTGTGCGTGTGTATTTATATATATAGCGAAAGTCAGAGAACTATCAGGTCACTCGTAAGCCTCTAGTATGATGGAAGCTTGTTGTCATGTTTTATGTAAGTTACATAATATAGTGTTGCACATTGTGAAATATTTTGTCATGGCTTATATATTTATTATAACAGTATAGTCGTGTGAAATTTACTTTTACAGATGTTAACACAAGTACAGTCATATAAGAAGTTGTGTCTGTAATAAAAATCCATGAAAATTCTGTTAGTGATTTTTCACAATTTTGGTTTGGTAATGATCGCGTGCACTCACGTTTCCATGACTTTTGTGTATGTATGTGTGTGTGCTATAGTTAATAAGGAAGGAGAGTTCAGAATTGGGATACATAAACTGACATCATACTTTCATTCTTGAGGTAAGAAGACTTGGATCAGGTTAGGGCTGTGAAGTGAGAAGCAGAAGCATGTGTCTAGACGTGTGAAATAAAAACAAAAACAAAAGCCATTCAGTTACCTCACCAAGTTTTACTTTCACAAGTGCAGGAGAACATACACAATGTTGGTCACCAACATGACACATTACTGACTCATGATAACAACAATCCCATCTTGTCAACTGCCAACACTACAGGAACAACACTATACCTTCAATGATGTCACACACAGGCAAAAACACATAGCAAATATCTTTCTGATATGTTTCACAGAACAACGAAAGTTCAAAAACAGGTAAGTAACAAGGTATATACTTTATATTAAAGTAACGATAGTATAAAGTTTAATATCACCACACTGTGTGACCATTTTAGAAAACGGTGGCATAAAACGGCGAATCATATTCTCCTATCCTAGGATTTCCAAAGATTTTAATAATCTAATGTAGTCACAAGAAAAGGTAAAACAAGAAATAGTTGCTGTATGTCTACTCCTATTTCAACAATTTACATTTGTTACAGCAACATAAGATACAGCTGCTCTGAAGAACTCTTACAAAATTGATCCTGAAGGAAGACCAAGAAGAAAACGTTCACAGAGAAATTATGAAAAGAACACAATCAGTGACTTTACTATGATAACAGTTTCATTCAACTTTAGCCTTGATATTCAAAACCCATGCCTGCTCATCGTATCAGGTGAAGGAAAATGTGAAAGTTATTCAAGGAGGTGTGTTGTATACCTTTTTGCTGTAGTTAGAATCCACTATTTTTCTTGAAAGCAAATCAACAAACTTGTAGTGAAGATTTGAGACAATGAGTTTACTACAACATGGCAGATAGTAAGAACAATGTCATTATGAGATGAAAAACGAGTGCCTTTAGATGATGCTGGAATGAGGCTTTTCTATACGTTACTGCAAGTTTTACCGATTCAAACCAAATATAAATTTACATCCAATAATTCAGACAAGCGCAAGTGAATTTATAGATAGAGAGTAAAAATTCATTAAAAATGGAATGTTATATAGCAGTGTGCATGCTTCATTATGTCGTCACTCTCAAACTTTACTCATTAGCATGATTTCAAGCTACGGGTAACCCACAAAAAACGTCATCAAGAATTTCAATCATAAAATTCATATTTAAATAATTTTTATAAAAATCTGTCAGTCAAGAAGAAAATTATGTGCAATGGATGCTGCTGACCAATTTTAAGTTAGTTAATTAGTTAGTTATTGTTTATAGGATCCAGTGCACTGTAAAGAGCCAAATATGGACCACAACTTGGTTGAAAGCGGACTCACCCCTAATCCATATAAGAGATCTGCTGAAACAACCCTATTGGTAACGCTGAAGGCACTCCACCAGTCGGTCACTTTACTTTTAAGGCAACCCATGCAAAAGACGCTGAGGCTTTACTCTAATTTATCGAAACCCCTTTACAAAAACAAAATAAGAATATAAACATCATTATAAAATATTAACAAACCACATACATGTAAAATGCCTACATTGCTAAAAAATAATTCCATAGAAAGTCCTATTGCTCATTTGGCAGAAAGTGTCCAATATCCCCAAACTGACTCCACAGACCCCATACACAAATGAGGAGTTTTGATAGAGTCTACAAGAAAAAAATGTAAGTGGTTGGTCTAGTAAAGACGATAGTTGATAGAACAGATTAGGAATGTGAGAGAACAAATGAGAATGACAGAAACGGTGGTAATTTAAAGCACTAAATTTCTACAAAGGGGGATACTATTAATACAAAAAACCCTGGGACCCCAATGGGGATCCTATTTCAAGTTAAATATATATAAACTTAAATTAAAGAATTTCTTCAATAAATGTTAATCATTATTTAAGACATGTACATAATCTAATACAATAATAACATAAATAATTTTTCCAATCGTATTACTTATAATTATTTATGATTGCACTAAGATCATTTTGTGTTACCTCGGATCACTGTCCTGCATGGGTGATTATTTAAAATCAAACGGCTGCACAGCGGCAAACTTGATCACACATTGTTTCATCCCATTTTCGTTTAATATAGATTAATATATAATTCTGTATAATTATTGTATAGTAAGCATAAAAAAATGCAAATTAGATTACATGGATTACAAAACATATGAGTATCAAATATAAGTTTCTATTTGATTTATTTTTTTGTGGTCTTCAAGGTCTTACAAGAGCACAAAAGAATGAAAAGACATGTCATAAGCTTAGAGTGCAAACTGAGCACACACACATACACACACAAAAAGATGAGTTATCATTTTCTGCAAGACCTGCTTGGCACAAATAGGTGTACTACTGTGCTGTGTCTTTTTATGACACAGAATCCCATGAAGGCAGGTTTTCAACTCTATTAATGCATGGACTGAATACTGTCGATTACTACCCTGATCCTTTTTCGTTAAGATTTTCTAAAATATGTACTCCAGGGCTACATAAGGCAAATAGTGAAAGGCCTTTCAAATAAAATTAAAAAGTAATTAAACAGGTTATCGCTTCATCAACAATTAATCAGAAGAAACACTGATTACATAGGTCTCGCATTTACAC
This sequence comes from Oncomelania hupensis, assembly GCA_036898135.1. Taxonomy (NCBI): domain Eukaryota; kingdom Metazoa; phylum Mollusca; class Gastropoda; order Littorinimorpha; family Pomatiopsidae; genus Oncomelania; species Oncomelania hupensis. The sequence continues at coordinate 34,389,067 of CM072515.1, forward strand.
AGAAATCAGTTATTTTTCCACACACACACACAACTGGGTGAAAAAGCAAAAATACAAAACAAAACGTCCAATATTGGAACGATAGATATGTTATTCTTGTCTTAGATGTTATCAATAATTTTGTTCATGCAATTTTTTATCAATTAGTATCATAATTTTTCACTATTCTGTGTTGCTCCAGTTGTGATATTGATTCCACAGGTCTAGTTCTTCAAGTGATGGAAGGTGTAAATCATCCTGAATAATCATCATAGTGACATTTAACAAAGCCAGAGAAGCACGCCTACTTCGCACAAGCACATTCACACAATCATAACGTGGTTCTGACAATGAATAGCTTTCTCCGACTCTGAACGCCAAAGGGTGATCCTTTGGCAGAAGAAAATAGCACTAAAAGCTAAAGCACTCCACAAGCTAAACCTACAAACCATACACACTACCACACATTGTCAACTTCATCGCCTAGCAAGCATAGAGTCATCTTGCATGATCCTACAATGAATGGCCAACAACAAGAAAGCAGACAGACTGTAATATTACAAATGATAACAAATATTACAATCGGCCTATCCACCACCACCTTTACATGAGTAAATACCACATGTGCACACTGTAAGTCCATTTACCGTGCTCTAGTACTAATGTAAGCTACACATCCAGCTATCCTGAATGTTAACATATTTAGCTGGATTAGCATGGAAACAAGTCAGCCAGTCACAGCAAAGTATCTTTTGCATACAGTTGTGCTTACTTTCAAATGAGACAGTTGACCATCATAGTCTGCTGGATTAGGGAGTCAAGGTTGAATTTTAAATTAAGTAGGATGGATTTAGGAATTAATAACAAAAGCAATATCACAACATCAGTGCTGTCCGCTCATGCAATACATTCATCACAAAATTGGTGTGTCAGTATGTCATTTGTTTCCTCTTCTCATGATTAGAGTGATAGCAGTTAATCATAATCACGAAAAGTGAACCACACAACTAACCACTTTTCACATTATTCGTAATTTAATACAAACTAAGTTTGAGAGAGGGAAGTGAGTGAGAGCAAGTACAAAGCATGCGAGGGAGCGATTGGATGATTGGCTATTAAATGCGAGACTAAACGTGACAATGAGGGAAGAGTCAGTCAGGCGAGAAACAGCAAAGAAGGAACATCAAATAAAATAGACAGAAACTTCCACTTCGTTTTTGTGTGAGTCTGTATTTCATCGCTGGGTAAGAAGTTAGTGAAAGTGAAAGATACCACAAACAACCAAGCAAGCAGCGTCTCATAAGAGGATGGAAAGGAAATACAAATAGTTTTGGGACATGATCCCGGATCAATAAGAAAACAGCCAGCATGGTTTTGTAAGTTGACTGAAAAGTATAGGCACCGAAGTGACGATGATTTAAACTGCACATGTGCGTACTGCCTCACATTAAGGGTAGGCATATACTAACCTCAAACCGACACTTAAGAAATATGAGCAGTATCAACAAGCATTCACTCAAGCAACAAGCATATACAAGTTTAACCTGTTCCAGCAAACACTATGCACATATAAAAGTATGTTCCAAAGAAACTATTCAGAGGATGAAATAAAGTGATCCTCAAAGTGAAACATGACTGAAGAAGCTGGAGAACAAACCTGTTTTCAGCCCAAGTGATAAACATAAACAGCACACTAGTCCAATGATGGATACAAAATAAAGCAAGCAATTCACTGTAGAAGTCTTTCTACTGGTGTACAAAGTAACATCAACATTCTAAAAGAGGATGAGAAGAGAGAGGGGGGTGGGGGTGGGGGGAATATGGAAATAACAAGGAAGATTAACTTCCTTAAGGCTTTTCTAAAATAAATAAATACAGCAAATGAACACACTGAATATCACCCAGCAGAAAGACTATTGTAGGTGGTTTGTTTAAAAATATAAAAAAATCAAATGTCAAATTATAGATTTTTAAATTGTTTCAAGTTTATCAAATAAACCAACTTAATAGCAACAGATTTTAACAACTCACATACAGGAACTAACAAAAACGCCAAATGTTTATAGAATTCACACTGGCTTATTTGTTTTGCATAAAGTTTATTTCCTTCTTAGATAGGAGGAACTTGAAGACTGACGCTATACTTTCTTGCAATGCAAAACCTTTACCCATTCCATGACCTCTGATCTTATTATAAAGCCAGTATTAGGATTCGCTGAAAACACAGGCGGCATATAATCTATTGATCACAAATGAACAAACATTTCACTTTTAAGAACACAAACTTGAATTTTGTTGTCACCACTGTCAAGCAATAATAGAAATAATAAGTTAAATCTTTATTTGACAAAAGAGAAGCTCAACAGTAACATCTAACATTTACCTGGACATGATTCGTATATACAATGAACAACAGTAAATGTACACAAATATGAAACCCCCAAAAGTCACAAACTGATGAAACAGTGTTGATCTAACGACATAAAGAAAATTTTGCAACATTTGAGGTTACTCTTTACTTTGCTATACCAAGTTTAGCCTGTAGATACTTGGAGGAAATCTTGGCAGTGTTCTTCTTCAGCAAGGCTGCCCCGTTAAACTTCTGCCAATCCTCCTCAAATTCGTTCTCCAGGATTTCAGCGCCTTTTTTGCGAGTAAGCCCAGTCTCTTCTAGGCTCAGCTCACACATCTGCATGTCATCCACACCTATATAGGGTAAAATAAATGATTATTTTAGTCATTATTAAATTTCATATTCCCCATTATACTACCACTAAACTACTCTTAGTTTCAAATGTAGATGCATGTTTTGTTCACATCTGTGTGGCCAAGGATGAGAATGCAGCAGATTGGAAATTTTTTAAAATCATTTATTCAGGCAATGAAGGAATATATACTAGATACAAGGCTTCATCTGTCAATATAAAAAAGAGACACAGATTCTTTTTTTTTTTTTTGGTACTATAGAGCACAAACAAACAATCATTTGTGCTCTGTAGTACAAAAAAACGTTCATCATGTTTGTTCACTGGAACCTCAAAACAATGTTCTCTCTAAAGACAATCTAGTCTCAAGCAGATTCCTCTTTCCATTTACAAATCATTGAAACAACAATAAAAACTGTCAGAAATCTCACCAGCAACCAGGAGAACGGCCTGTTTATCAGGGTAAACTTCCATCTGTCGAGCGATCCACTTGCCGTCAAAGTGAGCATACCACAGGCCATGCTTGTCGTTATCACGGAACTCGTCAGAAGGACGAGCAAAGGGGATCTTGAAATAACGCTGGGGAGCATTCTTGCCATCTGGGGTTTGTTGCTGGGGTCTGGCAGCACTTGCCTTCTCCGCTGCAGAGGTGAAAGACAGAATTTATACAATTGGACTAACCCTATTGTTTTATCTCAGCTACAATCAGGGTGACGGAGATGTAAGTCGTTTAATCCATGATAATAAGTTAATGCATGAAGCGCTCAAAACCAACATAGATAATGCACAATGAAGAAATCACACAAGAAACAATTTTAATAGCACAAATAACTCATGGCAGGTGTTAGCCACAGCTATCAGGCATGGTTCCATTGTAGAGTATTGCTACTTGAAGGAATAATACATTATTCATAAAGTACACACACATAATCATGGCATAGATGGAAGCAAAATAAACATTCAGTATGCTGGAGAATGCAATGGTACATATGGAAAAGAACTGGAAAAACCAAAGACCTTGTAAATAAGGACAACTGGCAAAGAACCTGAGATTAACAAATGTTTACAGCTATTTAACCAAGGATGGGCAAGTAGCGAGAGTAGCGACTACATTTTGTAGTTTCGCTACTATTTGGAGTAGTTCGTAACGATCTAAACTACATATTGTAAAAAAGTAGTTGTAAAGCAGCGAACTACTAATTTGTCAGTAGCGAAGTAGCGAAAATGTGTTTTTCGCTACGCTACTTTCCTTGCCGTGTGAATTGCACTTTCAGTCAAGCCGAAGCGAGTGCTGTCTCGCGCGAGATTGATTGATCGCTCAGCGAACGGAAGCATGATTGTGATAGGCTGAAAGCAAACCACAGCCACGTGACTTTCAAAAGCTCGCGTCAGTCATCTCAGTCTTTGTTCGGACAAATCAAGCACAGAACGCACAAATTTTAGACCGCAGAAAATGGAGAAACTTCCAACTTTGTTTAAACCATATGTAGATTTTTTTCATTTCAAAGAAGAAACGGACAATGCATTTATATTTAAATGCAAGTACGGATGCAATGAGTATTCAGCGAGCAAGACGACAGCATCCAATCTAAGAAAGGTTTTTAAGGAAGTGTCAGTGTTTTCTTGATTCATTGAATGATTAGTTGGACTGCAGTCTGTGTGTATTTATTTTGTTTTAACTAATTTGGCTTATTTATTCTCAACTGCCTGTACAACCTTATGGCTGTATTTATGTTTTGTATCAGACATAACAGAGTACATATAACTTTTTTATTTCTATTTTTGACTTTTATTATTAATTTATTATTAATAATATTTTTTTTGTATTTTGCAAATGGTATATTTATACCATACATAATGTATTAAGTGTGCTCCTATAAAATGATCCTGACTTGCAATGTTATCAATAACAAATTTTGTAGTCTAAGGAAATATTTTGTATATTTTTTTTTGTAATCTGATGAAGAGCATATATCATTAAAAGTATTTCTTTATTTGTTTGTTTTTTTCTTGTCTTTTTTTTTTTACATTTACTTACATTTAAAAAATACTTAGCAGTCCCAGTTGTGATTACAGTTTTTAAAAAAAAAGTAGTTTGAAAAGTAGTTAGCTACTTTTTTTAAAGTAGCGTAAAAGTAGCGAACAACATTCCTTCAAAATGCAATTGTAAAGTAGTGAACTACTTTTTTAGACTAATGTAACTGTAGTGTAGCGGACTACTTTTCAAAAGTAGTTTGCCCATCCTTGTATTTAACAGAATATTGTAAAGAAGACTAAAGATGAAAATCAGAGACAACTGTGCTTGATACTTTGCAAACAAGCACAATTAACACTGCTGAAGAGGCTAGCAAACACTTCTAGCAAGTTGCTGATCTATCCTTGAGTAAAGAAGCTCACATGATTTATTTAAAAACTATCAAAACCTGCCCCAGATAGGAAGATCACTCATCAAAACCACAGCCTAAAGATTGTATTTGTTTAATCTGTTCACATGAACTTGCATTTTAATGTAATGGTAAAATATTATTACAGTGATGAAGAGTTTAAAGTGTAGGTGAGTATGTAGGAGACTAAATATATAAATACACTGATACATAGATAAAACAAAGTCATGCATACAAAGCTTTAACACCACTACTTCCTAAGTATGTCAAACATGCATTGTCATTATTATAGGTATTGCACATTCCCAAAATAACTTATGAAATATAATGGGAAAATGTGAAATATCAACATGATGGGAATAAAGCAAGAACCATCAAAGTTTGCCAGCACCGACTACTCTAAAATAAAATTTAAAAAAAAAAATCAAACTAAGAATCAAATTCCAAAACCTTAGTCATACAAACAGCATCCATAAATGCAAATTATTATTCATAACAGAATATATGAAAAACTAGTATCATATAGTAGTGAAGAAAGTATCACCTCAACATTTATTTCCTATTTGGAAGGCTGAAAAATCTTAGCAAATTAATTTCATAAACTGATCACAGAAGTCGAGTCAAATTTCATGTTATAAATTAAATGATTCCAGAATCCAGATGGAAGGGTTAAAGTAGGTAGTCCAAGCCCTTCATTGGCTCTTGTCCGCTCGGCAGTTTTGACTCAGTTTTGCCTTCACTTTCAACACTTATTATTAATGTAAAACTGCATCAAAACGAACAGTGGCTGTATTCAAATAAAAATTGAAAGCTTTATCTTTACATCTGTGTTGTTTTTAATGCATGTTTATGCGAAAGATTCCGAGAAAACAGCTTTTTGAATACGCTTCTATCCGAGCGCTGAATGCCGCTACGAAACAAAATGTCTGTGCGTCTGCTGCGAGGTTGGTCGTTTCAAACTCAAAGTGCTTTGAGATATTTCATTGGATGGCTTAAAAATAAGGACCAATGAGAAGTTCGGATACTTAGCTTCATTTACATATCAAATATGGTTTGCTCTCCAGTGTAAAAGTGTTGTTACGAGCCGAACAAAGTGGATAAAGCGGTTTTGATGTAAGTTTGATTTTAACTAAAAGTTTAAAAATTAGCAAGAAATAAAGAGCAGACTTTCCTTTATAAAACTAGGGTATTTATTCATTTGTGCATTATTCTATCGCGGAGCGCTTTGCCGTAGAAAAGTGTACCCAAACGGTGTTCGGGTTTTCTTGCGGCCATGACGAACTCGTAGGCCTATTCAGCGACACGAGTGCTGAGCGTAGTAGCACACTAGTAGGCCTATAATTTGCCGGCACGCACTGCGAATTTGATGATTTCCCAACTTTGAAGCACCAAACCGGCTGACCATTACATGGGATAGGCCTGAAGAAAATTGGGCTGGGAGTATAACATATGAAGGGGTTACCTGTCAAAAATCAGCTTTCTGGTATCAATATTGGCTTCACTTTGAGACTCCAAAGTTGTCAATTTCTTCAATTCCAAAACGTTGCCAAAAAAACTCCAACATTCGGCATTTTCAAACATTAATAACTTTTTACCTATTTGTCCTATGGGGGAAAAAAATATACCACTGTGTTCAGAATGAAAAGCTCTTTAAATCTATGTCAGTTTTGTGATGAGGAAATCATTTTTTTTAAATGGCTTTTGACTACCTAGTTAAAGTGCATTGATTTTAAAGAGGGTGCAAGTGTGTTTTATTTTATTGTGACGCTCAGAAGACTCTGACCTGAAGTAAATGAAAAATCAGAGTGCAAAGGGGTTTCTCATCAAAATTGTAATGCTAGTGCCAACATTTTGGAGTCATTTTTTCAATGTTTGTGCAAAGAATTATTCAAAATTCTTGCAATGCTTGTTCAAAGACATTTTTCTCCAACAATCTTCATGAATGCAAAGTTTTTTCAGATTAAGATTTTCAGTGTTAATAAAATATTATTAGATCATTAAACACATGATGCTGCAATTAGGACAAGACTTTTTTTTAGGAGCCAGTCACATCTTCATCAGTAAGCAAAAGCAACAGTTATAAACAACAATAATGTTACCATAATTATGGCCATTCTAAAACTGATCATTGTGTGTGCACATGTCGAATCCTAGTTGTACAGGCCTCTTTTATATGTGATGTCATATAATAACATGTGTAACAAGGGTGACGTCAGAAGAGTTTATGTAGAACACGCGCTCCATTTTGAAATAAAATAAATCAACAGTAACCTGGCATTTGACGTTCATTTTTAATTCACTTGTGCCTGTGACATGCATGCTTGCATGTGTGAATACCTTTTCCTCTCTCAATTCGTTTCCGAGTAAAATATTGCACTTTCTCCTAATATAATAAAGTATAACACAGGTGTTTATGTTAGGTACATGGGGACAATGTTAAATAAACTGTAGGTCATTACAGTGTTTCTCACCTGCGATAAGCCCAGCTCCTTCACAAACAGAATGTCACATGGTCATGCGGATGATGCCAAATAGATGTTAATGAAAAGTTATCTAGCACCAGTATCTCAAAAGTTTGCATAATGCTTTTTTCAATGCAGACTGTCATCTAAATCTATGCTTTTTCTGGGTAAATAATTTTTTTAACTCGCCTCCAGCATAAGATGATTCAGGTGAAAGACCTACACAAGACTGGTTAATTTGAAACATACGAACAAACACAAATAGACATTTTATTGGTTAAAATTATTCTTTTCTAAACAACAAAAAACAACAGCATATATATATATCAGAACACAATTTCATAGAATTTTTAATACGGATACAGTAAAACGTTTAAATTTTTTAAAAATGAACAGGAAAGGTGGTGAAACAAGAAACTACCCTTAAAAGGGAAGGATGAGAGCACAGAATATTATGCAAAGTACTGGAAGAAGGGGCAGAATGAATCAGCAAACAAAAGAAGAAAAGTAAAGACCTACAGATTCAAATAACCTAAGACTGAAAACAACAATGAATGAAGAATATGTAACTATCAAAATTATATTTCAACACACCGGCTTCTTCCACAACTTTGGGAGCATGTTGCTCTCCCTTTTTGTCTGTGCGCTTCTTGTTTTTGGACTTCCAGGCATGGTAGACCTTCAGGCGGCGGTGGAACTCTTCACGGCAGGCATCCAGCAGCTCCAGATCTGTAAGATACACAGGATTAGTCAAGATCTGTAGGCACATTATTCAAATTCCTTCATCACTCACCCCAAAATGTGACTGCCAACCAATTCACACTGTGAGAGTGTTTCCTGCCCTGATTCAATCAAACAACAACCCAAGAGGAGTCAAAAGTCACATACCACAAGAGGTGTTGATAGCATCACGCAGTTCAGCGTACTTCCATTTCTGCAGGTCATACTTCTTGTTGGCGGCTGCCATCTGCATAGCACGCACAGCATCAGAGCGTGGCAGGGGAGGGGGCAGGTTGATGTCTTCCACAGCGCTCTGGTCCTCTAAGGCCAGACGCAGGGCCAACTCTCTGTCTCTGTGTTCTTGTTCCAGCTGCTGTTGTCTGCAATCACAAATGCCACAAGGGGCAAAATACAAGATTCAAGGACACTTTATTGTCTTCATGATTACGACATGATTTTTATGGCCGACTGTTTTCTAAGATATTATAAAATAATGTCCATCCGTTTTATAAATTATGAATTGTTGTTTCAATTTGTATTTATCAGATTAACATAAGTTGTACTGATAATTATAATTATGAATGCATTTAGTTAAAACTTGGAACCTGTGGGCAGTTTTTAAAGATCCCTTTCTTATTTATCCAACAGTTCCTTTCATATAAATCAAGACAAAGGCATACCTCTGGGCTTGTTCCTTGGATTGTTTAGCCAGCTCTGCTTGCAGTTCTGCCTACAAAATAAACATAAAACAACGCAACAATGTGAGTTGAAAATATTGTTAGGTAACTGAACGAACTCTTTTTGAAATAGTACAACAATCTAAAAAATATAATGTAAGAAAAAAGCAGCTACGAAAATGAGAAGAAGAAAAAAGTAACTGAAAATACAAGTAAAACTTTCCTTAGCTTATACCAGCACTGAAGTAAAAATTGTACTTGTAGGTACAAATTCTTGAAGAAGATAAAATGACTCAAAAAGAATCTCAAGGTAAAACTCTTTCAGCACCCACAAAAGTCAGTCAGCAAATGTGGTCGTTCAAGATATGACATCATTAGCACACTTTGTTTTGATTACTGTAGTAGAGTAAACAAAATAAAAATAAAAAATCCATATTCCTACATGATGAAATAATAATCTTGCATGCATGTGAGTTGACAGAACTGAAAAATACACAAACATACACACACAAAAAAGTGTACAACAAACTCACAGCAGCCTTTTTATCCAACTCCTCTTGCTTCTTGCGAGCTTCCTCCTCTTTCTTCCTCTTGGCCTCCATCTCCGCTTTTCTGCACAATGAAATAGGACGATTCATGATATAATATAACATAATCTGAAACACAAGAAATCTCTGATCCAAATTCTTCATTTATCTCCTACTCCACATTCCATCAAAATTCTAAACAACAACAAATAATTCTCATTGTTTTCTCTCTCAAGTTCTGGTCTGCAATATTAATTGCAATGAGCCACAGTAATCTTCAACGCCTTCTCTGCTTCCAAAAATTCATCCCACAGAATGAAATTTTAAATGTCAAAGCTTGCTTCCTCTCTCAAATTGTGTAATGTCTAAAGTATGCTTACAGCTTTCTCTGCTCTTCTTCTTCCTTGCGTTTTCTTTCTTCGTCCTCCTTGCGTTTGCGCTCTCTCTCCATCTCTTCCTGCAAGCACAAACATTTCATGTGTGCATACTGTGATCACCATTTCATGATATATCCGAGTGCATACTGTGACCACCACATGCCTTCTGACGTTGCCACTATTAACATCCAGTTTGCAGAGCTGATGGACACCACACAAAACATTCATAAAGTATCCCAACTCCATACCTCTCTTCACTGTCAATAACCATACTTTTCTGGAAGAACTGAAATTATCTAAGGCAAAGATAATAAGATCAAACATCCAAACTCAACTATCTGCCCAGACATCTATTCAAAAGCCCATATGCCACTTAGGGAAATAATTGCCCAGTATAGCATATGTTTTTTAACACAAAAATGAAACGGGCAGACAGACATTATCATATTTGGACTATGAAGGCAAAGTCAGCATAGGGGTTAGAGCAATCTCCAAACTCCGTTTTGTGGATGACATTGATGGATTGGCTGGAGAATAATAAGAACTTGAACAGCTGGTACAGCAGCTTGACACCACCTCCAGAGCCTTTGGAATGGAAATAAGTGCAGAGAAGACCAAAATGATGACCAACAACACCAATGGCATCAACACGGGACATTAAGTCCAAGGTCAATCCCTCAACACGGTGCATAGCTTCACAAATTTAGGAGCCATTGTATCAGACAATAGGTCCCGACAGGAAGTCCTCTCCAGGATCACCCAAACAACTGCTGCCTTGACAAGGTTGAAGCCCATTTGGAAAGACAGGACCATCAGTCTACACTCCAAGGTAAGGCAGCTGTGCTCCCTTGTCATCTTAATCATCTTATATGCTTGCTAAACATGGACCCTCACAGCAGACCTACAAGGAAGAATACAAAAAAGGATGATGAGGTGCTACAGAAGATTTCTGGGCACTTCCTATACCCAGCACATCACCAACGATGAAGTCTCACATACCATCACACAAGCCATTGGACAACAAGATGACATGCTCACAGTGGTGAACAGACGGAAACTCCGATGGTATAGCCATGTCACCAGAGCATCAGGTCTTGCACAGATCCTTGCAAGACACTGTGCAAGGAGGCAGAAGAAGAGGAAGACAGAAAAAGAGGTGGGAGGACAACATTCGAGAATGAGCCGGCTTGACACTGAGCGAAGCCATGAAGTGTTGTTGAGGACAGAAAAGGATGGAGTACGCTGGTTAAACGATCATCTGTGGTGCCCCAACAACTTTTGAGTTACAGGATAGGATAGGAAAGGATAGGATAGGACAACAATTTAAATTTTGTAGTGAATGCATCAAAAAATGACCAAGATTGCGTACTTTCAAAAGACATAATACAAAACAATACAATACATAATAAATCTTATTACCCATTAACGAGATTAAATGAAAAAACAAAACACTGACCTGGATTTTGCGCAGTTTCTCCTGTTCCTCGGCTACCTTTTCCTTCTCTAGCTTTTTCTTAAGTTCCGCAAGAGAAACGTCCATGTTGGTCATCAGTGTGTTGATGTTGCGTGACATCTCTTCTCGGGAAATGTTGGTCGTCTGAATGAGGGGGGAAAACAAAATTTAAATCAAAATCAATATAAGGATAACAAATTCCTCTAGCAAATTGAAAACGCATTAGATATGATCGCAACACACACACACACACAAATAATAAAAAGCAATAAAATAAACACAAAAAAACCCACAATAAAATGCAAAGTTGTCAGTATTAAGATGCTGTCTTAAAACAGGGATCTAACTAAAGCTGCCCAAGGTGTCAACTTGCCGATATATAAATAATCTCTGCTTTTGTAGGAATATATGAATGAGAACTAATAAAATATATGTTCCTCCCTGCCTACAGACACATACATGTCATACAGGTACACTAACACACAACAAAAAGATATGATTCTTTCTTTTACATTTAAGGACAAGAACAGAAGCTTGTTTTATCAATGCTAAGAACATTCCATGCTATGAGTGAGTAAATCTGCTCTTTCAGTTTAATCCTGGCCTATATATGGACATTCATCCCATGCACTCACATGCACAAATGCAAGGAAAGCTGGCAGCATATAAAGAGAAATACTATTCTGTAGGTAGAAGAGAAATACTATTCTGTAGGTGTAACAGCAGAAATAGTGACGACAAAAATGTAGGAAATTAGCTTAGCGCAAAATAGATACCATCGAATGAAACTGGACATTAATACAACAGTTATCTAAAAAGCAGCCAACACATGTCAAATTAACTTCCTTGAGACAGTCACTCCGACAGTCACACAAGATACCATCTAACAGTCTTAGCGATCCAAGACTAAATGGCATACTTAAGTCAAACTGACCATAACCTTGTCTTCGTTAACTAGCCTACTTCCCTATGACCAAAGTCATTGAGACACTATGTAGCCTAGACTCCGCGTAATCGTTATCGCATCTATCCTCCACTCTACGTCTGACACTCCTATTCCAGGATAATTATATGTGTCCGGTAACTAGGATAGGTGTGAAAAATATTCCAACTGAAACCGTAAAATCCCGTATATGCGAGATTGACGAAAACGAGAGCTAAACGATTGGTCAGAAGACTACTAGGAACTCTTGCATATCTTTGGGCCCCAATCTTAGCTAGTCAGTCGCAAACGAACTGCCAAGCTGTGAGGGTCGACCAAAGGAACAAACTGCAGTGTCCGTCTATCTCCATCTCATCAAGAGAGTGCTAGAGACGTAAAAGACGATTTCACGAGTCCCAGAGTCTACAAGTAAGATAACACTAGTAGTTTTGATATGTGTATGTTTATTGTATATTGATTGCCATGTATTGATAATATGTTCTTGATATATATAGTTACAGAAACAGATTATTGTTTCTGAGACAGTATGCATGTGGTTTGATGTATCTTAGCCGTAAGATTCGAATCGAATTGTGCATATGGGAACCCTGCAGGTGTCTGATGCTATAGACACTTTGCACAGGAGACCGCACACTTATAGCTAATGAGAATACTGTAGCCAGAGCTCCGACTTTTACAGGTCGGCCCTGGGATCATGTTTGTGGAGACGAACGCCTGACTGTCGCTCCCGTGGCACCAAAGGAGAACAATCAAGAGTCTACCTGGCCACGTCCGAACCCCACAGCTACAAGGGCGACCCGACTCACCGCCAGAATAGATAAGTCACCCGCAAATGAACTGAGCCCTACCCTCGAGAAAACTAGAACATTTAGAAAACTACGAACAGTGAAAATCGTAACCACAGTTAGCAAATGATGAAGGAAACCTGCTAAAGAACTTTCCCAGCACGTTGAACTATACTACTTATTAATTTACCGGTTAATGCAGAAATGTTAAAGTTTGTGTTGAATATATAAAAAGTGAAATTACATACATACGACTGGTGTCATTCTATTTGTATTGTTGTGTAGCTATTAGTTTTCTTCTCTCGAGACATACTAATCTAGTCTTTTGATTAGTCATCACCACTTCTCAAGGTGAGCCAAATGATACTAAAATTCCCGACAACAAATATAAATTTTATGTGACCAAAGTGCCGTGATCTGTCTCTCACACAACTTTCGGAATTCTGGTAAAAGAACGATCGATAGTGGTAGCACATCGCCCATCTATCAATAAGTCTTACCCCCTAGTAAGATAAACGTATCTTCCCCAGAATATCATCACAGTAGGTAGAAGAGAAATACTGTTCTGTAGGCAGAAGTATGGAATCTTGGCAGGAAATAATAATATTTCTATTTATTCGTTTTATATAACACTTCTCCAGTCCAGTGCGTGCGCTATGCAAAAATTATATTCTAAACTTACAGATGATCCAAGATTATTCTTATTTTCAAGATTATACTAAATGTCTACTGGATAAAATGTTACAAGGTTACGTTTACAACATTAAGACTCAATCTCGTCTACACAATGCTGACTCACCCTGATCTGCTTGATGTAAGCCGTCTGTGCAGCCTCTAGCTCCTTGATCTGCTTGGTGGCAGACTCTTTTTCCTTCTTCATCTGGGACACAATCTGACTCATCAGAGCTAGCTGGGTCTGCAGCGACTTCACCTTCTGCAGCATCTCATACCTGTTAACAATTTATTGCAGAAAATGAACACATCTACTACAATAAATAAACAAAGTCATAGATGTGGTTGTTAAAAAAGGCCTTCGTGTCTCAAATATATAGGTCATTGCTCTCATTGGAACTGCGGATTTGATGACAATATGTATTACAGCCTAAAAGTCAATCAATGCTTTGAGGGTGTGCAGCAAATGAGACTTTCAAATGTTAACTTGAACCAACAAATAAGAGCACCTTAATCTGAAAAGTGGTAAAGTTATACATACTCACTAAAATTATGGAGTCAAGAGTAATAGAAATGAAAAAGAAGCAAACATAATACTGACTTGGGTTTGAACTTGCGCATGACGACCCACATGCGGATAGATTTCTGGATCATGACAAACCGTTCCGCTCTGAACTTGATCTTGTTCTTCACTGAATAAGAAAGAATGAACATACATTAATCAAAACACAAACATACTTCAAATCTAACAACTAAAGAGGGATGAAATATAGCGTTCACACATTGTTAGATTCTCATAGCTGTGCGGATTGCTCACTAGCCTGAAGGACGATCTCTTGATTCTCCCTCATCCTCCCCACTGTTTGGCTGGGTTCCTAGTACAGCGGGCAAATTAACAATTGTGGATTCAGCATCCCTACTACTGCTAATAAGCAAAGGAAAATCAGCTTACACTTGATGACAGATAGGGTGCACCACTGCGCCTTCTTCCAGCGCGACTGCAGCAGCCATTTCTTGACCTTCTTCACCAGCTCTGCCAGGTTCTCTGGGTCACTCTTCATGATCTGGTCAAACTCAGCAAACTTGCCTGGCCTGAAGAACACCTTGGTCAACCCAAACTTGAAGTCTCTGTCATCCAGACCCAGCGCTTTGAACAGTGACTGAAAAAAATTAAGTTACAGTAACATTTATTTGTCAAATGGCAAGTTCATAATGTACTTTATTTGTCAAACCACATGTTCAAAACTACAGTATTCATCAAAGTTAAAAATGTGCAATGTTAGCAAGGCTCCAAGCAACTGGCCTACCAAAACACCTCTTCAAAGAAATTATTGTAAATACTGGCACTAACATTTCTGCCACACAGCCCCAAACTTGAAGTGTTTGTGATCCGACTGAAACCAGGGATAGTGCTAACTGTAAATTAATATGTAGAATATGCATTCCCTTGATAGCAAATATGCCTTTATGCCTGAGAATAGGGAGGCAAAATTTAAAATGCTAGTGTGCTTTCTGGAACAGGTAGTAGGGAACTTAATTACATTGCTCAAATCAAATTCTGTGAAACTGTCACTGTAGGCAATCACCACATAATACTGCTACATGTTTAATTTTTTTAATCTTAATTCTAAACATGTAAACGAGTGATTGGATAATGATCACTTTTTCCATCTGCTAAATAAATTAACCTTGCAGAAAAGTCTTGGGTCCAAGCGCGAGAGTTCAGGGGGTAGAAACTTCCGGTACATGTTGTACAGCTCCTGGAACTGTGTTCGTGAGGGGTAGCCCTGTTGCATCAACTCCAGTACAGACACCATGCCTGTTACACACATTGCAACCATCAAGATAACAAAAGACTAGCATGAAAGTTAACAAAATCATGACCACATGAGTGTATGTCTCACATACACATACTCAACAACACAAAATGAACAAAACACACAAAATAGATGTTTAAAATAAATAAGCAAAAAAATATAAAAAATAAAACACTTAAACCATTAAACAGTAATCAAAAAAGGAAATAAATGGTTAGTCTGTTTGAAGATCAACAATAATCAACATGAGTTTGCACCAGAAAATACTATCTCTTGTAATCAACGATAATAAAACAAGAAAATTATTGCTTGGGTATCAAAGATACACACACCAAATAGCACAAAAAACTCCTGCCTCTTTAACAAAAAAAATAAATAAATAAATAAATAAATAAATAAAATAAAAAGGGGTTAAATTTCAAAGACCATGCAAACTAAATGTTTTTTTTTTGTTTTTTTTAAATACCTGCACACTGCAGCTGGCTGAGAATGTTGGACCCCTCAAACATATGATCCACCATCTTGGAGTTGGGTTTGATGCAACGAATGAAATTAGTACCCTGGAAATTAAATCAATTATATGAATTATACAGTTTGCATGGTCAGGCAACAAAAGATCTGGGGTTCTCACTAAAAGCAATGGCAGTTCCAAGAAACGATGATGATGAATGAGATGATGCTACTGAAAAACTTGTTGCTGCTGCTAAGGATGAATTTATACACTACCATGATATATTTCATTCAAGACAATCAGTTTTGGTGTTAGGATATCACTTCCAAAGATTCCAATAAAACTTACAGTAGATCTGAGTTTCTCCATGAGGATGTCAAGCTGTTTGCGGAACTTTGAGCCGACACTGATGAAGTTGAGTTTGCCGGCAGTCTTGCTGGTGGGGGCATTAGGGTCATTGGCAAACAGGCGCTGAAGCAGCGGGTTCTTGCTGTCCTGGATCAGGAACTCCAAGGAAGCGTGAAGGGCATCATTGTTCTTCTCCAAAAACTGGTTCTGTACAGGAAGACAAAATGTTGAGTGTTTAATTTGAAAGTCAACTTTGGAACGCTAAGTTGTCAGTTCCTATTGTAATTTAGAGGCAATACTCCTAGGGTCATGGTGCAAGAGAGAAACAAACAACGAACTGGATAGAAACATTCGGCACATCAGCATTTTTTATTTTCCTGCTAACTAGAATAAATTTTATTCAGTACAACTTACAATCAATTTAAACAGATTTGTTGAACAAAACAAAATAACAAAGTTCATAAGCCTACATTAATTTTGCTTCACTAAAACCTGAATCGACATTTCAAAGTCAACTAATCTAAAAGCCACCACAATTCACTGGATAGAAAAAAAAAGAAAAAAAAAGTCCATGCTAACAAGCAGACTTTAAATTTTAAAACTGATCAATCTGCATATTTCATGAGATTAAAAAAAAAAAGGAGGGAAAAAAGAGAACACATACAATTAAAATGAAATAAAGAGAATTAATTAGACAATGACTGGTCCTTACAGTGTGATAGCAGACGGCACCAGCAAAATGACGGATAAGGAATCCCTCGTCATCTCTGACGTCACGGTGAAACTTCAGTTTCGACTTGCGTGGATGCTGCAGATCAAACAGTAAAACAATACTTTACAAAAACTAAACAAAAAATACTACCAAAAAGATTCTGAAACTTGGGTTGCTAAAATGAAAAGAACTGATAAAAATCGAATTTTCTCCTCATATTACAAAATGTCAGTTTGGAATGGATATACGATTACCAATCAATTACAAAATAATTCTTAATTTCTTGTTTCTCAACTTGTTTCTCAAAAACAAGACCCTCTTTGTTTCTCAAGCACTATCTGTTCCATGTATTATGAACCTCAAATCATCTCTCGTGTTGTGTCCAAGTGGTCTAAGGTGGGACTAACTTGCCTTGTCCACGGGCTAGAAACCAATGGCATCTGACAGGTGTGGGATCGATCCAGCATCTGGGCATTATGTTTCTCCTAAAATTATTTACTTCGACTCAGGCAACCTCTTGGGTTTTATTCCTGGTACTCTGGTTTGCTCTCCCAGCCAAATTAAAAAAAAAACAAACTAATATGAGGTAGGTTGGGTTTGGGATTGCCACGGGCTGCAACTACGCCTTCTCTGGGGAAGGCGGCCCTTTGGCAAAGGTGGCCCAGAAATTCCTGATAAAAAGGAACAATAAAGTGTCAAAAATCTTCTCTCCAATGCATTTGCACACAGCCGTTCACTCACTTTTTGCAAATACATGAACAATACAATAAAACAACTCCACACACATGCCACAGAGAGAGCACTATACATAATACATACGCTCAGCCTGAAGTGGTTCTTGTTGCGCGAGTGCACTTCAGCGGTGAAGTGTTCGGGCTTGGGCGCAGGCAGCTTGCTCTCCTCATCCAACAGATCAAATATACCGACACCCTTGCACTCCACGAGTTCTGTAAATACATATGAACACTGCTGTGCAAAGTGTTACTGAATGAGCTGCAATCTTCCTCATTTTTTTTTTTCCAAAACAAGATCTTCTTTGACGAGATGTAATCTTTTCACTGGTAAGCAAAATAACCAACAGAAAAAAAAAGTCTGTTACAGCAGTACGTAATATGAATCAAAATAACAAGATCACAACTTTTATCAATCAATCCACCTTTAAAATATTAAGAAATAGTTCTTTTTTTTCCTTCTTTCTCAGCATGCCATAGCAAACAATCCGAAGAAGAACAAGAAGGTTAACATATATGAAGAAAAGGAGAGTTGAGAAGAGGCAGAGAAGTAGACAAGGAAGAAGAACAACAACATGAAGAATAGGAGGAATAAAGCAGCTTTACATCCGAGAAAGACGAGGAGTAAGTGAACATGTATGAATGAACATTACCAATGCAATCCTGGTTGTCAGTCCAGTCAATGCGCTTCACGTTCAGCCCTTCCTTCTCATACAGAGCTTGTTCCTGAAATAAAGAGCATGAGAAAGTCAAGTCCAATCCAACTCAATACAACCAATTCATCATCTATTTGCACAGTGCACAACTCCAAGATGTGAGCACAAGCTTGAGGCACTATCAACAGCACAAATACTGGCATCAAAATTTGAATCCTAACTGTTGCACACATATCCAAAAGCCTGAAATAAAAAAAAACACAATAAATTCATACTCTCATACCTAATATTTATAAAAATAATATATACGTATCTAAATTAAAAAATCGATTAATTCATATGCAGCGGATGTAAAAAAAAGAAAAAAGAAAAAATAAATGGTACACACACAGCGCGATCCACATACCTCTTTTAGGATCCTTTCGTTGAAGAACTGTTGCAGCTTTTCGTTACAGTAGTTGATGCAGAACTGTTCAAAGCTGTTCACTTGGAAATATTCTGAAAACAAATGCATAACCATTAAAAAAAAGAATCAAATCATCCTATACATATGTCTCTTAAATCTATAAATTGATAGGATATACTTCATAGTTTATAGGGCTATGGGTCAATACCACGTCTTGTCACTATGTGCCGTAAATATAATCAAAACGAAATGTATCCAAACTTTCTCATTGATCATTCATCAGCATGTCACATTTTCTACCTTTCATCCGGCCCTTTCACCTCCCCTAGAGCTGTGTCCAAGGCAAACTGGCAATGACAATCTGACACCACACTCAATAACATTATCTAACTAGATTTATACTGTGCTTTTTTTCAAATTTAGGGTTTTAGAAGAAGGAAAAAACTCACCAAATCCTGCAATGTCGAGGATGCCAATGTAGGAGGCAGAAGCACCAAAAGGAATGGCACTGTTGACCGCTTCTACAATGTAGTCAAATATGCGTCCATACACAGCCTTAGCCAAGGCGTCTCTTGCGCTTGACGCTTCTCCTGCTTTCAAAGGGACCCTTAGTGATCAAAGCAATCAAAAAGTGATGAGCAGAATTTGTATTAAGTAGAGTACTGAGCTACTTTATAATACAAGCTAAAAGCAAACGTCATGAAAAAACAAAATTCAAATTTTGTCTGAGCAGCCAGAAGTCACACAAGCAAATGCAGGAAAATGCACACAATAGACAAACTAAAAAAATGCGTCCAGTAACAGTGAATCTCTGAGAAGAAAATAAGTCATGTTCAATGTGCATTTTAGTGTCTCAAGTCATAGCAATAAGCTCTTTGGCCTATGTCTGGTTTGATCAAATAGATCCCATATTGCTGATGACTTCATTCAGGCATTATCAACTGTATGTCCTATGTAAAAATAAAGAAAAGAAGAATTAATGAAAGCTCACTTGATGGCTGTGCCTTTGACACCACCCCTGGCAGCCTGCATGACTCGAGAGACGAGTGAGTCACGCAGTTCCTCACGATCCACACCCAGCAGTGCTGCAGCCGTACCCAAAGATTCCTCCGCACCTGGCACCACCTTGCACCCACCTGTATGCAGTGATAGCCACTGATTAGTAAAATCAGTATGCTACTGTAAAAAATCAGCATCTTTACTCCACATATTGATTGTTATTCCAAAGATCTTATGTCCACTGCGCAAAATAAATGAATTTAAGTTAATTGATAAACAAATGTGGCAGTTGCCCTGCTCCATCAATACTCCTCTTCAAAACAAAAATCCATGCCATCTTACCAGAGTACAAAGTTGTGTGTGCGAAAGAAAGAAAGAAAGAAAGAAATAAAGAGAGAAAGAGAGAGAGAGAGAGAGAGAGAGAGAGAGAGAGAGAGAGAGAGAGAGAGAGAGAGAGAGCATGATTATAGAAGGAGGATCAATGAGTCTGTTCATTCAGAAACATAACTGTACAAAAAATGTTACAAATGATAATGGGGAAGAAAGAAAAAAAGCGTGGTGAAGCATGCCTTTGGAGCTGTCATCCTCTTCAAATGCGACGTTGCCAAGATGGAGAACGGCGGCTACCAACATAAAGATGGCCAATTTGTCGGCAGCGCTCACTCCCATCTTGGTCATGGCTTCATCGCATACCCGGAAGTCTCGCACATCATCTAGCACTGGGTCGGTCAGGCTGCCCAGCTTCAGGTACTGATGTGCACAGAGAGAGAAAGAAATAGACACACTGTTAAATGGAAAAAAAGCTTAGATATTGTACTAGAACATCCTTATTAAAGTCTATACAACATACAAGTCAAAGTGGACTAAAACACCTTGATATTGAAAGGGGTGTGTGAGTATGTGTGGGCACACTTACACGGTGTTATCTGGACAAATCAGTGAACATCTACATAAGGTGTTTTGACACACCTACTTGTTTTGACGTCAGAACAATGATCCGTTAGGGTAAGGGCAGGGTTAGGGTTAGGGTTAGTGTTTGAACATTTAAAAGTACTTAAAAAGGCAGACGAAATATGACCCATTGTCAGCACAACGTATGTGGCGTTTCGGGAAAGTCATGATAATACTGTGTAACCTTGGCTATGTGTATGTGGGTGTGGGTGTGTACGTTTGTTAAAATATTCGACTTTGTTTAGGTACTATTGTTGTCTAGGTACTGAGATGCATTGTGAAAAACCAGTATTAACATGCACTGAGACGAAAATGAGACAACTGTTAATCTCTAAACTTCCGTAGGTACTGAAATGCAGAGAGAGTAAGAACAGGATATTGTTAAATGCTTCTGACTTGAAAAGGTTAGGGTATACTGGCATTGATGTCCAGTTAAGAGATATTGTGCGTGTGTGTGTGCACGTGTGTGTGTTTGTGTGTGTGTGAGAGAGAGCAGAAAAGGTTAGAGATTTTGTGTGTGTGTGCATAAGTGTGTGAGAGATAGAGAGATGGGGAGAGGAGAGAGAGAGAAAGAGAATAGTATGGTTGTAATGAAGGTGTGAATGATTTGTGGGGTATAGATGCTACTTTGTTGATGTAGGGGTAAAATGATGGTCAAAGTGATGGCAAAGAAAATATACCAAGTAATTATTCACTAACAAGATGGAAACTTGCATTTTAAAAAACACCGGCTGTGGCAATTAAGCAAAAACAAACAGAGATTTAAAAATAATTACATCTGATGTGGCGATAAAGTAAAAACAATTTAAAAACATGTTTGGTCGGAAAATGTGTAAAATTTAAAATGTCAGCAATCCACCCAGCCTGAATGCATTTACTAAAAAATACTATCTACAACATTCAACAACCCCCCCTTTCCCCACCTCCACCTCAAACATTAAATAAAAGCAACAACATGACAAGAAATGCTCACACACAACACATTACACTGAAAGCTATTCTATTAGCAAATCGTAAGACAACACATGGTTTCATAAAATCAGAAACAGAAATACCTGATTCATATTTCTTCCTTTTTACACATAACCCAGTCCACTTATTTTTTTGTTTAAAATGCGTTGCTCTAGCAAAACAAGATGCAAAAACAACAACAAAAAATTTTATTTCAAAAATAAATTCAAGTGTCAATAAAAATATAAATGGGCTCATTCACAAACACTGAATGATTGCCGTTGAGAACCGGTATACTAAAAATCATCAAAATCTGACCAGTGATTTTTGACATAATGGAGCAAAAAGTGTTTAGCAAGGAATTAAATCCAGCAAATACAATGGTACCGAAGGCTGGCTACTAACATAGGTAATGTTCCTATGACGTTGGGTCAACATCCACTTAGTGATTTTTGACCGACGGCGTGCAACATTATGGATTGAAAACTACCCGACAGAGAGACCAACCAACACTGGGCTCGTTCTGATTCCTGAGTATTCGAAGGTGTTTCCACATATGTTTGGAAGTACAACAACAACAACAACAAAAACATCCCCAACAACCACCCACGTTATAACATAACACAGGGGACACAAACAGCTTGTTAATAATAACATTAACCTGGAGATTAAAATATTTTTAAAAAAGAGCACCGAAGGGAAAAAAGAGACAGAAGAGAGGAAAACACGCGCGTTAACATTCATGATTGCAAACATTAACCACCCCCTCCCCAACTCCACAAATATACACACCTATTCAGTATTCAATCCCAAAGTGGTGAAAAAAAGTTTAACATCCCATACTTATTCCCTATCCTATCCTGTAACTCTAAAATCGTTGGGGCACCACAGATGACCATTTAACAAGTGTATTCCATCTTTCTCTGTCCTCAGCAACCCTCATGGCTTCGCTCAGTGTCAAGACAGTCCATTCTCGAATGCTGTCCACCCACCTCTTTTTCTTTCTCCCTCTTCTTCTGCCTCATTGCACTGTGGCTTGCAGGATAGTCTTTGCCAGGCCTGATGCTCTAGTGACATAGCCATACCATCGGAGTTTCCGTTTCTTCACCACTGTGAGCATGTCATCGTATTGTCCAATGGCTTGTGTGATGGTCTGTCGGACTTCGTAGCTGATGATGTGCTGGGTATAGGAAATGCCCAGAAGTCTTCTGTAGCACCTCATCTCCATGCTTTGTATTCTTCGTTGTAGGTCTGCTGTGAGGGTCCATGTTTCACAAGCGTATAGGAAGATGGAGATGACAAGGGAGCGCAGCAGCCTTAACTTGGAATGTAGACCGATTGTCCTGTATTTCCAAATGGGCTTCAACCTTGTCAGGGCAGCAGTTTGTGCGATCCTGGAGAGGATTTCCTGTCAGGACCCACAGTCTTATACAATGGCTCCTAAATATTTGAAGGTATGTACTGTGTTGAGGGATTGGTCTTGGACTTTGATATCTGTGTTGATGCCATTGGTGTTGTTGGTCATCATTTTGGTCTTCTCTGCACTTATTTCCATTCCAAAGGCTCTGGAGATGGTGTCAAGCCGCTGTACCAGCTGTTCAAGTTCTTGTTCCTCTCCAGCCAATCCATCAATGTCATCCTCAAAACGGAGGTTGGAGATTGCTTTACCCCATATACTGACTAATTTAGTAGTCATAAACTAATTAATTATAATTTAAAAACCACAACAAAAACAACATAAAACATCTCCGTATATACAGGTGCTCAACAACAAACAAGGGTAACAACATTACTACCACACCTCTGCACATGACAACTCTGCTCTCATTGTTTTATCAGGAATATAATACAATAAAACAGAAAATTGATGGATTGACAAGACCTTGTAGCATATAGAACAAATATCCATGCTATAATATATGAAGCTCAATGAGGTGGAAGTTTGGTGAAATCTAAATAAAAAAAAAGCCACCGCTCACAATCTGCAGGCACCCATCTGAACTAAAACATGCATGTCCCATTCAATGCAGTGCCAAATTTGCATGAAAAGGCAAGGTCTGAAATCACCGTTGTGCATTTTTAAAAAAAAGTATCTAAACTACATTTCTACAGCTTGTTCACAACTCAGCATCAAACATGTACAAATCTGCCATTCTGCAAGCAATGTAACACAGCATTTCTTGTCCCCTCAATCACCCAAATCAAGCAATGGTGAGAAAATAAATAAACTGTAACTCAAAATATGCACTCACCAAATGACATCCACAACAGATTTTGTGAAGAAAAATAATACATGTACATGACCAGGAATCAAATTTGTGTAATATGAGAATGTAGCTATGAATAAAGTACAAATAATTTTAAAAATATGTTTCACTTCTATATAAAATAACTGAAAAACAAACAAAATAATAAATGAAAGTAAAACGAACATTTATATGGATGATGAGAGTAAACCTAGAAAGGTATGAAGGAGATAAGAGTAATGGCCCAAATAAAAATAGCGAATCTTAACTTGGATCAGAATTATTCAGATAGAGGGCATTCATAATTATGAACAATCTCTCAGAACTAAAGCATTCTAGTTGACATTTTCATTTTAATTCTACTCTAAAATTTCTTGACAGGGAAGTAGGTATGTGGATGTCAAGTAAACAAGCTAGACACCAAAGGGAAGCAGAAACACTGAGAATTGCAGAAATAAAACAGGTTCTATAAAACTGTCAATCATAGGGATGGCTCATAATGGGGATCTATAAAGTTATCTGCATCAAAAGGAACATGCCATCATGCATTCAGATTTGCAAGAAAAGGGGCAAAACAACAAATCAAAGGAATAGCAAGTTCAAATGTAGGAGTAGATAACTTTTATCTGCATCAAAAAGATCAAGCTATTATACTTTTTTTTTTAAAAGCAACCAAAGGGTAAAACTGCAACTCATAGGGTTGAGCAATAAACTCATAATCGGGTACACATGTATCTGAAAAATTGAAGGAATGAGCAAAGCTTCATTTTAGGGTAGATAAATTCTTTTTTTTTTTAAATCATGCTTTAATCTATTAATTTAAGCAAACAAAACATGGAATTGTAAATGTAATAATGCCAGGATAATACTTAAATAACATGAAAGGAACAACATGGCTTACCTGCTGACTTTTCCTATTCTGTCCCAGATCTTTTTCCGTTTTGCGGGAGACAAAGAACTGGGTGTTGCCTTTCTTCAAATACTACAACAACAGACAGAACAGCACAACGCGACACTTAGACACAAGTGCACAACAACATCAGTGAAACAAGTTACCAAAGCGGTGAAATGCCCATCATAACAGATACAATATTATAGTTTAAACACACAATATTTATTTGAACTCTGAGAAGAAATTTTCATCAAGTCTCGACTGAAAGCATTCATAATTATATTGACTGCAAACGAAGTGAAAACAAAAACTCCATAAATTCATCAAAGTATTGAAAACTTAATTACTTCACTTGAAGATTCTTTATCAGTTCAAAAACTAAGAGGATTTTGTGTGTGCACCTTTTATATCTTTTGTTTTTCCTGGTGAACATAATGATATTGCAATTTCTCTAGAATAATATTAATTAATAAATGGAACAGAAAAGTGAAATATCAAACACACAAAAACAAATCCAACTGATAATAAAAAGTGTCAGACCACAACAGAAGAAACAACAAAAGCATGCCAGCAGACAACCCTAACCCCAATAAGTTAGTTTTAGGAACTATTTAGTTTGGTTTTTTTATTTGGGGGACAACAGGCCACAATTTTCCGGTACACTAATATGTAAGAAAAGTAACTTGTATGCTGAAATCTATTCTTCAGTTACTGTTTTTTTTTTAAGGGACCAATAGCAGGCACTCTTCAGATCTTTGTAACTCTTCTTTCCAGCTCTCTCGAAAGACATCTCCTGCTTGGCCTGGATTTGGCAATGAGTAGAGCTTCACATGTTGTGCAAAAACAAAATGTATACCCTTTATTGCCTGCCACAAGACTTGGCCACTTTTCTGTGTAGTCCTGTTTAAACTTTTGAATCTGTTGCTCATTTTTCTAAATAACTTTTGGAGGTGTTCTTCCACAGACACAGGGTGTTTCGGCGTTTTGTAGCCACCATCTTCAGCACTAGTAGGTCTACTCTGGAAGTTCAGAACTCGCATGCACGCTAACTTGGATTAACTTCCACAAAGGTGGGAAACCACTTCTCGGCAAACCGATAGGAAAATGTGCTGTCAGTGCTCCGACTGACAGGCAAAATCAGTGACTTTCGTTTTTAATTTGGGGGTAAATTTGCTGATGGGAACGGGACAATAGAATCCGTATTTTCAGAACGTTCAGTTTATTTTATTGATTTTCTATAATAAATATGGCTGTACCATAACGATAGGCATGTCTGCGCCAGCCAAAAAACTAGAGCATGGTGTGCAATTTGCATTTCTGCAATGGAATTCTTCCATCATAAATCAATTAACAAATTCAAAGGAAGAAGCAAAGTAAAAAAATCAAACAAGATCAAACTGAACATGACCACTGAATTTAACGGCAATCAAAATCTAACTAATTCATATCAACTTGCCGACAACCCTTTAAGTCATATAACTGGAGTTCCTGTCAGTCCTTTAGGCTCACGTGACCTGTACATGAGAATAATGGCTTATTGGCCAGCATTGACACCTGTAAGTCTTACCATGTGGTCAAGATTTTTTTCTTCTCCAATAATTGTATTTCCCTGTTCTAAAGTAATCATTTTAATGTTGATGATAGCTAAGGGTGGAAAACCTAGAGGATGGAGGAAGGACTTTCCCATTAATACTCTTTGAGAGAGAAAGAGGATAGGGCACAATAGGAGAAAAGGCGGAGGGGGGAAATGAAGAAATCCTTACTTGGAACTGGTCAGGCGGCGCCAGCTTCAGCTTCTGGCGAAGGTCCTCAGGCGCTCCAGCACAGAGGCGGTAGAAGATGTGGTAGTTCCGTTCGTCTTTGCTCTGCGTGCATATCCTCGACTTCTCCAGCAGGTAGTGGGAGATAAACCCACCACACACCATGTTCTGAAAACCAGCAAAATCAACTAACAAATACAAACTAAATGAACTTTCAAATGATATCAATCATTCAACAACATGTTCTGAAATCAAGCAAACAAACAAGTTCAGTGAAACTGATCATGATCAACTGTATCAATCAACATACTAACTAACTAGGATTTTATTTAAAATAAGTAGTTAAAAATACATCTGTTTTTCTTGTCGCTTACATTATAATTCCTTTAAAAGACAAAATATCACTATGCTACATTCAACATTACATTTTGTTACTACACTTGAGTGAGTGAACATGCAACTGTTGTAACTAAGCCGTTAAAATTGTAGACAAAGTTAACAATTTTTACAAACTTATTTAGTCAGAAGAGGGTTTTGGGATCACCTGATCAAGGGTAGCTCTTATAGCAAAATCTTATATACATGCATTCTTTTGACAGAGAAATGCAATCATCATGTACGCCAGAGGCAAAACTGAAAATACTAGCACAACCTCTGACCTACTTAATTAATGTACTTCTATTTTAGTTGCATATGATTGAGTGGATTTTCCACACTCATCAACTTCATTCACTTTAACCTGTGATCAATTTGCCCCAGATAATGATAACAAGATATACAATATGTTTTAAATAACCAACTTAAATACTGATTAGAAGATTTCAAAACAAAACAAAAAAAATTTATTTTATATAAGAAATGTGATGTAAAGATTATAACAAAATGATGGACACAAAGTATATTAATGTATAGCAACAGAATATGAAGTATTAAGCTGCTATCTATGAACTAGCAATAACAAACAACATAACCAGAGACAAAGAAAAACAACAGAAATTTCATTTTTTTACACTAGGCATAATTGATTTACTTAGGAGAAAGCGCTATATAAATACACATATTATGATTATTATTGTAAAGTTCAGTATAGCCAAATAAATGCATAGAAATTCGGTCTGCAAAATCAGATATAATTACATGATTTTAATGTGTCAATTATACCTTTAAATATATAGGCATAATTTAATAATTTATGAAGGACTAGTGGTTTTTGTACCCTGGCAAGCCAGGGTACACAGGTTGCTGTTTAAAATGTAGACAGAGAGACAACTGTTGTCTGCGAGTTTCATTTGGACGATGATACCTCCCCATATCCCCCTTGATACCTCACCATACCCCCCCCCCTCCGATATCTCTATCCCCCCCCCATGATGCCTCATCATACCCCCTTGATACCTCCCCGAACCCACTTGATACCTCCCCATAACCCCTTGATACCTTTCGTACCCCCCTTGTAACCTACCTGTACCCTCCTTGATACTTCCCCGTTGATCGTTTCGCAGGTATGGATGAAAGGAATCGACCATCACCATACCCCCTTAAATATACCCGTATCCCCGTTATGCCTACCCATGCCCCTTTAAACCTACCCGTAGCCCCCTTTTACCTACACGTACCACCCCATCCCGATCCTTGATAATAATAATAATAATAATAATAATAATAATAATAATAATAATAATAGTGAATAATACAAATAGAAATCATAAAAAACACTAAGGTTTTAAAATAAAATTTGATATAAGATATCATAATTATAATAATAATAATAATTATTATTAGTTTATATATTAGTTTATAAATAATAATAATAATAATAAAAATAATAATAATAATAATAATGTACCAACCCATCCCGATCCTTGGTAATAATAATAATAATAATAATAATAATAATAATAATAATAATAATGAATATAGAATAATACAAATAGAAATCATAAACACCAAGGTTTTAAAAGAAAATTTGATATAAGATATAATATTATAAATAATAATAATAATAGTAATAATAATAATAATAATAATAATAATAATAATAATAATAATAATAATAATGGTAAAAAGCCTAAATTAAAAAGAAAAATATCCATATTGTAGTGGGAAAAAAAAAAACATAAAAAAAAAATATCGCCCGCGTCGGAATCGAACTTGGGTCACCCTATACGGTAGGCGAAAGTGTTACCAACTGAGCTATCAATGCTTCGTACACAAACTATAAATTTTTTGGTCTATATGGGAAAACATGCTGAAACCTCAATTTGATTTTTAATGGAAGCGCGCGGAATGAGGCTATTGCAGTTTGTGGACATTTTGTTTATTTATTTATCTCAGAAACGGTTAAACATTCGGTAAGGAAATGTCGGCTATAACGATTTCGCTGGTTTTGAGCACACAGCAGGCCGATTCCCAGCGGCCAGCACCTGGCCAGATCAGCGTCCATACCGGACAAACTTTATAGTAGTGGCGAAGAAGGACTTCCGGCTAAGCAATTTATATATATAGATTTGTGTGCATACAAGTACACACAAATGCAACATTAGTGAAGCAGCCTGAAAAGAAATTCAGATTATAAAGAAATACAAATATTTTAAAAAGCACCATGGTCTTTATTATAAAGCATATTAAAAGTAAACAAAGTTTTGATGAGAAGACATGGAAAAGAATAAAAAATAAATTTGAGATTGCTTGCTATAACCGTTTACAAGGTTTGTACAAATACAAGGAATAATAAACTCGTGGTCCTCAGTTCAAGGAAATAGTTGATAGTGTTGTGTTATCAGCAACAGATTGCACATAATTTCAGGTACGTTACTGTAATGTTATACATGATTAAATTTCTGCACAGCAAAGAAGACCTTGTATAATACTGCCAATCATCTCATATTTTGTCCTAGTTGAATAAATTGACAGTTCCATTACACAGAAGCCACGCCACAGATACAGAACATTCTCACATGCTCAAAGTGTAACAATTTGTTTCTTCTTCTATACAGCAAACATAATGGCAGAATAGTTGCAGAATTTTCACGCACAATAATATTCTGGTACACACAGTTGAAGCTATACTTTAATTGAAGAGATACAAATATACTACTCCATCCTTATTATTCTAACCCTCCCCATCCCTCACCACCACCAACCATTTTAAGCAGTGTATAAAGTCTGTTAACATTCACAGAAATGTGTATGTATGTGTATAGAGATTTTACAATGTTATGTGACAAATTTTCCATATATATCTTAATTTTTTTTTTCCTATCAAAAAATGGTTAAACGATCATCTGCGGTGCCCCTACGACCTCTGAGTTACGGGATAGGATAGTATCTTAATTATTTACCATCCCCCCAAAATGTGTGCATGCTTATTTCATTATAGATCAAACCTAATAGTAATATCCCATCGAGTAAAGTGAAGTTCTCTTGTAAAGTAAAATTATATTTAAGACAGTCACCTCTGTTGTGTGGATGTGTGTACAACTGTGTTCTAACATTAGAACATAATTTCTGTGTGTGTGTGTGGGCACGCGCGCATTAATTTAGCTATAAATAATATTCTTATTAACATTATCAAATGATGTGTATCTCAGTCTGCTCCATTTATATAGTTTAAAAATGGGGTGGAAGTTTAATCTAGTCATTGAATTTGTCTTGAGGAAGGTTTCAATACCAAAATATTTACTTTTAAAACCAACTTCTTGCTCGAGTGTTTGACGTTTTATTTTTATGTTCTCATTTTTTTTATCTTGAACATTTTTCTGTGAGATATCTGGTTGCCACATGGCCAAATAAACTATTAATACTGGCTGGCAGGTTCACAATGTGCTTTCATATTATCACATCCACAGTCTCACAATACAGTGCTTTCAAAACTACCCATCCTGGCATTCGCAGTTTCACAATGTTCTTTCATAGTAATTACCATAAATGGCGCACACAGTTTCACAATGTGCTTCATAAGTAACAAAGGTTATTTGCTAAGTCAAGCATGCTACCTGAAAAAAAAGAGCACAAAAGAACTTGCTGATTACGTTGCTAATACAGATAAAGTTTTCTCCTCTATACTTACTGATGCAGCTGCCTGTACACCAGTATGGTCAATTAACACATTTTTTAAAAACAAATCAGTGCAAATAAAAACAAACGAAGAAAAAAAAAAATGATCAAATTAAAATGTGCTAAAAGAAAGAGATAAAACAAACAAACATGACATAGCGAATAGAAGAGTAACGAAACAAGCACACAAACAAAAGAACATCAGGACATTGTGAATGGAAAACAAATGTGGCAAAATTTCTAAATGGCAAACAAATATGGTGCAACTTTTACCTATAACTTTGTACAGTCTAAGTATTGCTATTCTACTTCTCAAGACAAAATGATTTGAAAAAGGAATATAAAAATTGCCTGTTTCAACAGTCCACAACATTACTACTCCACTTCTCAAGACAAAATTACTTGCGAAAGGAACATATGAACTGACACATATCATATACACACACAAAAAAAGAGTATCTAGGCAATGTAAAACAAACTATCACGAACATACACACACAAACGCCTTCAAAACCCTTAACACGCAAAATTACATTTAATCATGTGAATACATAACTGCTGGTGTGCTCTTTCTAAAAATGTATAGTAAAGTGCAATCACTGCCCATCACCTCCTTATTTAATGTAATATGGGAGACTAACATGGCACGGAACGCAAGTGTAAAACAGCAGATGCAGGAGCTGCTAATAGAGTAAGAATATCCTGCAGGGTATTTTGTTACACCTCAAATTGTCTTACTTATTGTGCACATTTCCTCTCCCCCTTTCCTGCCACCCCCTCCCCTACCTCAACTAATAAACCAACATAGTTACGTTACAACTACGCTGTGCCAGACTGTGCTACAGACTCTGATCGAAGCCACCATCACATTCACTCTAGACACAAAAGTATAATAATCAGAAACAAACCTTATTGTCGAAGTGGATTTCCACAAACTTGCCAAAGCGACTACTGTTGTTGTTTCTGACTGTCTTGGCATTACCGAACGCTTCCAGCAATGGGTTGGCTAAATAACAAAACGAAAGTTAAATGAGCACACTCAAATGTGAACTAAAAAACTTAATGCTTCCAAATACCTTCGCTCCCCACCCCGTTCCTACCCCCTCCCAAAAATTTTCTAAAGCAAACGGATTTGCTGCAAACAAAAATGAAGCGAGCAAAAGCAGATAATATGAAGAAAATGCACAATAATGTCAGTAAAGACACATTTTATGTGCTTAAAAGTTTATACATAGTTCTAATATTTGCAGTTTCATAAAGAACTGACAGGTAAACAAACTCAACAAATAACAATGATAAAACAAGAGCCACATATCACTTTTATAACACTCAATATCCTGAAAACAAGGGACTTAAATTATAATATTCAATGCGAGCACTCCACAAAACTGCGCCTCTTACATTCCAAGATGCGCTGCTCAATGGGTCCGCTGTTGGTACCCCAGTTCTCCGTCAAATATCGAAGGATGTACTTGGTACTCTCAGTCTTTCCAGCTCCTGATTCTCCACTGACGATGATGGACTGGCTCTGTTTGGTCACCTTCATGTCACGGAAAGCTTTGTCAGCTGGGGATACAGAAGAACATTTATCTTTTTTTTTTCGATTTGTTTATAGCTCAGCCTACAACAAAAGACAACATCAAGGCTGTAAAGAAAAGCAAGTCATAATTTTAACAGAAAATCAATAGCTATGGCTACAGGGAAAAAAAAATACATGCCATTACTGAAATATGACTTTTACAGTTTTATGGGTACCTCAGGAAACATTTTAGAATGAGAAGTTGGGGATTGGGATACATGCTGTAGCCAAATTGAGACAGAAAATAACACATAATTTATCTAGGCAGAACACCCGACAATGCTTCACACACTAGCACCCTGGTAACGCTTTCATACTGTACCTTTCTGATAAGCACAACCAGAAAACATTCTGCCCATTAACAGTATGGAGTACAAAACTAAACCGTAAATAATACTAGAACAAGACAGTCAAAACAACAGTTATTTCAACAACATAACTGGCTACTAAATGAAATATTTAGATAAAAGAAAGACAATGCATAAACTAAACGAATGAAATTAATTAACATTGAAGTTTAACGTCCACACCCCCCATTGGTAATACAGCAGACAGAGCTCTCTACATAATATGATTAACACCTAAAACAAATTCACTTAGACACATGGTACATGCATGTAAAGATTCTCAGACTGCGCCGTCACTAATAAACTGGTTTTCATATGCAATTACATGCAAACATTACTGCAAATACTAACAGCAATCCACTCAATAAACACATAGGTCAGACATAGCTAATGTAATAAATCTAATTACCTTTATACAGTTGAAAAAAAGAATAATTAAGAGCTACAATCTAATACATCATCCATGCCAGCTCAAATATGCAAAAGGAGATCCATAATTTGGCATAAATATTATTGCTTCATTTATATCACATAAATAATTAAAATCAAATGGCAAATCAAAAAGGTAGTAAAACTATGATACCAGTAACAGTCTTCCATTAAACATAGAAATGATCATGCTCACCAATAGCATACACATGCGGAGGGAGAGTGCCCAGAGACTTCCCCTGGTACTTTCTGATGGTGGCGGAAGAGTATAGATCAGGGATCTCATAATACGGGTTGATGGCAATCAGAATGTTGGCTGTGAACGTCTGCCAGGGTTAAAGGTCAACTTCAGGTTAATAATGAACTACACCAAAAAGTCAGTCCAAGCAAACAATAACTTCTCTCACGTCTGAAATAACACATGACAACATAGACCTTTCAGTTAAAAATAAAAAGTAAAATGTAATTCAGGATACAACAAAACACAGGCAAATCAGCCATGAATCACATTGTTAGTGCTCACAGCAATAATACTTGAATAATAATTATGTTATTGCATGCTTCGTGAGGTGATGCACATGCATAAAAAGTCCACACAATGAAGTTTGATTTAACTCAACAATTCATCAACATAAAAGCAACAACAACAACAACAAAAACCATGCAATATTCTAAATTCTATTGTCCACAGAAACTACATCGTTTGTTTAAACAATCACAACTAAACATCAATGTTCTTGGGCAAATTTATCAGTATGAACTTTATTAATATAAAAATGACACTCTTCAAAAACATGCACATCAAAAATAACTCAATAACTTCAACAAAGTTGCTAAAAACTCGATGAATGTTCCCACTGAAGATTTCCAATCAGAAGTTGAAAGTACATGTATCACAAAACTGTTGATGAACATTACACTTTTCAAAACTGTGTGCATCAAAACAAACTCAATGACTTAAAAAAAGTTAACAAGGTAAGATGAAGGTGACTGCTGGAGCCTTGAAGTAAAATGTTAAAATCCTGAGGTGGCAAAAAGGTCCAATGGAGTAAGAGGCAGCAAATAAAGTCTTAGAAGTTGAATCTGAAGAGCCTAAGACTTGACACACTGCCTCATTTTACTTCATTGGACCTTTTTGCCAAGATTTTAACATTCAAAAAAGTTGTTGATCAAACACACTTATGACCAAGAAATTAACATTCTAGTGGGTATATACACAATGGTAAAAACTCACATAGATCTGATTTTTCATGTAGCGTATTCGGATGTTGTTGAGCAGCGTGGCTTCATTGAGGTACATCAAGGCACCTGAGATGAAGAAATATAACATTTATAAAGTTACCTTGTGATGATGCGCACCTATTCCATTGGATGAGAGCATAAACCGAGCTCTAGTCTGTGCACACATGCATCCCATTGCATGGAGTTTAACTCTACGCTAATACCCTGTGTAACGCCACCAGGAGGTGGGGGAGAGGAGTAAGGGGGGGGGGGGTCAACCCGCCTCGCTACATGCTCTACATAGTGGCCCGGACATGCGCAGTTGGTCACAGGAAGCTGGTCGATCTACCGCATGCTTTGCTTACTCTTTTTAGCAAGGAAATCTTTATTTTTCACGATGAGTCATGACACGGATTTTTGGAGAGAGTTGCTAGATAATGGTACCAGTGATAACAAAGTTGTTGAGGGGGTTTACTGTCGAAGAAGTGTCAGAATCTAAGCTAAGAAGGATTAAAAAAAAAAAAAAAAAAAAAGATTGCAAAGTTCATCAGGCTATCAGTGACTTAAAAATAAACTTGGATATCAACATCAACTGCAACAGCCACACCATCACAACCACCAAAGTAAACTGGACACTTTATTTCAAACTTTCCATGTACCTTATTCAATTCTACGCAAGCATACAAAATGTTATGCATATTCCATCAACATTTGTATTTTTTTATGATTTTTAAAAGTCAACTGGTGCATACATTGGTCTTTTCCAAAACATTACTTGGTGTAGAACAGTATGTGATTACCTAATTACTTAGTAATAGAAGAGTTAAAGATCCTGATGCTCATGTCATAAACTGGTGATTGCCGGCTAAACAAATA
Source organism: Oncomelania hupensis (assembly GCA_036898135.1). NCBI lineage: Eukaryota > Metazoa > Mollusca > Gastropoda > Littorinimorpha > Pomatiopsidae > Oncomelania > Oncomelania hupensis. Next base: position 34,424,179 of record CM072515.1, read on the forward strand.
CACCCAGCACGCACTAGGTCCCTTCTCCCCATCGCTAGTCGCTCAGAATTGTGCTCAGTTGTCTAGGAGTCAGACTATGTGCCTAAAGGTCGTAGGTGGGAACCTCGGGCAGCTTGAGTGAGATCCTGTATCGGCCAGCACTTTGAGCAGCTCTTGAGCTGGAAAAATGCTATATGAGGATTAAATAAATAAATAGAAGTGGTTGAACACACTCAGCTTCTTATATTTTATCCCTTCAATTAAAATAATAACATGAATATGTTATACAAACTTAAAAAGTTATTTTAATTTATGGAAGCAGAGCAAGAGCTTTGAGTAAAGACAAATCCTAGAGTCCTTGAATACCACAATATGCTAAATTCGATGAACAGGCATATAGCTTATCCCATATTCAGCTCAAAATAATAAGCTATTGCCAGGCACTTTCACATCCATTGTTGCTGCTTAGGCCTTTATTAATAATTTAATACTGTTAAAAAGAAACAATCCATGAAGTAAACACAAAAATACACACACCCATAAATGTGCACACACCCACACACAAGCACGCACTTACAGTTGTCTTCGGTGTCCTTGTTATCATACTCTTCTGCTGGAAATGTTCTGTCATACAGCGAGTTGATGGTCTGCACAATAATAAAACAATGTACACTACAATTATGAACCAAAGGCCAATGAATTTATGTTATAAATAAATAAATAAAATTAAATGATTAAAATGAAATGAACAGAGGTGCCAACCCCCTAAACTTCTTGTCAGTATTTCCGGACCCGTTTGTCAGTATTTTTTAACACTTGTCAGTATTTTTTTTTCTCGCAAAACCCAGCCTATGATACTATAAAGTAACGACAAGCTTCCCTCTGAAACAGCAGGCTATTTTCAGTCCTTTAAAATCACGATGAAAATCAGCTTGTTGAACACCACACTTGTTTTACTCTAAAATCACCATGAAAATCAGCTTGTTGAACACAGTGAGTGCAGGAGTACTATTCTGAGACCAGAATCCGGTACAGAAGCACCGCTGGCAAAAAGAAACGATCGGCAACTTCTCCGTATTTTTATAAAAGCTACCGTATTTCCGTATTTAATTCACTTCGCCGGAATTAAATACGGTCAATCCGTACTGGTTGGCACCTCTGAATGAATGAACACATTTATATATAAATAAATTTTAAATAATTAAAAAAAAAACATTTTGACAAAACGACAAATGCAACTAACCCCTAAAAATCAAGCATGAAACTGAAATAGTTTCCGATGAACAATTTGCATCTATAAAATAACTAAAATGATCTGTAGATTACAGTTGAATTGCGATTTTCTCTAACATTGATTGTAGCAGATTGATTCTTCATTTAGTGTTCTTCCAATCTGCAACCACAATCTGATTTGGGAATCACGGACATTGCATGTTCAATGAATGTTCAAAGTCTCTTACAGTGCCTGGTGCATCATAGGGTTCCACAGTGATGCAGTCCGCACCAATGTCCACGATTCGACCCAGCTTGAAGCCGTCTGTGGCGTAGGGCACCCACACCTTCTTCCCCCCATCCATGGCTGCAGTTGACTATCTGCACAGCTACTAACCTGCAACAAAAACAACACCCACTATTGTTTATTATATCCTACCAGTCCCTATGAACAATCAAAAAGTTGCAAAGATGCATTCTTTGGCTTTACTGTACAGGTTACACACAAATGAACAATTTAGAGCGATTTTTACAAAATCATCTCATAATTAATAATTATATGAACTAGTATTAAATAAGCATATTCATAATTTACAATAATCATTTAAAATATTAGAACAGTAGACAGGTATAGCTCAAACACATTACAATCTATTCTTGACTGCTATTACTATCATGCAGACACCTTTAGCGGATATCATGATTACCAAATCCCCATTATCTCTGATCATGAGCTGTGGGTTACTTTCACAGGTAGCTACACTGTTTAATATACTAGCTTTAAGGTGTGTGAGTTGCAAATCTCTATGCAAACCTACTCAGTTCAATAACTGCAAACAGACCAATTAGCCACGATAAGACGATAAGACTAACAGCTGGAATTTGTTGATGAACTTGTTCACTATGATAGCATGATCTTTCACAAACATGTGATTCTAGCAATGCTAAAAAATGAAGTACTAATCTAGCGAGAAATGATGTTGTATACATGTACATGTACATTACAATGGACATTATTCATTAATGCATGGCTAACTTCTGTGCTGTAGTGTATGGCTATTGATTACCAATTCATGACTGAATAATAGATTAGGCCATGCGTAAGGGTAAGACATGATCACCATTTCTTAGTCTCTACAATGAGCATACAATGCGACATTGAGATGTTTACAAAATATACAAAATATAACAATTTGTAATCATACTTAAACTTAATCATTTGCCGGAACATATTTTTCCTGTGGTCGAATGATGGCAATACATGTGAATGCATGTCAATTCTACATTGTTTTAAATACATTACTCACGTCATTAGTAAATTACATCACATTTTCAACTGGCTACTATAATAATTAATAAGAATAATATTATTAGTACCTAAAGTTATATCAATCAATATATCAGTTGTTTACAATTATGTTAAATTTTAACTCCTAACTGTTTAAAGGCTATTAAACCAAGGAAAGTCCATTTTACCCAACTCTAGATAATATTAGATTAATAGATTACAAGTATCAATGGATCAGTTTCTTCATAATATAAAAAAACAAAAGCAAGCCAAAAGAATGTTGTTGAGTTTTGACTGAATAAGAATCAGGACTATTTTATTTCACCTGTCACAGAAACTCGTAAGTGTTGCCAGAGATTTTATAATGGATCGAGATAGGAAACTGAAGCCATTTCTTGACGTCAGTTCTAGAGCTTGTCGGCTGAGTGACTTTCCCTGGTTCCACGATCAACAATGAATACATGGTGTCCAAGAAGACAAAATCACGCAAATGCGGGGAACATAGTAGACCAAACAATTGCCACAACTCCCGATATAATTTTGACTGCAAAGGAAAGTTGTTTCACTGGTTTTCAAAGGACAAACCAAGGTACATCTTGAAGATTTTTCTTTTCAAAATCCAGCGATAACACGTTTTTTAGCACATTGTGTAAACGAGTGATTCAGTGCAGAATAGAGTCGCCGATTATGATTAGGCATCGCAACCCTCTTGCCAATGCCAATGTTCTTGATGGTCTGGGTCAATGAAGGGTCTCCAAAACTGTTCTTTTCGATCAGGCCTAATCTAAAATCCCTGAATAAACAGGCAACAGATCTTTTGATCAGATCTAAACTGGCACAGATGCAGTACAGATGTCAGATCTAACTCATGCGATTTTTCAGGGGGAAAAAAATGGAATAGAAACAACTTCATTATATAAAAGTTTTGCAGTATAATTATGGACGGTACATTTTGTAAGCATAACTATGCTAAACTATTTAGATTTGCCACGAGCTATTGGAATTCAGTGGAGTTTTCAGATCAGACGTGTTTTGTAATATGAGACGTGATGGACAGTCAGTTGGTGTATGTGTACCTAAATTTGTTTTGTGAGTAATTGTTTCGTGTTAATTCATTCTGTGGGCAGTGTAATGTGATCCATGTCACTTTTACAGGTGCACAGTATGGAAACAGTTTTGCAGGCGGAAAGACTGTGATGAGAAGATACCTGTGGAGGAACTGAATGCACTGGGTTATGTCTTGTTGGCCGTATAGTTTAGTTGCACCACTGTATACGTTTTATAACTTAACATTACAATGAATTCAAACGCGCATGTAGAATACAAGGAGTGAACAACTAGAAACTTTGTGTACTTTTCAGTGCATTAATTTTTTTTTTTAATCTAAAAATAAAATAACTCTGTCTACTGTTCTCTCTCTCTCTCTCCCCCTCTCCTTTTTCTTGTGGTGATACTGAGCAGCATGCTATGAGCTTCTTGCTGAGAATACACATGGTTCAACTGTAGAGGCTCCATCAGACTTTTTCGCCCCACCATCACCCCCTTCCACTTCAACAATCCCCCACCCCACACAGCTGCATACATCATCTTTGGCTGCATAAATGTTCACTACCTTGGGAAAAAATCCATAACTACACGTGAATTTCTGTGATAAATAGTGATCGGGTGTGTAAATACAAAGAAATTTTCTGAGTGGAAAATTATGAAAAGAGGGTTACCAAGCTCCATCATATCCTTGCATGATTCGGTAATGTAACTTGTTTTTCATGCGCACCAAGTATGACTGTTCATGATTGACTCATCTAGTCCTGCCCCTTAAATTAAAATGCATCAATAATCACGGTATTCATCACCAAAGTTTTGTTAGAACTTGAATTTAAATTTTACTCAGGAAACAACATGGGTCTGGCAACACGCAGTTTTTGTAAACAAAGAATGGCTGTATTCCTTAGCAATTACAAAGTCAAGCAAGTGATAAAGACCTTATGGAGGAAAAGCCTAAATCTGTTTTTATGATTTTATGAACATTCTTGTGCTAGCCTAAATAAGCTTCTCTAATGTCTATCTCATTCAGCACCTGGTGTGTCATGATCATCAAATCCTGTGATAGTATCTTCAATATAGCGGACCGATTTCTTGACAACCTTGGTGATAAAAGAACCTTGGTGATAAAAGAATGCACTGCTGATAGACTGTAATTAAGTAGTGCAGCAGCGGAGACACCTAACTCCATGTTAACTTTTCCTCAGCATCTTTCTGATAAAAAAAATATACAACCTTTTAACTTCAATGGGGTCAATTTAACTTTACAAAACTGTTCAAAGTAGTTCAACGACCCACATACCACATACATTGCAAATCACATCATGACAAACGAGAATAAAAATTTTGAAAAGACCATTTCAGTGTTTGTGATCATGTACAGCAAGCTGAGGAGATAATTAGTTTTATTTTTAAATCATTAGACACAAATATTATATATGGATCTGTATTCCCACCTGTAATGTCCAGAACGAAAGTGAAAATACAATTGTAATACCGGAAGTACGTATACATGTCTATGACATAAGATCATTGACGCAATACTCTACAGATAACAGAAATAAAAAAAACAGTTTTCCAATATGGAGCACAACACACGGGCTGTGTTTTGAGTGACTCTATCTCTAGTATCTGTCTTTCGACAATATATACATTAAATTGGCGACGAGGATCAAAGAAAAGAAGTTTCAGGATGACGACTCTACCCTCATATGAACGTTTTGACGTTCATTCTGACTCGCACACAGTAGGAAATCGCTGGAAAAAGTGGATCGAGAAATTCGAAAATTTTCTCTTGGCCATGGACATCAACAATGACCTTCGAAAAAAAGCATTACTCTTACACTACGCCGGTGACGAGGTGTATGAAATCTACGACTCCTTCACAGACGCACAAAAAGGAAATGGAGTGACAACGGGTACTGCGCCAGACGTGCGTTCCAATGAGTATAACACCCTCAAGAAATCTTTGACGGATTATTTCACCCCAAAACAAAATACATCGTTTGAAACATTCAAATTCAGGCAGGCGAAACAGTTGGAAGGAGAAAACATTGGCACATATTGCACACGTCTCAGGCGGCTGGCAGCAAATTGTGATTTTGCAGACGTGGAGAAAGAACTTCTGTCTCAAATTATTCAAGGATGTAGCTCAACACGCATCAGACGCAAGGCTCTCAAAGACAATATGACTCTCAAACAGATCTTGGACGATGCTTGTGCTCTCGAACTGTCAGACATTCGAGCAGCAGAGATCGAAAATACAGGCAACAACGGGGGTACATCCGTTAATGCTGTAAAAGGACGAGGCGGTCAAAGAGGTGGTGGTTTTCAACGACACAACAACTCTCTGACAGGTGGCAGAGGTTTCAGTCATAACAGAGGCAATCATACGCAAGGCAGTGACAGTTCCAGTAGAAATCAAGGTAAGAGTTTTAGTCGTAGTGGTAGAGGTGATTCACGAGGCCATGGGTTTACTACACATCGTTCAACACAGCATGAATGCGGCAACTGTGGCACACGGCACATGTCACAAGGCTGTCCTGCACGAGGAAAAGAATGCAAAGCTTGTCACAAGATAGGGCATTTTGCGAGAGTTTGCCGATCTTCAAACAAAGTCAGGCAAATCTCATATAACAATGAAAACCAAACTACATTTCACCCTCGAGAGGAAGAATACCTTTCTGCATCTAGTGATGAAAGCATTTTCACCGTTTCATCAAAACCTGGACTCGGATTTAAGAAAACTCCAATCGTCGAAATCCCTATATTCAACACTCCAGTGAAATTTCTTGTAGACACAGGTGCAACGGTCAACGTTTTGAGCAGTGACATTTTCACACAGGTGTGTCCCAAGGTGAGGTTGCGTGGTCCTTCTCCTTTGATTTATGCATATGGCTCCAAACAACCACTCCCAGTGAAAGGTCATTTCTCCACCGACCTTGTCTTCAAGGACACTCATGTTCAAGCCACATTCTACGTTGTTGAGAACAACAAACACACAACAAGCAATCTACTGAGCGCACAAACAGCACAATCAATTGGATTGATTTAGTTTGCCTTTTCTGCGGTTTCAACCCACTATAACATCCCGGATGAATTCCCTAGCTTATTTGATGGAGCCATGGGACACATAAAAGATGTTCAGATCAAACTACACATTGACGACACTACTCCCTCGGTTACGCAGAAACACCGACGGATTCCTTTCCATATCCGCAAAGATGTAGAGAATGAGCTTGAGCGTCTAGAAAGGCTTGATATCATCGAGAAGATTGAAGGCCCAACCCCATGGGTCAGCCCCATCGTGGTTGTCCCAAAGAAAACGGGAGGAGTACGTGTTTGTGTTGATATGCGTGAGCCAAACAAAGCCATCAGACGAGAAAAACATCCGATGCCCACGTTGGATGACCTGATTTCTGATCTAAATGGCTCCACTGTCTTCAGCAAATTAGACATGACAAATGCATATCATCAGCTTGAACTTGAAGAATCTAGTCGTTTCATCACCACGTTCACAACACACATAGGCCTGCGACGATACAAGCGACTCCTATTTGGTGTCAATGCAGCATCTGAAATTTTCCAAAACACAATATCTGAGCTGTTGAGTGACATTTCTGGAGCCCGCAATTTGTCCGATGACATCATCGTGCATGGAAAAAGCCAAAAAGAGCATGACATAGCACTGAAAGCAACACTTCAACGACTTCAAGACCATGGAGCAAAGCTCAACAAAGAGAAGTGTCTCTTTAACAGAGATCAGCTTATTTTCTTTGGACACATTTTCGGAAAAAAACGGTCTCACAGCTGATCCGGAAAAGATCAAGTCGATCATCAACGCCGAAGCTCCCAAAAACGTCAGTGAAGTTCGTTCTTTCCTCGGACTTACTCAGTACATGTCCCGTTTCATCCCTGGCTATGCAACACTGACGGAACCCCTGAGAAAGCTGACGAGAAATGACCAACCATGGAAATGGAAACAAGAAGAAGAAGAAGCTTTCAACAAACTGAAGAAAACACTGACAAGCACACATGTCATGACATACTTTGACCCGGCCAAGGAAACTAAAATCTTAGTTGACGCCAGTCCGGTCGGACTTGGAGCAATCTTGACACAAGATGATAAACCAGTCATCTATGCGAGCAGAGCCCTCACCGAGGTGGAATCAAGATACAGCCAGACAGACCGGGAAATGCTTGCGGTAGTTTTTGGAGTCGAGCACTTCCATCTCTACATATTCGGTGCACCATTCACCTTGGTCACAGACCACAAACCACTACTTGGCATCATGACCAGTCAGAAACCTACAACAGCCAGAATCGAGCGATGGCGCCTGCGGATAATGCCATACGAGATGAAGCTGGTCTACCAACCAGGAAAAGACGATCTCAATCCGGCTGATTTTCTCAGCCGACACCCACAAAACAAACCAAGGAAAGACAACAAAGCTGAAGAGTATGTGAGATACATCAGCTACAACAACATTCCAAAATCGATGTCAGCAGAAGAAGTGAAGTCAGCCACTCAAAAAGACACAACTCTACAAAAGGTGATGACGGCGATCCAAACCGGTCAATGGAATGATGCATCAAAATTTGAGAAGTTCAAAGAAGAACTATCCGTGTTTGATGGCCTCATTCTACGAGGAAACCGATTGATAATCCCCACAGCATTACAGAAGAAGATCGTTGATATTGCGCATCAGTCACACCAAGGAATTGTCAAGACAAAACAATGCATAAGAGAAAAAGTGTGGTTCCCTGGCATTGACAAGCTGGTCGAAGACACCGTCAAGTCCTGCATCCCGTGTCAAGCGTCATACCCTGGACCCAAGACACGAGAACCGATCATCACTACTCCTCTCCCATCCCAACCATGGAAGGCACTTGCCATTGATTTTGCTGGACCGTTTCCAAGTGGAGACTATGTTATGGTTGTCATCGATGAACACTCTCGATTTCCGGAAGTGGAAGTCATCTCCAGCACATCTGCGAGAGTCGTAATACCACATCTAGACTCAATCTTTGCCCGACATGGCCTTCCCGAAATCATCAAGACGGACAATGGTCCACCTTTCAGTGGAGATGAATTTCGACAGTTTGCGGCAGAACACAACATCAAACATCGGAAAGTGACTCCGCTGTGGCCTGAAGCCCACGGCGAGGCTGAACGCTTCATGTCCACCCTAAACAAACACGTCAGAGCGTCATGTGCCGCCAATCTGAACTGGAAAATACAACTCCCCACATTCCTGAGACACTATCGAGGAACACCCCACAGTTCCACTGGCATATCTCCATACGAAGCTCTGACAGGCAGAAAAATGCATATCGGCCTGCCCAACCCCCCTTTTCCCCAAACCCCAAACCCTACAACTGTGAAATCACGCATCTTCTACAATGATGCCCTGAGCAAACAGAAGATGGCAGAATACGCTGACACAAAACGGCACACCAAACCATGCACCATACAACCAGGCGAACATGTATTGGTAAAGGAGAAGAAATTGAACAAAACTTCCACACCATTCTCGCCACACCCATACATCGTCACTGAAACCAAAGGCAGCATGATCACTGCGAGAAGAGAAAAAAAACTCATTGTAAGAAATTCCTCCCATTTCAAACCAATCGTGGCTAATGACGAAGAAGAAGAGGAAGAAGAAGAAGATTCAGAAAAGGAAGAAAACACTGAGACCCATACTTCACCATCTCAATCCAACACCCCGCTGAAATCTGTTGAGACTACTGCAGAGACACGACATCAAGTACAGCCTACACTGAGAAATGCAGCAAGCAGAGCAGATGACTCCCGATCAGCGAAACACACCCGAGAGCGCCGTCCACCAGCATATTTAAAAGACTATAAAACTTAAATGATATTGATAGCTATACACTTCACTAGTCTGATAATTCCATGAAGACAAGAGTGAATTATGACAGACAAGAATACAGATAAGCAAATTTGAATAACATTGAAAATATGTAGTTACACTGTGCTTTAACTCATTTACAAAATAATTCTACAGGTCTTTGAAATTTTGAAATGGTTTTGATTGCAGTTTCTTCAATATTGTTTTTTTTTCTAATAACTTGGGGAGGAATGTAATGTCCAGAACGAAAGTGAAAATACAATTGTAATACCGGAAGTACGTATACATGTCTATGACATAAGATCATTGACGCAATACTCTACAGATAACAGAAATAAAAAAAACAGTTTTCCAATATGGAGCACAACACACGGGCTGTGTTTTGAGTGACTCTATCTCTAGTATCTGTCTTTCGACAATATATACATTAAACCACCATTCGTTGTTGAGTGGCTGTACATCACAGCGGTCGAAGACAACTTTCTTCTTGGTGGAACAGGTGTGTGCAGCAAACAATAAATTGAACAATACTGGATGTGCAGCTCTTGATTAAAAATAAACCTTGGTTTAAAAAAAAAAACCCTTGGTTAGGCTGCTTGGCTAATTTGGCTAGCCACTGTTTCCAAGCACAGACATTTTGTAGACGTTGGGTAGGCAAGTAAACAATGGTGTTGTCAAGAGTGTTGAATATATATTCAACACTCTTGACAACACCATTGTTTACTTGCCTACCCAACGTCTACAAAACGTCTACAAAACGTCTGTGCTTGGAAACAGTGGCTAGCCAAAATAAAGAACAAAGACAAAGGTTGTCGCATCACATCAATGGAGGCAACACTAGTTTCTATTTATTCATAGTATAAGTTGTTACATTGTCATTGATTGATTTATTGAAGTTGAACCTTTGAAATATTGCTGTCATATATATTATATATATCAAAGGTTCAACTTCAATAAATCATTCAATGTAATAACTTATACTATGAATAAATAAAAACTAGTGTTGCCTCCATTGATGTGATGCGACAACCTTTGTCTTTGTTCTTTATTTTAATACAACAAAAAATTTAGGAAATAAAAATTGAAAAAAATAATAAAAGTTGCCAAGCCACTCAATAAACGAATGACTCATCAAGAAAAAAACTGATAAAGACAACCACTTAAGTGCTTAAACTGCATGCATGTTTTAATCCTATCATATCCTATCCCGTAACTCGAAAGTTGTTGGGGCACCACAAATGTTCGTTTAACTAGAGCACTCCATCTATCTCTGTCCTCAGCAACCCTCATGACTTCGCTCATTGTCAAGCCAGTCCATTCTCAAATGTTGTCCTCCCACCTCTTTTTCTGTCTCCCTCTTCTTCTGCCTCCTTGCATGTTTTAATATTCCAGCAAAACAATTTGATCTTCATCAAAGATATATAGTGAAAACACTGAAAGGCATGACCAAACAGCAATAGGATTGCCAATTCGTCTTCTTCTTCTTGGGTTGAGAAGCCACAATCAGTACGTTGATTCATTTGCTGCTACTGGTTGTTACCCAGAGTTTGCCATGTTTTCCCTGGTGGTGTGGGGTGAGGGAAGGAGGATGGGGAGGGGAGAAGGGGGAAGGGAGAGGAAGATAAAAAGAAGAGATAAAAAAAAAAAGTATAGTGTACAAGATAATCAAGGCCAACTTGCTATAGTCACAACTATATGTGGAGCTGCTGGACTTAGCAAATGCATTCCAGCCAGATCAAGCTGAGTCCCACAAGTTGCTGCACCAGCACATTTAATAAGAAAAATACATAATTTTTTTAAAATATATATAGCAATTGTTACTTGCAATTGGGTTGGATAAGGGGGTAAAGGGCAGAGTAGTACTGGGCCGACCTTCATGAATCCAAGGATCCTGTTAAGTGTTATCAATGTTACTTCTAAAACGATAGACTACTAACTAATTAGCCAGCCACAAAAACAAGCGTTTTATCTATATATCTTCAGAAACAATTCAAGAGCTACCTCAGTGCTGCGAGAAATACTACAACATGAAAGTGAAAAAACTGGTTCTGCTACACTGCAGCAGCTTTTAGTGAAGTGCGTGTACTCAGCCTTTCTGACCAAGGAAACTCTAAACTGACCCATTCTGCTCAGTGGGATTTTATAGAACTGGTCAGTGCTGATTCATTCATGCCACTCTTGCTGCTAGTACAGGCCTAGTGTTAAAATTTCATGGACTCAAAAGTGTCCAAAAAATAAAAGCAGACAATTTTTTCTTCTTCTTCACTGTTACTAGTTATAGATTCAGTAGGCTCTAAAAAGATAAGAAATAAGTACAAACACAATGCAGAGAGAGATTACTATATTTATTAATAGTTCTTATATAGGGCTTTTCCAGCTCAAAAGTTGCTCAAGGCACTGGCTGATACAACATCTAATCCAAGCTACCCGAGGTTCCTACTTGCAATCTTTAGAGTCCGACGCCCAGACAACCAAGCTCAATCCTGGGCGATCGGGGATGGAGAGATCGAGAGCAGAGGCCTAGTGCGTTGCTGGGGGTCACAAGTCTAGAACACTAGCATCAAGATCCTCCTAAAAGTCCATGTGATGGAATGCGTGCATGCACAGAGACTAGACCTTGGTTTATTCTCTCATCCACAGTAAGTCATAGAACTAGAAGCCATAAACATTAAGCTCTACGCACATTATTGTTGCAATAATATATTACACAACGTTAATCATAATAATATTAAGCCAAGGTGCATCATATTAGCAAAGCATCAATCAATACTATTTTCTTACTCTTCGGTATACTCTGTCTCTACAGTTCTAGATCAAAGAGTGATCAGTATGTCACTAGTCTATTCTATTGTAGTATTGATGTGGTAGAGATTCGAGGAGTACTTTCATAGCAGTCGAGATAGCTGCTGCATCATCACACCCACCAAGTGGAGGAATGCTGCCTTACAACACCGACAAAAAGACAGAAACACTGTTGCAGTTGATTGTTTCGTTGTTTGTACAAGGTTCGAGCTGAGGTCATGGGTGTGTTTGTATCGTCTGCACAAACAGAAACTGAAAAAGCTAGTGACTTTTAGAGGAACAGGTGAGATCGCCAGATATTCGAAACAAAATTCATAACAGAAGAGATATCCAATTGTTCGATTAACAACAAGAATAATCCACTTACCTATTTGTTGACACAATAAAGGATAAAATCGTAATGTAATCTGTATCTGAAATCCTTTCTGATTCACACCTGCAGATCAGCCGGTGGAACGTCCGGCTAAGGGTGGTACTATATTCATCCGCGAGCACCTGGAGAAATAGTCCCTCGACGTGTAAGAATAATAAACTGATACTGGATAGAAAATAGTTTGTATTCTTCAGAAGCGCTCGACACATGAAACACACACAGAAAAATCAACAATTATTTGTTTAAAATAATTTTGGAGGAAAGGGGTGAAATATTTGTGACGAAAGATGTAAAACTAAAGGGAACAAACTCCGCCCTATCAAATAGGCCTATTAGTGTGTATCAGTAGACCACACCCTTAATAAATTAATGACGTGAAACATAATGATATACTTCACCACCATGGGTTTACAATTAAAATGATGTTTTATTATTTAATACTCATAAAGCCATTTATTATTCCATCTATCTATCTATCTATCTATCTATCTATCTATCTATCTATCTATCTATCTATCTATCTATCTATCTATCTATCTATCTATCTATCTATCTATCTATCTATCTATCTATCTATCTATATCTATCCATCAATCCATCCATCCATATATTATATATATATAATCTTCCCCACTGTGAGCATGTCACAGTGGTAAAGAAAGGGAAACTCCGATGGTATGGCCATGTGACCAGAGCATCAGGCCTTGGAAAGACCATCCTGCAAGGCACGGTGCCAGGAGGCAGAAGAAGAGGGAGAGACAGAAAAATTAGAGGTGGGAGGACAACATTCGAGAATGGACTGTCTTGACACTGAACGAAGCCATGAGGGTTGCTGAGGACAGAGAAAGATAGAGTATGCTGGTTCAAAGATCATTTGTGGTGCCCCAACAACCTTCGAGTTACAGGATAGAATAAGATATATAAATCTATATATACATTAAAAAAAAAGAAGTATAAATATCTCTTGAAACAACTCAGGCATGGGAAATTTGCCTAAATTTACCTAAATTTGCACCTGGAGACGCGACAACTTTATAAAACTGCACTTCAAGCAGCACTAAAGGCTGTATTATTACACAAAAAATTAATTAATAAATTAATTAATTAATAAAGTATGAATGCACCTACAAATTCACTTATTGTCCTCAACATGATAAACAAGATATTTGTTTACAATCAACATCAGAGATATGAAAAATGAAGCATAAAATACAATGAACTTAAAATACAAATTGTATCACAGCAACTTTCTTTCAAACATAAAAAAAAAAAAATGTAATGAAAAAGAAAGATGTAGATCGAGAATGTAAAGAAGTAGAGATGACAGGCACGAACACGTACGGCATTGGATTCTTGGTCCACAAGAACATTCTAGCCACTGTCATGGGTTGCCGCCCAGTCTCCAGTAGACTCATTACCATCCGTCTGAAAGCAGCCCCTTTCAACATCACCATAATCCAGGCCTATGCCCCAACATCAGACTATGACGACAGCGAAGTGGAGGATTTTTATGAAAATCTACAGGCGGTCCTTGACCAAGTGCCGAAGAAGGACATAGTCATAGTGCAAGGCGACTGGAATGCCAAGGTTGGCCAAGATGCACACCACAACTGGGGAGACACATATGTGGACCCCACTGCAACAACGAGACAAATGACAGGAGTCTGAGACTCTTGGAGTTTGCCAGATACAACAATCTGGTACTGGCAAACACGTTTGGTCTCCACAAAAACTCCAGATGATGGACATGGCACAGTCCCGGCGGGGAGCATCACAACCAGATAGACTACATCATGGTCAAGAAACGCTTCAGATCAAGCATCAACATTGGCAGGACACGCACTTTTCCAGGAGCAGACATCGGAAGTGACCATGATCTCATGATGATGTCTTTCCGGCTCCACTTGAACAGAGTAAATACAGCAAAGTGCACTAGACTGAAGTTCGACCTGGCATAACTATTTCAGGCCACAATTGGAGGGAAATTTGCACCACTGCTCATTTTGGGGACGGGTGAAGTAGATGTCAACACCATGACCACCACCTTCAACTCAGCTGTGACAGATGCCGCCACTGAGATCCTTGGCAAGCACCGACCAAAGAAGAAGCCGTGGATCACACGTACTTAACTTTTGGATCTGTGTGATAAACGAAGAGAGATAAAAAAGAAAAAGAACACCTCACAGGGAGCTGATGTCTACCGAAAAATCAACAATGACATCCGAAAAGGCATGCGCACAGCAAAGGAGAACTGGATAGAAGATCAATGCCAGGAAATAGAGAACAGTCTGAACAAGAACAACAGCAAGAAGGCCTACCAGACTGTGAAGCGGCTGATAAGTGTTAAACAGCCCAAAGTCTCCACGATCCAAAGCAAGTATGGCATATGCCTTACAGAAGAACAAGAAGCCTTGGACAGATGGACAGAGTATTGCTCTGACCTTTACAACCATACACCAAATGGAGACCCATCAGTTCTAGCATGTCCCGAGAACAGAGAAGAAGAAGAAATCCTCCCAATTCTCCGGGAAGAAGTTGAGGCAGCAGTGCAATCGCTGAAGAAAGGGAAGTCAGCGGGAGTGGACAACATACCCGCGGAACTGCTACAAGCAGGAGGAGAAGCGATGATTGATGCCCTCACCATTATTTGTAACAAGATCTGGCAGAGTGGGGAGAGGCCTACACCATGGACCCAGTCGCTTGTCATCACTCTTCCCAAAAAAGGTAACCTTCAGGAGTGTGAAAATTACCCCACCATCAGCCTCATCAGCCATCTCAGCAAGGTCCTCCTGAAAATAATACTCAACAGGTTGAAACCCCAAGCTGAATAAATCATAGCTGAAGAACAAGCAGGATTCAGGGCAGGGCGAAGTACCACTGAACAGATTTTCAACCTCAGAATAATATGTGAGAAATACTACAGCACCAACAACATCTAGCTCTATGGGCAACAATGAAAGTGTACAACATCAGCCCTAAAATTATTGAAGTCATCAAAAGCCTGTATGACAAGGCTACCAGTGCAGTCCTCCATAGCAGCGTCATCGGGAACTGGTTCAGACCAACAATCGGTGTGCGTCAAGGATGCCTACTCTCTCCAACACTCTTCAACATCTTCCTAGAGCGCATCATGTCAGATGCTCTTGCAGATCACGAAGGCACAGTCAGCATAGGGGGTAGAGCAATCTCTAATCTTCGTTTTGCGGATGACATTGATGGATTGGCTGGAGAGGAACAAGAACTTGAACAGCTGGTACAGAGGCTTAATTGACACCACCTCCAGAGCTTATGGAATGGAAATAAGTGCAGAGAAGACCAAAATGATGACCAACAACACCAATGGCATCAACACGGACATCAAAGTCCAAAGCCAATCCCTCAACACAATTCATAGCTTCAAATATTTAGGAGCCATTGTATCAGACAATGGGTCACAACAGAAAGTCATCTCCAGGATCGCACAAACAACTGCTGCCCTGACAAGGTTGAAGCCCATTTGGAAAGACAGGACCATATCAGTCTACATTCCAAAATAAGACTGCTGCGCTCTCTTGTCGTCTCGATCCATCTTCCTATATGCTTGCGAAGCATTGACCCTCACAGCAGATCTCCAATGAAGAATACAAAGCATGGAGATGAGGTGCTACAGAAGACTTCTGGGCATTTCCTATACCCAACACATCACCAACGATGAAGTCCGACAGACCATAACACAAGCCATTGGACAACATGATGACCTGCTCACAGTGCTGAGGAAACGGAAACTCCGATGGTATGGCCACGTCACCAGATCATCAGGCCTTGCAAAGACCAGTCTGCAAGGCACAGTGCAAGGAGGTAGAAGAAGACGGAGACCGAAAAAGAGGTGGGAGGATAACATTCAAGAATGGACTGGTTTGACACTGAGCGAAGCCATCAGGGCTGCTGAGGACAGAGAAAGATGGGAGCATGCTGGTTAAACGATCATCTGTGGTGCCCCTAAGACCTCCGGGTTACGGGACAGGATAGGATAGGATAGGAAAAAGAAAGGATGGCGTGCATGTATTGTGTGGGTGAAAGTATTCAGCAGTAAGTGTATAATTCCCACCCCACACCCATACACAGGAGCTGTTACGATTAACTTTGAGTCAGAATTTTACAACTCTCTTGTATATATGCATAGATTTCTTCTGGCGTGAATAATAATTTGTATGTAACGTTACTATAGATCCATTCCTTCTTCGAAGTAATAAAGAGTGTATTGTATTGTAGAGTAATATCAGCATCCACATCTTTCTAAGACTTCAGTCTCACTTATTTATTGCAATTACAGACAAAGAGAGGGAGAGAAAGGGAGAGTGAGAAAGAGAGAGAGAGAGAGAGAGAGAGAGAGAGAGAGAGGTCAATACTGCACAAGGCAACACACCCACTGCTTAACAGAGACTGGTCCCACATGTTACAGAGAGGAACAAAAGCCTCAGCTAGTCTCCGCTACGGAGTGTGGCCAACACCTACATAATTACTTCTGACGAAAAAACAAAATCATCAATTTGAAAGCACTCAGTTTATTCCAAAACCCTCAAATAATGGCATGGCAAATTACATAATAATTGTTGGTTTAGTCTAGCAAAGCAAGTTCTTTGACGACTGGTTAATTGTCATCTTTTAATTGTAAAAAGCTAAGCAAACTGCCAAACAAAACCGTCAAATATAACGCACACAAGCAATAGGGACACTAACAAAATCAGTGAACCTCTGAACTGAACTAGAAAGAAGAAATAAAACAACTATCAGAAATCAGAAATGATGACAAATAAAGTATCTACATGTATATGGCAGCAAAAGTACTTGTAGAATCTGTTTATCTAAAAATTAAAATTATCTTCAAAAGAAAATTGTGAAACGTTTACAACGGTAATTTAATTAATTATTTAAAAGCTAAAAATAATAAATAAATAAATATAACCATACAAGTGTTAGCCACCAATAAATAATTAAATTAAAATAAACATAAAGATACTAGCCACAATATTCCATGGAATTCAACAAATGATAACATTAAGTACTGATATAATGTAACATGTTCATGTCAAGATGCACTCTGATTAAAAAAATAAAAACAAACAAACAAACAAAACTTTAACAACATCATCATAGTATGACCAACACCATAGCAACAGTGTGATAGGTTGCAACGAAGATAGCATATATATTCCAGAATGATATTATTAAAATACCACCCATCTCTTAGTATGGTATAGTATACTATAGTAGTGATGGAATCAGATCGAGGTTGTCAGGCAATCTCCATTATGGCTCTTCTTCTTCTTGAGTTGAGCAGCCACCATTGATTGTTACTTGTAAAGCGCTGATACTCCGTGCTGTCTTAGCATGCACAAGGAGCATAGAAAACACATGATAAAGACAAGAGAACAAATAATAATATTGAAGAAAAATATTTCAGTACATCGATTCATTTGTTGATGTATGTGGGTAGCGGAGGTGCCCATCTGTTATTTGCTTCTATTCAATGCTTGAATATATTCAAACTTACCCCAGCTACTTGAATGTATATAACCTCTCTTCACTGCATTTATCAATGACTGAATTTATCAATAGTTGCAACAGATGCTATACAGGGCTAATGTATTAATACAGGGACAAGAAAAATATGTTTAAAAAAAATTTGTGTATACAATATAGGCACGAATATACATACTTATATTAACAGTACATGCTGGAGAAGAAAGAATCGGGTTTTAAAAAATCATAAAATCTATATAAGTGTGTATTTTTTATGTTAGATTTTGATTACTTGTCAACCACATGGTAAACAAATCAAATCAAATACCAAATAAATATATACATTTCAAACTTCTTAATTGGTTTGGTGTACAACAATTGTAATACAACATAAATAGTTAATTTTACTAATCACAGCAATAATTGATTATAAAATTGTGTTGATGCTCACTTTGGTTTGTTTTGTCACAATGGTAACATATGAAATCTGCTGAAAAGACCAAAAACAGAGTGTGATTTGAGTGTGTGAAAATGAATTTGAAAATACCTTATAATAATCACACTGTTAACAAGTGGTAAATGTCAGCTTTTTCACATGATACAATGATAATAAATTACATACATTGATCCTATCCTATCCTATCCCACAACTCGAAAGTCGATGGGGCGCCACAGATGATCGTTTAACCAGTATACTCCATCTTTCTCTGTCCTCAGCAACCCTCCTGGCTTCGCTCAGTGTCAAGCCAGTCCATTCTCGAATCCTGTCCTCCCACCTTATCTTCTGCCCACTTGCACCGTGCCTTGCAGGATGGTCTTTGCAAGGCCTGATGATCTGGTGACGTGTCCAAACCACTGGAGTTTTTGTTTCTTCACTGTGAGCATGTCATCGTGTTGTCCAATGGCTTGTGTGATGGTCTGTCAGACTTTGTCGTTGGTGATGTGCTGAGTATAGTTAATGCCCAGAAGTCTTCTGTACCACCTCATCTCCATGCTTTGTATTCTTCGTTGTAAGTCTGGGAGGGTCCATGTTTCGCAAGAGTTTAGGAAGATGGATACAAGGTAGCGCAGCAGCCTTACCTTGTAGTATAAATTGATGGTCCTGTCTTTCCAAATGGGCTTCAACCTTGTAAGGGCAGCAGTTATTTATGCAATCTTGGAGATGACTTTCTGTTGTGACCCATAGTCTAATACAATGGCTCCTAAATATTTGAAGCTAATGTTGAGGGATTGGCCTTGGACTTTGATGTCCATGTTGATGCCATTGATGTTGTTGGTCATCATTTTGGTATTCTCTGCACTTATTTCCATTCCAAAGGATCTGGAGCCTGATACAAAATCACAATAATTACATCAAACACATGATCTTCATTCTTCTTCAGCATCTTAAAATCACAAAGGTATCCATCAGCATATTTCAGTTTTTACACAGAACAATATTGAGAGGTTACAAGCACAAGCATTTTGTTCAACTACATCACAAGAATTGTAAGCAAACGTACTGTAAAAAATATAACAAAAAATGTTAACATGTACAGAATGTTCACCAATTTATGTCTGATGTCAGGCATGCAACAAACTGCGACATGCATGTTTTACCATGCTTGTCATATGATCATGTTAGATTCCTGAACCCATAATGTGTTCCTTTTGTTTTGTGCTTTAAATCCCTAGGGTGAGTGAACGTGTTTTAGCAAATCAGTGCGTATTCCTTCAGTTCTAGCGCATGCGTCAATCAAAGGTCAGACAGCCAACTCCGTGACGAAAGCGAA
Organism: Oncomelania hupensis; assembly: GCA_036898135.1. Classification (NCBI taxonomy): domain Eukaryota; kingdom Metazoa; phylum Mollusca; class Gastropoda; order Littorinimorpha; family Pomatiopsidae; genus Oncomelania; species Oncomelania hupensis. The sequence continues at coordinate 34,444,024 of CM072515.1, forward strand.
CAATCAATTCGACCATGACATAGCCCAAAATATATTATAAATATTATAGCCATGATGCAATTTGACTGAAAACTGCCTTCTAAGTATTATGATTGCTTCACATGCGAGCTATTGCTGTCGTTAAGGTTAGTACCTACTAATATTTGACACCAATAAATGGATATAATTCATGTTTGACTGCTGCTTCCAGGAGATCGTGTTTGCACATTTGACCATCATGACATTTGCAACGCAAATTCAAAAAAATAATCGTTTTTAGGCCAATGTTGCAGAAAATGCTGCACATATGTATTTTACCTCAACAAGAAAATCCTGTCTATTGAAGGAAGAAAACGAGTAAAAACTTCAATTTAGACACAGGTTTTAAATTTAGCAGCCACAATTACCTTTGCCTAATAAAGCCAACAAACAAACTATCAAAACTTTAATGAGAACAAATGAAGCATATTTAAATGTTTACTTGTTTTTTCATTTAGCAGCCATGTGGGTAAATACATTTAGTCCATGTTCCTAGGTTAACAATTACTAGGGGCAAGATTAGAACCATGTTATTGGGCAGGCTGACTTGCTGGCACGGACAAACAAAAATTCTCAAGAGAAGAAGGGGAGTTTTGTGTAATAAAAGGCAGCCTAGAGTGAATGATCACCTATGTACACACAATACAACATTTCTATAATGCCTCTAATGGGACTAGTATAAGCTTACAATCATACAAACATTGTCAACAATTATGCATTTCTGTATACAAATCTCATTCACTGATCATTCTCGATCTCACCAAGCACCATTCCAACAAAATCCACATCAGGACTGGTATTATTACAACTTCAAAATCACAGAAACTAAATATTACAGTCACGTTTATTCCACATTAATTCTTAAGCATCTGAAAACAAATTATTACATCAATGGAATTGTAAGCACTTGCCTGAGAGACACTCTTCAAATTACCAAATCATACTAAAACTAGAAGGGCAAAGCCCATTTGACTCATATGCTCCTTATGGAACTTGCAATATTTAACCTGAACATTGGTGCACAGAAAAAAACAAAATGAAACAGTGGCATTAAAATGCAAAGTAATACCGACAATGACCTATTTTTTGTATGTTTTTTGCAAGGCTTAAAATGACCTTGACCTTCAAGATCAACAGAAAAAACGAAACATATATGAAAGATCGATTTATCATCTCTAAATACAACAAGTTTGGACTTTGTATCTCTCATGGTTTATGGATAAGGTCACTTCAAAGTACATATATACAAATTGACTTCGGAGAGCTCCAGTGTCCTTGACCTTGGAGTGAAGTTGACCAAATTTGCAAAGTATGTGTCTCATTGATATCTATCATGCATCAAAAAATCATAAGTTCAATATTAATAACCTAGAAAAAAAGTGAAATTTTGTGAAATGTTTTCATTTTTCTGTACTAACATTTTATGACTTTATGACCTTGAAGTGAAGTCATTCATTTACAGATCATTTTCAAGGTCTCATGGTAATGCATCATCTTACCAAGTTTGGTTATGATAGTTGAAATAGGCTCTGAGTACTTAGCCACTTTAAAGTTTTTGCACAGACAGACGGAAGACAGACAGATGAACGGACTTTTTTTTTTTCTATATCAGTTTTGGACTATTTAGGACTCATCTCACACAGATTGTTCAAAATCTGAAGAAACAAAAATTTTGAGGACGAGGGAGGGGGGGAGAGGGGTATAGTATACATGCTATGCATGCGAGAAAAAAAAATCGCCTATATCGGCACAGGTTTTACTAGTCTCTATACTGTTAACATACATATATAACTGGTTTACTTGCATTAAAAACAAAAGCACCAAATGCCAGTACTGCTTATTGTTAACTTGTTATAAACACAAAACCTTTCACACAGTGAAGAATCAAACAGCTGTAGTCTACTGGAAGGGTACATTTGGAATCTGCCTTGACAATTGCTATTTATAATCTCTCTATTCTGACACTTTCTATCAATCAAATAGTCCTTTAGGCAGGTGAACTTGGCATATGACCTTGCCAATTGAACAGTATGCACTGTAGTGATTTCAAGACCTTCAGAGCACAACAAATTTAGAAGCTGGGGCTATTATCCCCATGACCCTGCAGCAGAAAGTGACCCAATCAGGCGCGAGTTCCAAGGTTTTGCAAGCCAGAGGATGTTTCTCATCGACCATCCTGCACCACACGAAGAACTTGTCCAGTGGCTCCTGCATGAAGAAAGTGTATAAATGAACAACAACATATTAAGCACATACTAATTATCCGTACACAAACATGTTCATACCACTAAGTACAATGCACACAAAAAAAATTAAATAAAAATAAGAAAAAAAAAGTATATTACGACCAAGAACAAAGCAAGGCAATAGAAAATATACTAAGACCAAGAACAAATCAAAGCAATAAGTGACAAAAACGACAAGTAAATAATTATACAGACTGCACAATTAAAAGATGGCCAATAATGAAAGGAAAAGTTTGGTCATACTTATGAGTTTTAAACAAACAAACAAAAATAACATAACATACCATGTAAAAACTTTGAGTAGTGCTCAGCATGGACTGGTCAACAGGGTTGCCCACAGCCCTGCGTACTGTTTGCATATTCTGGTCAAACTTGTCAGGACCGAAGGAGGTAAGGAAGAGAGCCAGCAAAGCCATCAGCGTAGCCACCAAATTCTGCAGTTCTGTGCTGGCTTTCTCTCCTGCCACACATATATATACCAGTTTAAAATCAAACCAGTACACAGAATGTGACAACAAAATCGTTAAACTTTATGTAATTCAGGCTCCACTCCCAACCCCCTTCTCTCCTCTCCAACCTTTTCCACCTTCCCCAAGTTTTAAATTTAACTAGACGGCAAAGCCTATATGACTCACCTGCTCCTTATGGATCTTGCAATATTTAACATGAAAATAAGTGCACAGAAAAAAAAAACATGAAAAGGCAGCATTAACCTTTTGAACCCGAAAGACCGATATATCGGTCTAGCCCTTAAACAGCTGTGCCCAGATAGACCGATAAACCGGTCTCGTAACCTTACCTTAGTCTTGCGGTCCGTACAAAGCTTACTGTCCTTTCTAGTACTTGCTGTTTGGAATAGGGTTATTGGGAATAAGGTAAAGCAAAATGTCTGCGCTCTAGTGCGAGCACAGAGCGTGTTTTTGTGACGTTTTTTTCTCAATTTTGCGTCAAGAAACGAAGGTCTACAAATCAAGGAAGCGTCGCTAAGCGACTGTACACAACTCAGGAAGTAATCGATCAATTGTGGGATAATACTGGAGATAGAATAGTAAGTCATTTATACACTAACTTTGGGTTGTCTAACACTTTGGTTGATATGTTTTGGTTGTTTTACTAAAAGCATGCTAAAAATGCCAGTTTTCTCCGGAGCCCAGGGGAATGGGCTCAGAATTGGTGGGGCATCCAGGGTTCAAAGGGTTAAAATGCAAAGTAATATTGACTTTGATATTTCTATGCTCTTGACCTTTAGATGACCTTGAACTCCGGCTCCAAATAGTCAGGTACTATTAAATAAACTACAGCAAAAGTTGTATTATACCAAAGAAAAATGTGACCTTGTGATGACCTTAACCTTCAGTGACATTGACCTTGGGATGATCTTGATCTTCACGTGACCCATTATGCATGTCTGATCAAATAACCCTAGGTTGTTGCATACTATGGGTAAACTAAAAACTAAACAGCCATTCCACTGTACAAAACCTATTTTAAATATGTTTTTGCAAGGCCTAAAATAAGCTTGACCTTCAAGATCAACACAAAAACGAAACATATATGAAAAAAATCAATCTATCATCTCTAAATAAAACAAGTTTGGACTTTATACCTCTCATAGTTTAGGGTCAAGGTCACTTCAGAGTACCTATACTAACTAACTTTGGACAGCTCCAGTGACCTTGGAATGAGGTTGACCAAATTTGTATAGTATGTGTGTCTCATTGATATCTATCATGCATCAAAGAATCATAAGTTCAATAGTAATAACCTAGAAAACAGTTAATTTTTCATTTTTTGACAAACATTTGTTTCATTTTTTGACAAACATTTGTTGACCCTGTGACCTTGACCTTGAAGTGAAGTAATTCATTCATTGACCACTTTTGAGGTCTCATGGGTATTCATTATCTTACAAAGTTTGATTGTGATAGTTGAAATCGGTTATAAGATATTAATCCATTTGCAAGTTTTGCACAGACAGATGGCAGACGGTGGATAGATGGACAATTTTTTTAAAATGCCATTTTTGGTCTATTTGGGACTCATCTTGCATAGATTTGCAAAAATATAAACCTTTTTTTTTAGGCGAGTACATAGACTCACATTCCTATGAATTTGAGTCAAAATTGTTTTTTGGGGGGTTGAAGGTGAAAATAAACGTTGATAGAAAAAATAACTACACTAGTTCATTGGAATCACAGTGAATATAAAACAGAGTACAGCTAATGAAACAAGAACAAAACAAAATTTATAGAAAGTATACAACTAATTCAATGAACACATTGGTGTATTCCTAGATCAAACTGCATGCCCCCCAAAAAATTAAAATCATAGATAATAGATCACTCTCAGGTAAACAAAGAGTTCAGTTATAATAACTTATAATAACTTACCAAGAGACCTCAGCCCACTGGTAAAGAGAAGCCTTTGGACTTTATCTATGTCCACAAATCCCAGCACTTGTAGCATTTCCAGTTCAAAGTAAGGTTTTGACTGAAAACAAACATGAAATATCCGAGACATTTGTTTCAATCTACCTGCTGTGTATCATACTTTCTAGTCTATTAAGCAACTACAGTGGAACCTCCGGTATCCGGCTCTCTGGTATACGACTCCCTCCGTTATGTGACCTGAAAATTTCTGACGGATTCACTTCCAATAATAAATGACCTCTGGTATGCGACAACCTCGTTTATGCGACCGTGTCTTAAGCCCTTTATACGACCGTCTTAGGGCAATTTAAAAGAGATATCAGGTAATTTGCTGTCTGTACCTTTCGTTTTATCTCTCATGTTAGTGTACGTCTGCTGTTGTCTGCTATTTCCGGTTCGCAAATAAGGGACATTACTCGCCTACACTGGCTGTCAAAATGGCGTCGCGCAAGAGGAACGTTTTGAGTTTGGCAGAGAGAATGAAAGTGATTGAAAGAAGTGAAAATGGGGAGAGTTGTTTGTCTATTGCAAGAAGTTTAGACGTTGGGAAGACCCAAATTCAGCTCATCATAAAGGATAAGAGTCTGTGAAACTACGATGGGAGAGTGGACAAAGTGGCGAAAAGGGAAACATCAAAACTGAGAGCTTCTGCACTGACAGACTTGGATGAACGCGTCTGGCATTGGTTCGACTGTTTTTTTATTTTTGAAGTTGTGAATAAAAGACAAAACTAAAAAAGAAAAATGTTTTACAGTTTCCTTTGTCAGAGAATACATGCTGGTGAGTGTGAAAATTATGACTACATACCCCTCCGAGCCTGACCCCCCTCCCCCTCCACCCCATCCCTTGTTTCCGGTATAAGACCACCTCTATTATAAGACCGTTTTTTCTCAGATTTTGGACGGTCGTATACCAGAGGTTCCACTGTACTTTTTAAATTATGCAGAAAACCTGCAGCTTGAAGTAAGGTACATGTGTGAAAATATTCCATGACAATAACAGTAAAGTTATTTAGTCATTGTTTATAGAGTCCAGCAGACTGCAAAGAGCTGAATCAGTACCACAACTTGGTTGAAAGATGACTCACCCTTGATCCGTATAAAAGATCTGCTGAAACAACCTTAATGGTAACACTGAAGGCCATCCACCAGCTGGTCACTCTACAATAAAGCCATCCCATGCAGGGGACGCTGAGGCTTTACTCTAATTTATCGAACCCCCATTTTCAAAAACAAAGCAGAATATAAGCATCATTATAAAATATTAACGAAATACATACTTATAAAATACCTATCGCTCACCTAACAGACCCCATACACAATTGAGGAGGTTTGGTAGAATTAAAAAAAAAAAATGTAGGTGACTAGTCTAGCGAAGAAGATAGTAGATTGACAGAACAGATTAGGAACGGCTAAAGAACATATGAGAATGAAAGAAACAGTGGGAATTTAAAGCACTACATTTCCACAAAGTGGGGAAACTATTTATACAGAAAACCCTGGCACCCCAACAGGTGACTGAGCAACAATATATATTCCTGTACAAAACACTACAGATGTTCCAAATAATTTTACAACAATAAATTAGGTCAGATTAAAGACAATAACAGACCTGCCTACCTTATGCATTACTGATCAGTAGTATTTCCTGTGAATTTCAGTAATTTTGCATTTTCCTTCAGTAATTCTACAGACATGAGGAAACGCGGTGTTTCTGAATAACCAAGGTATGAATAAATTCACGGCACGTTTACTACTTAAAAAGCACACAAAAACAGTTTTTAAAAGGATAGCAAAAAGAAGGAAACAATATCAAACAGATTTTACAATGATTAATTAGAATCATGAGAGACAATGGTATGCAACAAAAGATAAACCTGCACATCCCTGACCCGGTTGTGATGAAGGATAACTCTATTAACTGTTCCACAGGAGTTTTATTTACATTACCGGTGATTGACTCAAATGTCATTTTCATGATAAAGATGTGTAATTCACAGGAATAGGCACTACATATAAATTATTTCAAAGTTTGCATTTAAAAAAAAAAAAAGTTTCATCAGCTGTCAAAATAAGTACTTATAACTGTGAATACGTTTACTTTACCAATAACAATAGCACATTGTGAGGTTCATTTAATTACAGTAGAAATCGATTACACTGGAAAGACTGTACCCTGTACAAATTTTGCAATTTTTTTTAACTGGTCCTTATATTGTGCCAGCTGCCTGGAGTAGGCACATTTGAGATGGTCCAGCTCTTCTTGCCTGACATATCTGGTGTCTTCATGGCAAGATTTAGGGACCAGCCGCTTACAGTCGTTCGTTCCTCCATGCCCAACTGAGAAGTCAAGAGTCGCCCACAGAACAGTACAGTATAATTCTGGGCCACGTTTTTTGAAGCCACAGGACAAGGCCAAGTCCTCGTGTAATCCGAACGAAATACTTGCAACTGCAGCTTTTTTTTTTCTTTTTCTGTACTTGAACAATCTCTACACACTCAGACTCTTCTGATTCGTGGTCTGTCTCATGTAAACGTGCAACTTTAGCCCGATTAAAACTTTCTCCACTCGCCATTTTCACTCAAGACCAGCGCGACAATAAGCTTGTAATGTTCGAGCATGTTCTTTGGTTCACGACGTCCAATCGCAACTCTCGAAACACTTGCTCTCATGCAAGGGCGGTTACTCTATCGGCTTCTAGGCCTAGCAGACAACAATTTAACAAGTTTACACGGCTCTAAAAATTGCGTAGTTTTTCGATCGTTTTCTCCGTAATTTTGCATAAAATTTCGTACTCCCGTAATAGAGGGTAAAATTCCGTAAAATTACGGAAGATTACGGAAGGGTAGGCAGGTCTGCAATAATGTTTAGTTGCTTTATTAATTAATTAAACAAATGTAGCAAATAAATCAAAGAAAAGAACTAAATGAGCTAAGCAGAAAGAAAACGCAAAAGAGAACTAGAAGGGCAAAGCCCACATGACTCACATGCTCCTTATGGAACTCGCAATATTTAACCTAAACATGCGTGCCCAGAAAAAACAACATGAAACAGTGGCATTAAATTGCAAATATTGACTTTGATCTTTCTATGCTCTTGACCTTGAGATGACTTTGACCTCCGGCTCCAAATACACTCATGTTCTATCAAATAAACTACAGCAAAAGTTGTACTATTATGCAAAGAAAAAACGGTGACCTGCAGATGACTTTGACCTTCAGTGAATTTGACCTTGGGATGACCTTGACCTTCATGGGACTTCTCATGCATGTATGATCAAATAACCCAATGTTGTTGCATACTATGGTTGAAATAAACAGCCATTCCATTGTACAATAACATATTTTCGTGTATGTTCTTGCAAGGCCTAAAATGACCCTGACCTTCAAGATCAACACACACAAAATGGAACATATATGAAAGATCAATCTATCATCTCTAAATACAACAAGTTTATACTTTATATCTCACACTGGTCCTCTCGCCAGTAAGTCTTCTTGAAGTACTTCAGGTTGTGAAAATAAAAAGAGGGTCGGTGGTGGAAAGAGGTAAAGAGGAGGGGGGATGGAGGATAAGAAATGGGGGTAGAGATTAAAACACACTCATGAATCTCACCTTGAACAGCTCCAACAAACTGTTACGTACGTCAAACAGTTTGCATTTCCAGTCATTCATAGACAGCGACGTGCAGCAGTTGTATGAATCCACATCAATGCCAGTGAACTTTTCAAAATCTGTTCTTGTTTCAGTCGAAAAGAGGTCATAGCATTTACCTGCACAAAAAGGAATGAACATTGTAAATAAGTCATCCACACCTCGGACATGTAAATCGTAATAATAATGATCATCAAATTGAGATGATCCAATGTAAAATTTACTGAAAGTTTGACATTGTTAAACCAACAGTAACAAATCACCGTAATAATAATAATAATAATAATAATAATAATAATAATAATAATAATGCAGTACATTTGTATCACACGGTACCTCGCAAACGGTAAGGAAAGCGAACTCGCCGCGCTTGACAACACACGTGCAATCACACACACACACACACACCGAACACGTATACACTTATCAAATGGTTAAGTAATTACAGTAAAACATGGCCGTGCAAAACAACAGATAATATGAATACCAAGAACCGAGCCGGTGCCGCCACCATCCATGAACAGATGACGTGACTTGGTAAAAGATTACATATGGGGATGGAAAAGAGGGGGAGTGAAAATTATTGAGTTTGCATGTTAAAAAGGTGGGTCTTTAATTGGCACTTGAAGGAAGAAAGTGATGGAGCATGTCGGAGTTGCATCGGTAGTGAGTTCCAGGCAGTTGCAGCAGAGAAAGAGAAAGATCGTTCACCATAGGTCTTTGAGTGAAAACGGGGGATAGAAAGCAGTCTTGTATCAGAAGAAGAGCGGAGTTGTCTTGCAGGAAAGTAGACAGAGAGAAGGTCAGTAAAGTATGAAGGGGCAGAACCAGTGAAGAATTTGAAAACAATAGTTGAGAGCTTGTACAAGATGCGAGCTCGAACAGGGAGCCAATGAAGAGATCGGAGTAGAGGGGTGGCATGGTCTCGTTTTTTAGCTTTAAGAACAAGGCGGGCGGCAGAGTTTTGGTCTTTCTGAAGTTTTTCAAGAAGGTAGAGAGGGGAGCCAGAGAGGAGAGAGTTGCAGTAGTCAAGTTTAGATAGAACAAATGCACAGACAAGAGTGTTGGTTGTTTCGGTTGTAAGATATTGTCGGATGGAGCTGATGCGGTGAATTTCGAAATAGGCAGAGCGGCATATGTTGGAAATGTGTTGGTCAAGTGACATGTCAGAAGACAGAATGAAACCTAAGTTGCGGGCATGGTCAGAAAATGAAATGGATGAGGTTCCTACTGTGATGCTATTTGGTAAATCAGATTTGTCGGATTTCTTTTTGATCAAGAGCGCTTCAGTTTTATCATCATTGAGCTTTAGACGGTTTTCGGACATCCATTGTTTGACGTCAGTGATGCATGCCTGCATGGACTGGACGGAGGCGTGTGCCTGTGAAGAGCTGAAAGAGGTGTGGAGTTGTGTGTCATCTGCAAATGACTGACTGTTGACAGAGTGAGAATAGATGAGATCAGAGAGAGGCTTAGTGTACAGAATGAAGAGGACAGGACCGAGGACAGAACCTCCAATACATGGATAAAATGGATAATACACTTCCAATACATGGATAAAATGCCTCTACTACAACAATAACAACAACACGCACACAAACTAGAAGGGCAAAACCCATTTGACTCACCTGCCCCTTATGGGACATGCAATATTCTGTTTATTTAATTGCTCTTTTAAAGCCCCTTTCCAGCTCAATAACAGGGCCTAACTCAAGACACCTGAAGCGCCAACTTGCAGGCTTTGGGCGCACAGTCTGACACCCAGACAACTAAGCACAATCCTGGGAGAACAGCAATGGGGGAGAAGGGATCTAGTGCTTGCTGGGCGTATTTGTGTGGCCGGCACTCGCCCTCTAGGACACCAGACCTGTTCACCCCTACCAATGCCAGTCAGGAGTAAGCAGACTGTCTGTCAGGAGTTTCATCTGTCTGTCAGGAGTACAGTACTGGAATACATTTTTTGAGAGATTGAGAAAACAGAAAACAAAAAGACAGTTAAATTTACTAAAAAACACACCAAAAAGTAAATTTGAAAAAGCATTCACTTATTTATTGCTTTAGCAATAAACGAGCTTATTGTGCGTTGGTTAGCCTGCTCTTGTTGCAAATGCTTGTGTCTACCACAGTTCACGTGCCTTTCAATGTAATTTCTACCGCCGTGCGCAACGCTGAAGTCAAGTTTGCAAATTTTGCAGTAGAGTAAGCATAGTTTTCAGACCTTTCGGAGCTCGTTAAGCACTTATGCAGTTCTGAATAAGAAGCATTCCACTTCTGCGTATGAAGCATCTTCTTTTTGGGTGGTGTTTGTCCACCATCTTCTGCGTTTTTTCTTTTCGACATCGTGAACAGACTGGTCACTTCGAAAACATGCACAAATGCTCGATCACACACGAAACAAAGTGCGAGAGCCGGAAATCAAAACTTGTACAGGAAATTCCAGTTTTTGTCTTATTACGGAAAACTTACGAAACGGAAGAAAAAACGTGTTACTACCGAAAAAATTTTAAAAAAATTTTTTTTTTTCATCGCTCACGTTTGAAACCGGAGTTTTTGTTCTCAAAACGGATAAGCGGATTTTTACTGTCAAAACGGATAAAATCCGGTCAAACCGGAGGAGTGAACAGCTCTGGGACACACGCATCAAGATCTTTAAAGTCTATGCGATGGCATATTATTTTCACAATCTTATACACCACTTTTCCAGCTCCAGAGCTGCTCAAGGCTCTGGCCAATACAGGATCTAACTCCAGCTGCCCACTTACAAAGCTTTGGGGGCACAGTCCCACGCCCAGATGACTGATCACAATCCAGACCAGGGAGGTGGGAGAAGAGACTTAACTCATTGAAGTCGTGCCGCAAACGGTGCTACGGCACTAGCGGTGCCACACAGGAGCGTGCCGCCGCTATGTATACATCGCGTGTTCACAATTTTTTTTATAACAGAAAATGAGTACCAAGGGAACTAAGCAATACCCATACTTGAAAGGGGTCTTTTTTTATATTAGATTGTTTCCCTTTGACCATATTTTTGACAAAGTTTATCTTGACATCTCGCGATTTTCTTTACCCTAGTAACTAGCTTTGTTTACAAAATGGCTTCCCGTTTTTAACGCCGATTGTTGGGGAAATTCTGTTTTAGTTATGTGACAAATGCCTCTTCAGATTGTGCTTTCATGATTATTTTTGTGTAAAATTCATTTCTACAGTGTTTTTACATCATAAAAACAAGAAAATCAAACATTTTCATAAAAAAAAATTGGTACAACATATAGGTATTGTGCATCTAATTTAAAAAAAGTGTTTTTTGGCAAAAGTGATGTGTTTTTGGTGCAAAATATTTTTTTCTGGAGGATTATAGCAGATTGGTGGTAAGTGAAATTACAAATACATACTTTAAGCTTTCATTTGCAATTTATTTTATGTTTCTATGTTGTCTAGTACATTTGGTGTGATTTTTTAAAAATAGCCTAAAATCCTGCGACTCTGGAATGATGCCGAGTCTGGAACTCTGCGACTTCAATGAGTTAATGCTTGTTGGGTGTATTTGTGTCACTGGCACTCTCCCGTTCAGGACACGAGCATCAGGATATTTAAAGTCCATCGGTTTATACTCTCACATAAAAATAAGTGCCAAGAAACGCTGAAATGAACTGCTTGCATTGAAACACAAATATTGACTTTGATCTTGTACTGGTCTGACCTTGACCTCCAGCAACCAAATGGACACTCATGTACGATCATGTAAACTGCAGCAAACGTTCTGTTGTGCCAAGAATAAATGGTAACTTTAAGATGACCTTGACTTTTAACAGACTTCGGTCTTGGGATGAACATGGGTCAATTATAGAGCCGTTTTCTTGTACAATGTCACTTTGTGTGTGTGTGTGTGTAAAGGCCTAAAATTACCTTGATCTTCAAGATCAATGCACAAACGTCTGTTTGGAATTTTTACCTCTCATAATTTAGGATCAAGGTTACTTCAAAGTACGCATATGAACCGACTTTGGAAAGCTCCAGTGACCTTAACCTTGGAGCGAGGGTGACTTAATTTGCAAAGTATGTGTATCTCATTGATATTTATCATGCACCAAAGAATCATAAGTTTAATATTAACAACTTAAGAAAAAAGATAAATATTTGCAAAACTAGAAGGGCAAAGCCCATATGACTCACATGCTCCTTATGGAACTTGCAATATTTAACATGAAAATGAGTGCACGGAAAACAACAAAATAAAATGATGGCATTAAAACGCAAAGTAATAGCGACTTTGATCTTTCTATGCTCTTTACCTTGAGATGACCTTGACCTCTGGCTCCAAGTGCACTCATGTACTGAAAGAAGAAGAACATTGAGGTTTAACGTCTACACCCACCATTGGCGATATGGCAGACTGGGATAACCATCCCAGGGAAAGAGGGGTAGGGACCTGAATCAACACTGAACCACCAAAGCAATCATACTGCTAAAATGGACAGTAAAAATGATGACCCAGGTTCGAATCCCGTGGTGGGCGATATAAAATGTGGCCTGTGGTGAAGAAAAAAGTGATGAAGATGATGCATAATTTCAGCGCTGTAGCTACATGCTACAAATAGAGGGAGATAACACTGTTTTCCACAACAATCAGGGAAAGGTCTATTATTGATTTACGCTATTTGTAGCTTTTTTTTAATGGGAATCGGATGTGCAGATTTGAGGGGGGAGAGGAGAAGCGTATTTTTTTCCAAATAAATAGGTCAATAGCAAAGACAATTCTATCAAACTTGGCTATTGGTTATTCCTTTATTTCTTTATGGACCTAAGCTTTTAAGTCTTTACTACAGTTCTTGTTTTTAAAACATTTCTTTTAGTATCTCAGACAAATTGGCCAGTATAGAACAATAAAATGGGATGCAACCTGCTCCATTATAGAATGTTTTAAGCGTACACAATGTAATTGAATAGTCACAAGGCATTATGATTGTATCTGTCAAATTACAAACCTGACACCCGTCTCTCTGCCTTTGACGGCTCGTCCATATCCGCCAGTAAAGGTATCTGTTCTTCAGCTGCTTCCATGTAATCCGTATAGTATGTTGACTGCTTCTTATTTTTTTTCCTGCAAATCGAAAATAATTTCCTGCAAATCGAAAATAATTTTAGGTAACAAAAATGTTGATAGACTGCTTGTTTCACATAAACAATAATAATAATGTGACAAACAGAATCATTGGATTAGTGACATGATCACAATGGAAGCTAATATACACAATGAATTTTCCTGTCTCATTTTATTGCCGTCATTTTGCAAAGAGCCTTAAGTACCATCATATCAGCAAAGCTTTGCAGCAAAAGCTGTCAGTGTGAGGTCAAGCTCCAATGACTTTGTGTGCATGCTCCTGTCTTTACAGGAATAAGAAAGACAAGTCACTTACTTGTGTAACCTGGAGCTGCACATCAAATCTTGCATTATCGGTCCCTCCCTTCTCCAGGAGACTCCTTTTGCTACTTGCGGTACAGGTTTCGACAAAAGTCGAGCTTCTTGTGGTTGCACCAGCTGCTGCTGTTGCTGTTGCTGTTGCAGATGGGGGTGCTGCTGTGGCAGTTGTTGGTGTTGCTGTGGTTCTTTGTCTTGGGATGGAGAAAAACCATGAGCTTTCTGTAATGACGTTACAGTATAAGGTGTGGCAGTCACTAATGGCTCCAACCCCTCTGTTGTTCCAAGTTGTGATGATCGTTGTGTGATGGACTTTAAAGAGATGGAGTTGCTTGTCCTCTCAGGCACTCTGAGTGACCTCATTTTTGCACTCCCGAACGCTGCTGCATCAGCAATTCCAGATGTTGCTGCTCCAAATGTGGTTTGACTTTGGGGTGCTGCGCCTCCAAACCTTCCTAATGCATGAAGCTGAGCTAGGTCCGGTGGTGGGGGTGGGGTTGTTAAGCTTTCCAACCACTCTCCACCTCCACTATTTAAAACTGAATGGCAGGGTATAAAATGAGATCTTCTTAGTGCTGAAGATTGGGGCAAGGGTGCTGAAGGTTGGGGCAAGGGTGCTGAAGGTTGGGGCAAGGGTGCTGTGCTTCCAAACACTGGAGCCGGAGGTGCTGTGCTCCCAAACACTGGAACTGGAGGTGCTGTGCTTCCAAACAATCCACCACTTGAAGCTGGAGGTGCTGTGCTTCCAAATCTACCAACTGGGGCTGAAGGTGGAGGTGGGGGTGCTGTCCTTCCAAATGCACCACCTGGAGCTGGAGGTATTGCACTTCCAAATCCGCCCCCTGGAGCTGCTGCACTTCCAAATCCACCAATTGGAGCTGCAGGTGGGAGTAAGGGTGCTGAAGCCGAAGGTGGTGCAAATCCACATACAAATCCAACCCTTGGAGCTGGGGGTGGGGGTGCTGAGCTTCCAAAGCAACTACCACTTTGGGGTGCAAAGAAACTATAAGGTGCAGGTGGGGGAGGGGGTGGAGGTGCTGCGCTTTGAAACATTGCTTCTGTAAGTGGAGAACAACTATGGTCCAAAGCCATGCCTGTTACTTCTTCCTCTCTCTCTTCTTCATCTGCACTTATCCTAAATGCTCTGGCTGATATTTTCATCTTGGATGCTGTGGGTGATGCTGTGAACCTGGATATCCTCACTTGGGGTGATGCCCCCTTACCCCTGGCTGCAGCTTTTCCACCTCCACCATTAAAATCAGTCTCACCTGAAACTGTATAAAATTATAAGTATGTAAATAAATAAATACACCAACAACATGCAAGGCCGATAAACACAGAATAAGTTTTAAATGAATCTCTCCTTTTTCAGTTAAAAAAGGAATTCTCTACGCTGTGTGGGTTTCCTGTACAATGAATAAGCAGTTCTTTTCAGTAACAAAACTAACTACTATACAATGTAATACTGTAAAGGAATGTCATTAAGCAATAATTATCATAACATCTCTCACCCATACCAAAAACAATATTTCCACAAATAAAATTTCTAATATCTCGAGTGCGTATGACGTCTTATCTCATCATCATCGTTGTGACACTTTTTTTTCTGTATAATTAAACGCTCAGCAAACAAATATACTTAGATGGGAAAGCTCAGAAGATGAGCTGTTTAACATTTATAAGTTAGGTATGACAAACCTTTTCATTGGTAGGTTGTGGCCCACACCCCACTCCCACCTCGCCCCTCCTACATGCCCACAAAGCTGATCTACGAGCCAAACAAGGACATAAAACGAAATGGACACAATACTATGTCCATGAACTAATACATACAAAATATATCAATTGCCTCCCTCTCTCTTTCTCATTATGTCTCATTTGGACTAAAAATAAATATATAAAAAAAATTAATTATCTTATTTTTCAAAATAACATATTTGTGTAGAAAATTAAATTACCTTCAAGAAATTCGTAAGTGTTATCCAGTAATATCTAACACTGTTCAAAGTTAGAATATTTTTTTGTAAATTTGTCCAACTGCGAGCCTGATTTGCCTGGCAAATGGTTGTAATTCAATGCAATTCCCCGTTGTCAGTGAATGGTTAATACTGTTAAAAGGACAAGAGGTATGTTGTTGTTGTTGTTTATAGTCACACGACACTTTCGCATATAGGTGACTACTGGACCGATTTATACTGACACCAGCGGGCCAGTTGTTGGTAAAGGGGAAAATAATATGATCACACGTTGACCAATCCGGGATTCGAACCAGCGACCTTTCGGTTACTAGCAAGACGCTCTTACCAACTGAGCTACCCGGCCCCACCAAGAGGTATGATTTACTAACACCCATATATACACACTCGCTTACATACACGCATGCTTGCATAGACACATAAATCAGCAACCAACTCCAAACAAACCTGCAAGGGCTTTCCTTGCTGCTTTTGGTTTATCTTCCTGTGCCACTTTTTTGTCCATTGTCACTTCTGGTCTGGTTATAGCAGCATCCATGCTCATCCTATCTATCCTTGCTGCTTTCTCTTGCACTAGCATTGCTGGACTAGCAAAATGCTGATACACTGCAGATTCTGGTGCCGAGGCAGATACTTCAATTGATGAAAGATTCTTGTACACGCTATTGAAGTCTTCCACAAGGTCACGATCTCTTTCTGTATGTAAGTGCCAACGATATTTATAGCACACAAAAAGAAATAATACATACAAATTCAGGATATTATAACACACAAACACAACTGAAACAAAATAATAATAATAATAATAATAATAATAATAATAATAATAATAATAATAATAATAATAAACAATAATACTGGATGCCTTATTTCTAAATCAGACACAAAGCACGGTGGTCTGTAATCTAACATACACACTCACATGTTAAAGACACTCCTACATACACAACAAACACATATTTATCACTAAACCTGTGGTGTAAAGGCAAGACGCTAATAGAAGACAGAAATCGCCATTGAATTTTATTTGTGAAATGTTGGACAGACTGCATCCAATACCATTATGGATACATACAAATCTAGGATAGTATAACACACGCGCACACACACACAAAATGGAAACATACAAAGTCCAAATAGTATAACACATAAACAATTAGATACATAAATCTGTCATATGCACACACTCACACACGAACACCCATACATACACATACACACACATTCAACAACTACCTGACCAATTATCCCAAACAAACCTGCAATTGCTTTTGCTGCTTTTGGAGAATCTTCCTTTGCCATTTTCTTTTTCTTTGTTGATTCCATCTGAACTGCAGATGATAGTGCCATGTAACATGCTTCATCAGACTGGTGCAGGCTCTGTCTCTCTTTCTCGCTGTCACCGCCCCGGTCTCTTTCTGTACATAAAGCCAACAGCATTATAACACACAAACACAACTAATACATTAAAAATTCATACTATTATAACAAACACACACACACACACACGTCACACACACACACACACACACACATTTGGAAACATACAAATCAATATTATTACTATTATTACTACAACACATAAACAACTGGATAAATACAAATCCATAATATTATAACATAAAACAACTGGGAACATACAAAACCATAATATCATAACACCCAAATAATCGCAACATGCAAAGCCATATCAATTAATGGGTGAAGTGTTAGCCTAACAGAAAAGTGATGGCAAACCAACTGAAAGTTAAGTGAAGTGAGGGAGGGAGGGAGAGAGGGAGGGAGAGACAGAATGAGAGAGAGACAGAGAGAGAGAGAGAGACAGAGAAAGAGAGAGACAGAGACCAAGAGAGGTCTGCCAAACATCCTGACAGCATGCACGAGTTTTAAATCACTCAGTTTTAAATAGGGTGCAAAAAAACATGATCCTGATACAAAGGCAAGTGCAGTGGCCCCATTCCTTTGCATGAAAGTATAAAATGAGGTCTAGTCTGCACACACATGAATTCCATTGCACTTGATAGGCCCTGATGCTCATGTTTTAGATGGGTGAGTGCCAGTTACATAATCATCCAGCAAGCATGGGTCCCTTCCATTCCCCTTCTATCTTCCAGGAATGCTCAGTTGTCCGGGGCGTTGGATGATGAGCATAAAGCAGCAAAGTTGTCACCTTGGGCAGCTTCAGTATTATAACATGCAACAAACTTACGACCTTACAACATTACAAAAGTCCAGTGTTCTTGCTGGCTGTGCTGGTATATCTGGCATTCTTCCATCTACAGCAGGAGTCATCAACTTTGAAGTCTCTGTGATGCATGAATGCGTGCTCAGACTAGACATTGGTTTATACTTTGATCCGAAAGAGTAGGATGATGCCTGTGCCTGAACATCAGGATCATGGTACTGGCTTGCTAGAAAACTTAAAATCCTCTGCCTTCCTTCTGGCTCTCTATACACCCAGCCGGTTATGTCCTGCCACCAGGGCTACAATGAGGCTGGCTACAAAGTCCCAGTCATGGTTTATGAGCAAAACTAGTAAAATACAGTCTAAGATTTTATAATCTGCTTTTATTACCCCTTGATCTGGACCGGGACATTTCTCTTCTTGATCCTCTTGCCATTATCAGTGAGTCTTCTTGAAGCACTTTAGGTTCTGAAAATAAAAAGTAGGGTCGGTGGTGAAATGACATAACAGTCCAACCTACCAATAAAAGGGAGCAGAAGTGAAAATGTTCATGCAGTAAATGTGATTTAATATCTTAAAAAGTCTCATCCTATTTCCAGCCCACTCAGTCACAGTAAGCATAGGGGGTAGAGCAATCTCCAACCTTCGTTTTGCAAATGACATTGATGGATTGGCTGGAGAGAAACAAGAACTTGAACAGCTGGTACAGAGGCTTGACACCACCTCCAGAGCCTATGGAATGGAAATAAGTGCGGAGAAGATCAAAATGATGACTGATGACCAACAACACCAATGGCATCAACACGGAAATCAAAGTCCAAGGCCAGTCCCTCAACACAGTGCATAGCTTCAAATATTTAGGAACCATTGTATCAAACAGTGGGTCCCGACAGCATGTCCTCTCCAGGATCGCACAAACAACTGCTGCCCTGGCAAGGTTGAAGCCCATTTGGAAAGACAGGACCATCAGCCTACACTCAAGGTAAGACGGCTGTGCTCCCTTGTCATCTCCATCTTCCTATCCTATCCTATCCCGTAACTCGGAGGTCGTAGGGGCACCACAGATGATTGTTTAACCAGCGTATTCCATCTTTCCTTGTCCTCAGCAACCCTGATTGTTTCAATGAGTGTCAAACCAGTTTATTCTCGAATGTTGTCCTCCCACCTCTTTTTCGGTCTCCCCCTTCTTCTACCTCCTTGCACTGTGCCTTGCAGGATGGTCTTTGCAAGGCCTGATGATCTGGTGATGTGGCCAACCATCAGAGTTTCCGTTTCTTCACCACTGTGAGCAGGTCATCGTGTGAATAATATAGAATTTTGATATTATTATTATTTATTTATTTTTAAAGCGCTTTCCTTTGCAGAGGTCAAAGCACACACAAACACACCCACACACACCATGTGTATCTTACAGACACACACACAAATAGCAGCAATAAAAAAAATAACGGTATGTGGCAGTAAAAAGGTTATGTCTTCAACTTTTTCTTAAGAATTGTAGGATGTCGCATGGCGTACATCGGCTGGGAGGCTATTCCATATCAATGATATACTTTTGAGAATAGTGAGAATGAAACACAGAATGGAGATTGTTAGTCAGTAAGGGTTTTATGTTGTGTGTTTCAGGGTTTCATCTTTCTTTCCTTCATTCATTTTATCAAACATCTTCGAAAAATAAATTAAAGTACCGCAGGGGAAAAAACGAACTCCTTGTTTGGACGACTGCATGAGAAAATCTTGTATCTGTGCCCTGTCCTGTCACACTAGTAAAAATATTTTCAAAGTCTGTGCCAGTAAAAATTTTGTTGTTTCATTATTTTACCTGAAATGTATATATAAACGTTATCCATAATCTTGGAAGTGTAACATGAAGATTTGTCAACTATTAATTCATACATCTCTTTCAAGCTTCACTGCTCTTATTATATTATTATCTTGAGTGACAAATCTTCACATCAACTTTCAAGATTTGGATAACATATTATCTCCATATAGCTGCCATGGTTGGAACCAACGTGCTAGCAAGAGAAATATTTTGAAATCAGTTTCAGAACTGTAAGTGCAGGTTGGTAGAACACATGATTATCATTACCAACGGCTGAAATGTTTACGTACCACTGCATACTTCAAACAAATCCATGTTCTCCACTTCTTCCTCCTCCTCTTCAGCCTTTGCCAGGTGAGAGAATGTATCCGCAGTTTCTGATCGTTCTAGCAGTAGTTTCAACGCTGAATCGGTTGACCCCCCCAAAAAATAAAATAAAATAAAATAAAATAAAATCATTTTTAACATAAAAATAAAACATTAAAATAAAGAAATAATTAAAACAAACATAAAAAATAAACATACCACAATTTTAGATACTAATTATGCCCTAGCAAAACCAATATTAGTTACTACGCACTTATTGATATATTTTAATGGCTATATTTTTGTTTCGGTTTGTCATACAAGGCACAGCAGGTGAATTTTAGACCTCTTTTCCAGTGAATGCAAGCACCAGGACAAGTGGGAAGGGATCCCACCCACCCCAATCTTTACGTATACCCAATAGCTCTAATGAATTCGATCATCAGACTATAAAAGAATAATACCTTAAAAATCTCATTATCCATGTTAATATTCACTGTACATCCAGGTCATTTTTGCCTAGAACTCTTAACTTGATTTTTTTTTCGCTAAATCAACAAACAACAACAAAATCACATTTCTTCAATTGCTTTGAAACACTGCATTTTCACAAAACTAGTCACAGCTTCACATTTACCAAAATGTGAAGTTTCAACATGTGAAAATAATGACGTTCTAACCTCCAAAAGTGAGGTAAGGCGAAGGTTAAGAATCCATGGCCTATTGTATGCAACATTACGATAGGCAAAGTATATTATTACAAGTAAAACATCCACCAAACTCGCCAACTAAAATGATTACCAATCAACACTTTCATCATTCGCATTTGCTGATTCTTCATCTTTCATATTATTCACATTTTATTAGGTTTAAGGACAATAATATTCCCCTACCAGAATAGTCGTCATCAAACAGTCCGTAGCCCATGTCCTCATCTTCCTCCTCCATTTCAACTTCCATGTTTTCAAGTTGAAAATGGTCTTCTCCTCCTGAGAAAGAAATGAAAACTATGAAGACAATGTAAGTAAAATATGAGTTATGTTTATGTAGCTCACCTACCAAAACTAGGATCTAACTCAAGTGGCCCCAAACCTAAACTTGTCACATAAAGCGCGCTGTCAAACAGCACTGCCGAATGCGCTATCCCTACTGACGTTCATGTCAACCTGTCTCCTGCCCTTCTGACAGAATGAATGGGTCCTTGCACAGCAACTTAGAGAGAAATGCACCACGGAATTTCTCTTGGTGAAGGTAATAAAAGTTTTCAGATTCCGATTCCGACTGTAAAAGAGTTATTACAGAAAGCTGATTGCTGTGAGGTTGAGAAAAATCAAAATTTCCTGTCACCACAGGAACTGAACCCACATTTTCCTGCATGCCAGGCAAGCATTCTAATATAATAATAATTAACATTGTACAGCGCCCTTCCTCACTAGAGCTCATAGCGCTTTACAGAAGATAAATAAATAAATAAATAATAATAAATAAATACATAAATAATTAAACGAAGTGAGAGCAAAACATGAAAGACCAAATCAGAACATACACAACACTCACACTCACACGCATACACACACACACAAATGACTGATTGTGTTATAAGCATCTGATGAACAAAAATTTCAGGTCTGAGATTTGGGGATAGACACTGTTGAAAATGTGTGTTTACAGTCCAGAGCGAAAGGAAAGCGATGATTCAACAGAGAGCAGAGTTAAAGGAAGAGAATCCACTGTGCTACTCCGCTGTGGCCTAAGAACGTAATGATGAACCAAAATGATGATGATGATGATGGTGATGATAATGATGTTGATGATGATAATGATAATGATGACAGCAGAGAAACAGAACAAAAATAATTATGAACTACAAGGGCAAAGTCCACATGACTCACATGCTCCTTATGGAACTCACAATATTTAACAGGAAAATGATTACAGTGACAGTTAAATTACTGTCAAACGCACTTACAAACTGAGCAACACGCTGCCATCTATTTTAAACTCGACAAATCAGGGATTAACCTTCTCTTCTATTCCACTTCTTTTCCTGCCCCTCCTTTAACTGAGCTTCTTCTTATTCTTTTGGATTAACATCGTGTGTGTTTCAATGTCCAAATCTGTTTTACTTCCATCCTCTTGGGCTGCTCTTTCAGCGGATAAGAGAGAGAAAGAGAGAGAGAGAGAGAGAGAGAGAGAGAGAGAGAGAGAGAGAGAGAGAGAGAGAGAGAGAGAGAGAGAGAGAGAGAGATATCACGAAGGCAAAGTCGACATAGGGGGTAGGGCAATCTCCAAACTCTGTTGCGGATGACATTGATGGACTGGCTGGAGAGGAACAAGAACTTGAACAGCTGGTACAGGAACTTGACACCACCTCCAGAGTCTATGGAATGGAAATAAGTGCGCAGAGAAGATCAAAATGATGACCAACAACACCAATGGCATCAACATGGACATCAAAGTCCAAGGCCAATCCCTCAACACAGTGCATAGCTTCAACTATTTTGGAGCCATTGTATCAGACAATGGGTCCCCCGACAGGAAGTCCTTTCCAGGATTGCACAAATAACTGCGGCCCTGACAAGGATGAAGCCCATTTAGAAAGACAGGACCATCAGTCTACATTCCAAAGTAAGGCTGCTGCGCTCCCTTGTCATCTCCATCTTCCTATATGCTTGCGAAACATGGACCCTCACAGCAGATCTACAACGAAGAATACAAAGCATGGAGATGAGGTTTACAGAAGACTTCTGGGCATTTCCTTTACCCAACATATCACCAACAACGAAGTCCGACAGACCATCACAAAAGCCATTGGGCAACACGATGACATGCTCACGGTGGTGAAGAAACAGAAACTCCGATGGTATGACCACGTCACCAGAGCATCAGGCCTTACAAAGACCATCCTGCAAGGCACAGTGCAAGGAGGCAGAAGAAGAGGGAGACAGAAAAAGAGATGGGAGAACAACAATCGAGAATGGACTAGCTTGACACTGAGCGAAGCCATGAGGGTTACTGAGGACAGAGAAAGATGAGTACGCAGTGATGTCGTTTTCATCGGCAAATCAGCCATTCACCGATAAAATTTGAAAATGTCCGAAAGAGTCATGTTCTGATCGGCCCGCTGTCCTAAGGTTTTACGCCTCAATCTGCCATCCTTTGTCCGTTTTTTGCTTGTCTCACGTTTCTTTTGTCGTTATTGCTTCTGGCCATATTAATTTCCTATCTGATAAATAAAGGTGTTATGAGTTATTGTCAAACATCGCATGTCGGAAGCGCCAAGCAGACGACACATGCATCAGCACAGAGAGTTAGAGTAACTCCCCTTGTTGCGAACGGCGTGCTTCCGGCAAAAAAAAACTATTCGTTTTCGAAATGCCGCCGAAAAAAAAAAAGAAACTTGTCAGTGGCCTCTCGTTTGGTGTTGGAAAGAATTCAAAATGATGGCCGAAAGATTTTCAAAATGTCCTAAAGGTTTGTGACTGAATCGGCCAAATGGCCTATGCTGAAAATTTCTAGCAACATCACTGAGTACGCTGGTTAAATGATCATCTGTGGTGCCGCAAAGACCCTAGAGTTACAGGATAGGATAGGATAGGCCTTATTTACCTATGTCATGATTTATTTACATTACAATGTATTGTTTAGGTAAATAATAAGTTATTTACAGAGAAAATATATTATTTAGAGATATCTTACATTGTTTGTAAAAAAATGATCATTTAGAAAATATGCTTCTAAAAAAATATTGTTTAACTGAGAGTGGTTTTTAAAAAAAGGAAAAAAAAGAAAAAAAAAGAAAAGATCCCCAAAAAATATTTTACAAATGGAATTCCACAGGTGGAAGTTTTGTACTCGATGCACCGATGATGACGTAGCCCAAGCATTTCTCGCCGAGTGTTGGTGGGCACTGTTATGATCGACCTTGTTTAACTGCGTGTGCCTAAAGCGCTCAGAATTCCGTATTAAGAGGGAGCTTAGTCATGGACAGCTTATTATAGCAGAGGCTCTTTTAGAAAGCTGGGACCCGATTCAAATTTAGCAAATATCAGATAAACAAAAAATGTGATTTACTATATGTTGCACTTGGAAAGGCCTTGTGGCTCACTGATAGGGAGCTGATATCAAAGTTGCCAACCCCCCAAAAAGTTTTCAGTAGTAACATTTCTGAATTTTAGTAGTTTTATGACATTTTCCGTAGCCATACGTCCTCGCATTTTTTTAAACGAAGACATGCATACACAGTCTTCAACGAAGGTCGTGAAGAGTGTTTCCGCACGAATTATTGAGAGATCCATATATCGGGCTTGAAGAAGGTGGCTACCGACTGAACAGGGACTAACTTTTCTGGATCAGGGCAACGACTTTTGTGACAGTTGCCATTCACATGTTGCGTCACATCGTGTGATCTCGATGACGCAGTGATGCACTTAAATTTTTCAGAATACTCTTTCCTGTACTCTTGATTTGCTGTCCTCTTCTTTTTTTCTGGGCTTTCATCGCTAGTTTTCTTTCTTTTTGGCATCATGGATTCAAAATACGCCGCACACAAACTTTTCTTCTCGCGCTGTAGAACGTGACCCGGAAACGAAAGTGTCACAGAAAGGTCGAGGTTTTGTGCACCGATTGGCCGTTTGCAAATCCACTTCACGGTGTTGGTCGAATTTCCTAACATGCACTGGGAGCATGATCTACTACACCGTGTACGTAAACCGAATGACCGTGACCTTGAGGTGCTACGGGAGGCACAGGCGCTCAATAAAACTCGTTAAAACTGTAATACTATGGTCGAAAATTGACTTTCCGTAGTAAATTTTTCGATTTGCGTAGCTCCGTAGCCGCGTATTCATTTCCGGAGTAAACTACGAAAATTCCGTAGTGGTTGGCAACCCTGTGATATTGTAAGCCAAAGGTATGGGTTCGAACCCCACAGGGATGAACTTACCTGACTTAGCTACGAGATTTTTGCGTTACCTCCCTCTCTTCAATAATGGTATCAGATGCAGTCTAACATTTCAAAAACAAAATTTGGTTTCCTTTCCCAATGTCTAATAGCGACTTGCCTTTATACCACATGTTTGAGTGATGAATGTGTGTTTGTTGTGTAAGTAGGAGTGTCTGTAACAAGTCGCTGCGCTTTGAGTCTGATTTAGCAACAAGGTGCGTATAGCAACCAGTATTATTATTACATAAAGCAGTAAGTTGGCGCCTTGGACGGCTTGAGTCACTCTTTTTTTTAAAAAAACATTGCCTTGAGCACCTCTTGAGCTGGCAAAGCACAATATAAAAGTAGATTATAATTATTATAATAATGCTTATGCAGAGGTTCTGCCATCTTCAGATGAGACAATGTCTTTTTCCAGATTGTTATACCAGGCTACCACAAGTTTTATGGCCTTAAATGGAAGGTTCGTTGAGATTCACAAACTTTTATTTGAGGTTCTCGGATCCAAACCTAGGTTCCTGAACCTTTTGAATAAAAAAAAAAAAGGTTTGGAAACCAAGGTTCTGGATCTGAGAACCTCGAAAAATGGTTCCTGAACCTCCACGAACCTTCCACAAAAGATAAGCAAAACGGGACAAATATCCCAGCGCCAGAACCATGGATTTACCAGGGCAGAGGAAGTGTAGAAGGCTGTTCAATAAACTGGAAACAACACACCGACTCAACCAAAGCTTTTTAGTTTTGAGGTTAGGTCAGCCAGGCTAGCTATAAATAGCTTCGCCGATGCTTCCTTTCCTTTCCTTTCACTGGAAGGGAGGGTGCAGGCAAGCTATAAATAGCCTGCAGCCAGCAAAAATGTGGAGGCACTTAAACAGTGCTGCTCACATAGGAATTGAGCTGGTGTGACTCGGAAGGTTTTCTTCTTCTTCTTCTTGATGCTGACCAACTTCTTTACACAGAAGTCACTGTACATACTGTGGGATTTTGTTACTTCCGGGCTTTTTTTCTGTCAAGTTTTCTTTTTGTAGCCGCGCGGAATATTTGACTCCCGTCTCTCGGCCGCCACCTTGAAAACACGGCCCAACCTGAGCTGTTATTTTTAATTATCCCTCGTAAGAGGTACATAAAAATATTTGCCCTGCAAGGCGGGGAAGCGTTGTTGGTAGTAAACCGGGTTGCCGGCTACTAGTGCCATGACACTCTTCTGCAAAGTCGCTGCCACCGACTTGCATAAAATTCCTGCCGACAATGTAGTCCAGCTCACCACCAAAAGCCGAAGACGAATGGTCAGCCGGGGGAGAACAAATGTCGTGTCGCCTTGTCCTGCATAACCCAATGGCCACATCAAAGGATTCTGCACAGCAGGAGCCACCCAAGGCTAGTCTACTAAAACAATGTAAGGTAGACAACTTCTCTCCCAAGCCAGAACTAGTTGCCTCCCATTCCGCCACATTTTGATTTTTACATTGCAGAAGGTTGAGGGAGAGATGAAATAGGATTGATGGAATGAGGAGTTTAGAGGTTGTAGTGGGGTGTTGGAGGTGTATGTGTAAGGAATGAATAAAAGGTAACAAATACCTTCCTCTTCAGACATGAAGCATGGTTCGGCATTTCTGACCATTTGTGGATGTTCCAGAAACTGCAATCCTACTTCCTTAGGGCTTGGTAGATCACCACCTTGACAACAAGAGTGAAACAAATGTCAAAAACATATGATAGAATAGGATATTAAATGAGCAAGTCACATTCTTCAGTGTGCACATTCAATGGTTCCAGAATACAAAAACATTTTTCAACATATGCATGTCATCGTATCAACCAAGCAATGTGAATTGCTCATTTGGTATTAACAACAAACAAAAAACACCTAGAAGGCCAAAGCCCATATGACTTATATGTTCCTTATAAAACTTGCAATAATTAACATTCCTAAAAAACAAATCCAAACATTCCTCGAAAAAACAAAATGGAACGGTGGAATTACAATGCAAAGTAATACCGACTAGGATCTTTTGATGCTCTACACCTTGAGATCTTGAGCTTCGAATACACTCATTTGTGATCAAATAAACTACAGCAAAAGTTGTATTATGCCCTTAAAAAAAACAGTGACCTTGGAGTGACGTTGACCTTACATAACCTTGACCTTGGGGTACTTTGACCTTCATGTAAATATAACATATATAAAAGATCAATCTATCATCTCTAAATACAAATTTGGACTTTATTACTCTCATAGTTTAGGGTCAAGGTCACTTCAAAGTACCTATATGAACTGACTTTGATTAGCTCCAGTAACCTTGACCTTGGAGCGAGGTTGACCAAATTTGCAAAGTATGTGTGTTTAATTGATATCTATTATGCAACACAGAATCATAAATTCAATATTAATAACTAAGAAAATAAGTAAAAGAAAATAAGTGAAAGTTTGTGAAAAATTTTAATTTTTCCCTAACATAAATTTTGTTGACCCTGTGACCATAACCTTAAAGGGAAGTCATTCATTCACTGATCATTTATGAGGTCTCATGAATATACACCATTTTATCAAGTTTGGTTGTGATAGTTGAAATAGGTTCTGAGATTAAATACATGCATTATAAATACAGTAATTATTATTATTATTATTATTATTATTATTAGATTTAATAATAATAATAATAATAATAATAACAGGCAATTTATTCAGTGCTTTCCAAAATCACAAAGCGCTTTATACAAACAAATGTAAACACAACATGCGTACATTGGTCAATAACACTCAACCACATACACATCCCAACACCAAAAATAACTAACAACACTCACTCATGGCGCCTAAGAAAAGGCCTCTCTAAAAAGATGCGTCTTCAAGTTCATTTTAAAAGACGCTAGTGAAGGACTGTGACGGACGGACCGAGGTAGCGAGTTCCAGGTCTGAACGGAGAATAAACTGAAAGCTCTACCACCGTGTCTCACCCTGTGGTATTCTGGTAAACGGAACATCCTTTCATCTGCAGACGAGCGGAGAGACCGAGAAGGAACATAGACAGTCAAAAGTTCGGAAAGATAGCTAGGAGCAGTTCCAGAGATGATGTGGTAGCAAAGACATGAGGTTTTATATTTAATTCGTTGTTCAACTGGGAGCTAGTGTAGCTCTTGAAAGAGTGCAATGCTGTGATTTCCGTGCTTTGAAGATGAGTTTAGCTGTAGAGTTTTGGACTTGCTGAAGAGGTCTAAGGACTTTATGTGTGCAACCTACAAGGAGTGAATTACAATAATCCAATCTAGACAGAATGCATGCGCTAACTAGTGTTTTTGTTGCTTCTTGTGTGAGATACTGTCGAATGGAGCTTATGCGTCTAAGTTCAATGTATGCAATCTGACAAGTTTTTGCAATGTGTTGCTGCATGGAGAGATCCTGATCGAGAAAAAACCCAAGGTCGCGAACAGTGTCATAAAAAGAAATAGAAGTAGTTCCAACAGTGAGCAGGTCATCAGGGTACCTATAAAGTGCGAAAAGACAACTAAAGACAACTAAAGACAGCTAAAGACAGCTAAAGACTACTAAAGACAACTAAAGACAACTAAAGACAAAGGGCGAAAAGACAACTAAAGACAACTAAAGACAACTAAAGACAGCTAAAGACTACTAAAGACAACTAAAGACAACTAAAGACCGCTAAAGACACCAGGGGTAGAAATTTTAGAGGGTATACAAGGCTACAAACAACTTAAAGAGCCCAAAAACACCTGCCATCTTTGAAAGACATTGGCTATGGCAGAAATTTGTTGCCGCGTAGAAAGTACAACGGATTTTAAAAAAAATAACAATAATATTTTTAAAGTATATTATATAAGATAATTGATTTAGATACAAAGTGAAAGCTGTTCTGGATGATTGTGTAGTCGGATTTAATGAAAATGCAATGCCCGATTCGAAAATGAGGCTATTGTTTGTGAAGCAAAGCTAGTACCTCGTTTGCAGACGAATGTTTTAACGGGTTAACTTGGTACGCAAAACCGGTACTGCAGCGGCCCAAAGAGAGCTTTAGAGTGCACGGAAACCTTACAAATATTTCAGAATTTGTGTAACTATATTTTTTAAAAAGGTTTTCTCACCCCTTCGCCATCATAATGACAACCCCCGTTGGGGTGCCGGGGGTTTCAGTATAAATAGTATCTCCACTTTCTGGAAATGTGCTTTAAATTCCCACTGTCGCTGTCTTTCTCATTTGCTCTTTCTCATTCCTGCTCTGTTCTATCAATCTGCTATACTATCTTCTTTTTCGCTAGACCAGTCTCCTACCTTTTTTCTTGAAAACTCTTCCGGGACAAGACTCCTTATTTGTGTATGAGGTCTGTTGGATCAGCTTGGGAATATTGGATGCTTTCTGTCAGGTGGTCACTAGGGCTTCCTATGATGTTATTATTTAGCAATGTAGGCATTTTATATGTATGTGTTTTGTTAATAATTTATAATGATGTTTGTATTCTATTTTGTTTTTGTAAACGGGTAAATTTTGTAAATTGGTAGTAGTCAACGGTGCAGCATCAGGCCAGGCCAGAGTGAGATCTGGGGTCCCTCAAGGCTCTTCTGGGCCCAGCACTTTTCTTGGTGTATATTAATGACCTCCCAGAACAACTCTCTTCTCCGACCTGCCTTTTTGCTGACGACACAGCTGTCTACCGCCTGAACTCCACAGACCATGACCAAAACCAGCTCCAAGAAGATCTACGCCGACTGGAAGAGTGGGAACAGAGCTGGGACATGACCTTCCACCCCGACAAATGTACCACCCTCCCCATCACTAGAAAGCGGACCATCAAACCAACGGACTACCAATTACATGATCACACACTGGAAACTGTCACCTCTGCCAAGTATCTAGGTGTTACCATCTGTCAAGATCTCAGCTGGGATAAGCACATCATTAACATCTGTGCTAAAGCCAACAAGACCCTTGGCTTCCTCCGGCGAAACCTCAAAGTCAGCGCCACCCACCTCAGGGAGACTGCTTACAAGACCTTCGTCCGCCCCATACTGGAATATGCCTGCACGGTATGGGATCCCCACACAGAGGCTAACATCGACAAATTAGAGGCAGTCCAGAGAAGAGCAGCACGTTTTGTCGTCAACCGGTACCACAACACTTCCAGTGTCTCCAAGATGATCGACAAACTGCAATGGCCTTCTCTCCAACACCGCAGAAAGGTCGCTAGACTTGCCATGCTACGTAAAATACTCAACAACGAGGCAGTCGTCGATACCAGCAAATTAGTCCCAGCCCCTCCACGTCAGCGAAGAAGCCACCCCCAACAGCTCACCCAAATTCAATGTAGAACCAAATACCGCCAGTTCTCTTTCCTTCCCAACACCATCAAGGACTGGAACGAGCTGCCCAAAACAACAGTGACAGCTGATACTCTTGACTCCTTTAAGTCACGAGTGCCACAACTATAAATAGTTTTCCTTTTTTTTTTTTTTTTTTTTTTTTCCCCCTACGCAAACCCAGTTCAGTACGGCAGAGTAATCAACCTGATGATTGAGGCCGTCTAATGGATGAAGATGAAGATAAGTTGGGGTGAAGCCTCAGCCGTCCCCTGCGTGAGATGTCTTTATTGTAAAGTGACTGGCTGGTGGGGAGCTTTCGGTTTTACCACTAGGGTTGTTTCAGCAGATATTTTATGCGGATCAGGGGTTGTCCGGTCCTGGTTTGGCTCGGAAGAGTCCGCTGGACCTAAAGCAATAATAATGTAATGTAATGTAATCATAATGACATTGAGCACCCCATCGTTCTTATTCATTTATTTATTTTGTGTTACAGTTACACACAAATTCTAAACTATACATAGGTGTCTTTAGTTGTCTTTAGCCGTCTTTAGGTGTCTTTAGCCGTCTTTAGTAGGTGTCTTTAGCCGTCTTTAGTTGTCTTTAGCCGTCTTTAGTAGGTGTCTTTAGCCGTCTTTAGGTGTCTTTAGCCGTCTTTAGTAGGTGTCTTTAGCCGTCTTTAGTTGTCTTTAGCCGTCTTTAGTTGTCTTTAGCCGTCTTTAGTTGTCTTTTGTTGTCTTTTCGCACTTTATAGGTACCGGGTCATCATGTTGTCCAATGGCTTGTGTGATGGTCTGTCAGACTTCGTCGTTGGTGATGTGCTGGGTATAGGAAATGCCCAGAAGTCTTTTGTAGCACCTCATCTCAATGCTTTGTATTCTTCATTGGAGATCTGCTGTGAGGGTCCATGTTTCGCAAGCATATAGGAAGATGGAGATGACAAGGGAGCGCAGCAGCCTTACCTTGGAATGTAGACGGATCATGTCTTTCCAAATTGGCTTCAACCTCGCCAGGGCAGCAGTTGTTTGTGCAATCCTGGAGAGGACTTCCTGTTTGCACCAATTGTCTGATACAATGGCTCCTAAATACTTGAAGCTATGCACTGTGTTGAGGGATTGGCCTTGGACTTTGATGTACGTGTTGATGTCATTGGTGTTGTTGGTCATCATTTTGGTCTTCTCTGCACTTATTTCCATTCCATAGGCTCTGGAGATGGTGTCAAGCCTCTGTACCAGCTGTTCAAATTTTTGTTCCTCTCCAGCCAATTGATCAATGTCATCCGCAAAACGAATGTTGGAGATTGCTCTTCCCCCTATGCTGACTGTGCCTTCATGATCTGCAAGGGCATCTGACATGATGTGCTCTAGGAAGATGTTGAAGAGTGTTGGAGAGAGTAGGCATCCCTGACGCACACCGATTGTTGTTCTGAACCAGTTTCCGATGGCGCTGTTATGAAGGACTGCACTGGTAGCCTTGTCATACAGGCTTTTGATGACTTCAATAATTTTAGGGCTGATGTTGTATACTCTCATGGTTGCCCACAGAGCTGCAAGCCAGACTCGGTCAAACGCCTTTTTGAAGTCTACGAACACATGATATAGATGTTGTTGGTGCTGTAGGTTTTTCTCGCAGATTATTCTGAGGTTGAAAATCTGTTCAATGGTACTTCACCCCGCCCTGAATCCTGCTTGCTCTTCAGCTATGATTTGTTCAGCTTGGGATTTCAACCTGTTGAGTAGTATTTTCAGGAGGACCTTGCTAGGATGGCTGATGAGGCTCATAGGAATGTGAAAATTAACGCCCCATCAGCCTCATCAGCCATCCAACAAAATGTTCAAAGGAGCAAGTTTTAATTATTTTAATAGGCATAGCTCTGTATATAAGCATGCAAGCATGAGTGTGCATGTAGTGCATAGGTATGTGCATGTGTGCGTACACAGAGGCTATATACTTCCTCATGGACTAACCTCCTCTCAGTCGTTTCACCAAGTGTATTGTACTCCGGTCCTTCATACCATACTGCTCTAGAGTGTAAATGTCCTCCATCTGCTTGCCAGAAAAGATTAAGCGCTGCTGATCTATTGGCGTGCCCTCAGATTCCATCACTATGCATTTCAGGTCTTCCACAGTCATGGACAGCTCACATTCAATGTCAAGTGTCTCCCCTGTCAATGTTTGTAGCAGGACCTTCACTTCTGTACTCGTTGGCTGAACAACAGACAGTTGAAAATTTTTTTTTTTTTAAATCCATGTATCTAACTTCTTAAATCCGGAATGTGTATATACTGCTCCCTAGTGATACATTTTTCATATGCAAACCAACCCAGCACCAAAATCAACCCACTCACCAATAACAATCAATCAGTTTATCACCAAAATCAACTCACTCACCACCAACATAAACCCAGTTTCCATCAAAATTAACGTAATCACCACCAACATCAACAGGATCACATCTTTAAAATCAACGGGATCACCCCCCCAAATTTACCAGGATCACCTCCAAAATCAATTAAAACCAAAATCAGTCAGTCAACACACCTCATGTGGTTCCTCTGGCCAGCTAACATAGTGAAGAATGTCCACGGTCTCCTTCTGAACCAGGTCTGCGATGGACGGTCCTTTGTGAATAGTAAGGTCCTCGCCCTGAACACAGAAAAAAATGTCGATTTAAAAATGCTCAGTAATCTTGTTGAGTCAGCAGATGTAACATGTTTTACACAACAACAACAAAATATTTTGAATAAACCAAGTTCTGATGGTTTACAATTTATTTTGTTGCCCCCATGTTTTATTCTCGCAATTAGAATAGTACCTTACTGCAAAAAATAGAACTAAAACGCAGAACAAGATCTTACAGCAAACATGAATCTAGAAGCATGAGTCAAAAGCTTACTGTAAGAATTAGATTAAAAATGCAGAACACGATCTTACTGTTGATGAACAGGGGGTGTACCAGATGGAAAGCCATTCAAATTTATTAACCATACACACACACATAGCTGAAAAATACCATTTTCAAAAGTTGTAATTTTCTTGGCAGTGTTTCAGATGAGATGAAGAGGACAATTAGCTTACTTTTTTAACAGACTTCTTTTTTTAAATTAGTGCCTTAAGATTTCTTCCTGCAGATTTTAACTCATGTTATTTTCTACAAGGACTTGCTATACTTATACCCAAACGGTCTGAGTTTACATCACGATGACGAATGTTTTCCTCTTCCCTCTCAATCTCTAAGAACGTGAACAATTATTGCTGAAAATCTGTCACCCTATCTCGTTCCTCGACGGCCACAAAGGAGGTGAACTGTGTCACGATGGAATATTCCTTGCTCAGCTCAACCACGTCCTGCTTTTCATTCATCTTCAGCACCTGCAACACAATACAATACAATATACAACGCAAAACAATGCAATGCACATATCACGCTCAAAATGAACAAAATACTTAACACTGGCAAAGAAGAAAGGAAAGAAATCTGAAGAATCATTCCTGTACGCATCCATACAATAGAAAAAAATCATTTTGTTGTCATTCCTGTAGGCATCCATACAATAGAAAAAAAATCATTTTGTTATCTGTTATACGATGCATATAAAGTTTATGACTTTTACTATATGGGTAAAGCTATTACATCTACAAATAGGTTTACACACACTTTCTCTCTGACAGTGACCAAAGGCAGAAAGGGATTGGTGAGTGGGGAGGTAGACAGGAAAGAGGGTAGGGCGTGGAGGGGGGGAGAGAAAAATAGAGAGAGAGAGAGAGAGTGAGAGAGAGAAATATGGAGTCAGAGAAAAAGAAGGAGTGAGAGAGAAAGATGGAGTCAGAGAAAGAGAGGGACAGAGTGAGAGAGAAAATTAAAATTTTATCTCTACATTTATTATTAATAAACATACTTACCATGACTCAAAAGTGCAATGTTTATGGCGTTGCTAGGTGAGTGCCTCTCTAACGGAAGTTGACAAAAGTAAAACAGTCATAGAGTTGCTTCCCCTGTCCCACACTCCCCGTGCGTTTCGTGTTATAACACGCGTCTAAGCGCTCACGATAACGGTCGGCAAACCTCTTTCCTTTTTTGGAACTGCGGGGAGGTGGGAGGGACATAAAATTGAGTCATGGTAAGTATGTTTATTAATAATAAATTTAGAGATAAAATTTTAATATTAATCTCACATACTATACCATGACTCAAAAGTGCAGATTAGCACGAAAAGGACAGAGGGAAGCAACTTTATTTGAACAACTTTACCTTGAACAGGCTGAAGAAGAGGACCCAGATTGAAGGGCCGCGACCACAGAATCGAAACCAAGAAGCCATCCTCTCGAGTATGGCAAGGCAGAAACAGGATGCAGGCTGAAACCTTCCGAGGCCTCCTGAAGCTCAGAAACCTCTTAAGGGAGGCCGGACAACAGCCAAGCGTGAAGACGGAGAACGCTTGGGTCGCCGTGCGGAAACCCGGATCGAGGCTGCAGAAGCGATCTCGCCCCGAGAGCGAGAGGAATGCACCGCCCCTGGGAAAGACGAAGGAAATCGGGGAACCAGGGCTGAGCTGGCCAAAAGGGAGCCACGAGAATGAGAGAAGGAGACTCCTCCTCGGCTTCCCTGAGAACCTGCGGAAGGAAGGAGAATGGCGGAAAGGCATAAGCCTCCAACCCCTCTCAAGAAATGGACAACGCGACCACCGCCTAAGCCAGGCAGTCTGTGACCGGCGACACAAACAGGGGAAGCCTGGAAGAATAACGAGTGGCAAAAAGATCGATCAGAGGTTTAACCCACTCCGCCCAAACCGGAAGAAGGGTCCATACCATGTGGACCACACAATGAGGGCGACGCAGAAGATCGGCTAAGACATGACAGAGCCGCTAACATGCTTGGCTACAAGCGTACAAACGAAATCAGCTAACCACAAAAGGAGGTTCTCCACCATCAAGGAGAGAGCAGGGGAATGGGTACCCCCGAAGAGGTAGATGAGAGAAGCCACAGTGGTACTGGCAGAGCGAACGAGCAAGAGGCCCCGAGGCAGGGAGGGAAGAAAACGATGAAGAGCCAGGCAAACGGCTTCCATCTCCAAGCGACTGAAATGCCAAGACAGATGGTCCTGAGACCAAAAACCGTGAGCTGAAAGGCTGCCGGTATGCTCACCCCAACCGACCAAAGCCGCATCCGTGAAGATGACGGTGTTACACTCGGTTTGATGATGGAGTTTTCTATCAGTATCTGATTCAGCCCCGATGCTTGAATTCCTGATAGTTGTGTAACTCAGATTCGTTTATTCACGCAGCCCGCTCAATCAGCATACAAGTCACAAAGTCGACGAATGAAGTTTTCCACTTTATTCAGCATACATCAACAACTGCATACAATTCTCAACTCAACTCAACAACCTTCAAATTTACTTTCCAGCTTCACTATCAACAACAACCTCAGCAACTCTCTCAACAACAGTGCGGCACACAATTTTATAACCTCTCTCTCTCTCTTCCCGAATAATTTCGAACAAAGTAGAAATGACGCATTACCACCAATCGAATAAAAGATCGTCATCACTGACTTACGTCATACACTATTATTTCTCCTTCCAGAACGTCTTCTTGCTTCGACATGTATCGGGAAGTTTCTATCGAGAGTAAACACGCAGATCCAGAAAATTCTACAACAGTATCGACTAACGAAAATTATCAACGTTATACAAAGCCTCTCCTAACAACAATTGCAAACTCAAATCAAAGGTAAATAAACTCCATTATTGAATACTTTGCAAAACGAAACGATTAGATCTATCGTGCGCGTTTCCGACATACTTTCGTTCGCGTTTCAACGTAACAGACGGCCACCGGAAGCGGAGGGGAGATAGGAACCCCCGACGAAAGCCACTCAACATTCCTCCAAGGAAGCAGAGAAAGGCGAAGGCCCTCCGTGACCAGAAAAGAGCGTCCCAGGAATCGCCGGACTGACTCCAATGGGAAGAAAGCCAACGTTGAATCGGCCGCTTGCGAACTCCCGCGAGGGGAACCAGAGGAACCATAGACTCAAAACGACCCCAACAGAGAGGCCATAAATCTGGCTGAAACGACATCCTGACTCTCCAAAGGTAGCAGAAGGGACTGAAGCCTCTGCATCCGACGAGCGAAAAGGCGGACCGACCAATCGCGAGTGACGAACGACATCCCCAGGCAGTTGAAAACCGGAGATGGAGACAACACGGACTTGAGAGGGTTCACAGAGAACCCCAAACGCCGCGTCCAAAGGAGAACGAGCCTGGTGTGCACCAGACAGAGATCGTGAGAACTAGCCTTGACCAACTGGTCATCAAGATAAGCAGAGAACCGCACCCTGAGTCCGTGAACTACAGCAGCGAGTTCTAAGACAATCCTTGTGAAAACCCAAAGACTGCGAGACAAACCAAAAGGAAGGGCTTACCATGAAAAACCTGAACTCTTCAGACGAAGCGTATCCAACGCCTGTGAAGAGGAAGAATAGACACATGGAAATAGGCGTCAGAAAGATCGATAGAGGTAGCCCAACCTAGCACCGGGCGCCAACCGCCGGAAACCTTCTGGACAACGAAGAGGCGACCATAGAACCCCGGGGAGTGAGGGCAAAGGACCTCGAAAACACCCTTCTGGAGAAGGGCTATGACCTCCGAGTCCAGAATCGTCTGAGCCTCAGGAGGAGACAGGGGGCGGAACAAAGGCGGGGAGCGACGAAGAGGGGGTCGAGAGGAACCCCACTGAAGTTCGAACCCCGACCGAATCACCTCTTGTACCCAACTGCTTGCGGAGGGGAGGCCGAGCCAAGCATGAAACTGGCGAGCCAAGCCACTCGCCTGGAGGGGTAGAACACCTAGGGATGCAGGCAGGGACAGGACTGGTGGAAAACGCGCCACTGCGTAAACGCCTACGGCTCACCTCGACCCTGCCACGGGAAGAGGGAATACCACCCCGCACACCCGGAGAAGAGCGACCACGGACCGAGCGACCTCAACCCCTGTCAGGAAAGAATGGCGGGGCCGAAGGTATGGCCCGAGCCCAGAAGGCGAAACCATCTGACTTGGACCGCTCCGACTCCTCACGAACAGGCGTGCAAACGTAAGGACCCAAAAAGAGAGTCGGGTACCAAGGGTCCCACCCGAAGCGAGGAGGACAAGAGCGGAGGCAAAAGGGACGCTGACTGAAGAAAAGCGTCACGACACACAAGAAGCAGGTTGACCTAGGCAAAAGCCTGAGATTCGCAACCCAGAACGAAGGAGGCATAGTGGGCCTGCAACAAGGACCTCACCGAAAAGAACGAAACGTCGTCCCAGAATACTTGCCCAGCCGAAGACAGCGCAGCATACAGCGCGGTCAGCGAGAGAAGTATACTCAAGGGACCTAACAATAGACCCCTCTGTCCGCGCCAGACCTCTGACCGAGAGAGGAACTTCCCGGCAACACAGGGCAATGAGGACGAACTCAAAAAAAGAGCCCACAGAGGAAGCTCTAGGGAACCGAGGCACCTCCTCAAACGAAGAGGCCTCGCCCTCTATAAGTCCTCTAGCCGTAGCAGAGGCCCATTCCACAAAAAAGTAACACTAGGAGACTCCATGAATACAAGGCAAGCCTCATCAGACTCGGCAGAAGCAAGAGTCCCGCCTAGGAAGGAATGGAGGAGTGGTAGGGGCACCGAAACCTCCTCCACCACCTGAGGACAAAAGCCGCAGCGCGCTGAACGGCCTCTTTAAACAGAGCATCAGGTGAAAGGGCCTGATATAACAACACCCCAGTACCAGTGAAAACAGGAACTAGGGTAGGAGGAACCAAGTGTGCCCCACCCCAAACAGAAGTTGGCGCACACAAAGGCAAATTGGCGTTGCATGTGATCCGGAAAACCCGTATCATCAGAAACGAACACCAGTACCCCCGATCCACAACCGAACCCGGAAGAGGCAGAGACCGAAGGGTGAACAGGGAATGCTTGACCCAAACCGGAAACTGAAGGGGACCACGGGTGAACCGTAACCCCCCGACCCGGAAACCAGAGCCCCCGCCCCACGACCGCAAACGGAAGTGGAGTACAAAGGAGGATGGGAGGGAGGGGCCAAACTGGAAACAGGGAAAGGTAACGGGTGAACAGTACCCCCCCGTACAGGAACCCAGAGCCCCCACCCCACGACCGCAAGTGGAAGTGGAGTGCAATTGGGGGTGGAATGGGGAGGTGAGTGACAAACCGGACGAACCGGAAGCCACACCCCCTGTCGCAGCCGGACGTAACACTGCGTGCAGTGCTTTATATGTCCCAAGCTCGACATTAGCCAGAGGACCCGACCCGGTCTGAATCCCGCAGGAAACAGATAGGAAGGCTTCAGCAGGTAGCTTATCCGCCCAGCCGGGGCGTCCCCGCTGGAAAAATTAATGTGGGGTGGAAAGGGGAGGTGAGGGACAAACTGGACGAACCGGAAGCCACACCCCCTGTCATAGCCGGACGTAACACTGCGTGCAGTGCTTTATATGTCTCAAGCTCGACATTAGCCAGAAGTCCCGACCCGGTCTGAATCCCGCAGGAAACAGATGGGAAGGCTTCAGCAGGTAGCTTATCCGGCCCTGCCGGGGCGTCCCCGCTGGAAAAATATATGTGGTCCTATACTAGGGCGACCACTTATATGTTTCTGGTCGTAACCTTGACCAGAAACGGCTCCAAGGTCACTTCTGGCAAGACCAAGGAGCCACCCCTCACCTCACTACCGCCACTCCCCACCTCACTACCACCACTCTACAAACCTGAAGGGTAGAAGACAAAGCAGGAGGCGCAGGAGCGGAAACGCAACGTAGCAAAACAGAGGTAATGTCGGCAGGAGAGGAAACCAACATTTCTAGAACGAACGGCCGCCGAAGTAGAAGAGACATCGCATAGACGGGGTTGAAGCCGACGAACAGCTACGTTGTAACCCAAAACTCCGCCGGCGGTAGTAACAGCAAACTAGAAGGCGAACGCAGTAAGTCAACAAAAGAGAGCTAGAGAAGACACGACCACACTCAGCGAGTGCCAAAAAAGGAAAGAGGTTTGCCGACCGTTATCGTGAGCGCTTAGACGCGTGTTATAACACGAAACGCACGGGGAGTGTGGGACAGGGGAAGCAACTCTATGACTGTTTTACTTTTGTCAACTTCCGTTTGAGAGGCACTCACCTAGCAACGCCATAAACATTGCACTTTTGAGTCATGGTATAGTATGTGAGATTAATCAGAGAGATAGACAGACAGACAGACGGAGATATGGAGTCAGAGAAAAAAGGGGGATGAGAGAGAAACGTGGGAGTAAGAGAAAAAGAAAGAGAGAGCGAGAGTGAGAGAGAAACAGAGAGAGACAGGTAGAAAGACAGACAGACTGAGACCGAGGGACACAGACCGAGGGTAAGAGAGACAGAGAAAGGCAGGTAAAGTCAGAGAGTGTAAGAAACAGAGAAAGTCAGAGAAAAATAAAGACAGAAAGACAGAGAGGGAGGGAGAAAGAGTGTGATAGATATGGAGGAAAGAAGAGGGAAAATAAACATATAAAAAGGAGAGAGAGAGGAAGTAAAGAAGAGAGGAGAGAGGATGAAGAGAATGGCATGAAGGAAAAAGAGAGAAAGGAGTAACGTCACGACAAACCTCATGGTTGGTACGGTTGTCAGAGAGAACGCCAGCCTCCCAGTCCTGAATCAAGGCTCGGGCCGTCAAACGATGAACCACCTGCCAACAAATCAAACATTATGAAGAACACTGTTTTGGTGGGTGGGCTGGCCTGCAAGAACAGAAACAAAAGATAGAAAAGTAACAGCATAATATATGACTGAAAATGCCGCAGATGAACAACATACCAGTCCAGTAGTGATGGCCAAATCAGATGTCGACACGACAGTGGAGACTTCCTGACCCCCAACAACTGCTGACAGGAATGCCTGAGGAATAAAATGGACACTTGTACTAGTAAAAGTAGTTAAAAAAAAAAGGCAATAAAAATTTCGCCTGCTCAAGCGGCAAATATTATCACAAATCATAAAAAAATTCCAAAATTCAATAAGTTTGCTTGAAGTCAATATCCAAATCACTGAAAACGGATGTTTGATGAAAGCTAATGCACTGAGATTGTTACATCATGGATTACAAAGCCACTCAGATATTGAACAGCAAGGAAGGCTCACAGGTGCACAACATGCATTCATATTTCTCCGGAGATGTTTACCCTAAAAAAATGTTTCAAGCAATAAGTTATGTCCGAAAAAGTATAAGAATCACAGCATAATGGCAATGGGTAAACAGGTCTGTCCCTCACCATTGTGCAGTTGGGTACAAAGCCATAGATGACTTGTCTTGTGCCGTTAAAAAGAGCCGTGATCTGCCTCGGTGCTTGCACTGGCTTGGGGAGGTTGTCATCATACTGTCTCCACTCCACAGCAACAGATGTCAGTCCTGGTTGGCCCACCTTGGTCAGCTGACTCTTCACCTTCTCCTCCCATTTGGACTTGACCTTGGTGTCGAAGAATTCAAAAGACCCTGCTGAGACACGGGCCAAAGCCTTCAGGGTGTACACGTTGCATGTCGCGCTGCACAAAAAAAAAAAAAAAAGAACAAAAAATATCTCTTTAACAATTACCAAAATTATAAGCAAAAGTGGGAGAGGGAGGTGAACGTGGCAGAGAATATAACATAATTATCCTTTTTCATTGTATATTGTTATTCTTGGTTGTTGTCTTAAGACATGTTTTCAATGACAAAGAAACTGAAAAATGCTACACCAATAGAAAGCAAAAGAGAAGATGAAGAAGAAGCAAAAGTAGAAGAAGAAGAAGAAGAAGAAAAAGCAGAAGAAGAAGAAGAAGAAGAAGAAGAAGAAGAAGAAGAAAAAAGAAGAAGAAGAAGGAAAGCAGAGGAGGAGGAGGAAGAATAAGAGGCACAAGACAAGGAAGAAGAACAATCAGAAGAAGAAGGAGGAGAAGGAAAAGGAGGAGGTGAATGCTGAGGTTAAAGATAAATAGGAGGATAGTACCTGACTCCAAAGGTGAAGACTCGAGTGTGCTGGTAGTTGTTTCGTGCATCGGCCAAAACACACGTCTCATTGTTCAGATGGCCGTCAGACACCAGGAGCACATTCCGAGTGCTGCCCTCTGCTGGAGGCAACAGGAAATAGGCATGCAAAGGACGAAAAACTTCTGTGTTGCCCATGTCAGCTTGTGCCTTCTGCACAATGGAAACAATAATCTCATTACTAAGTACAAAACAGCAATCCAAAGAAAGCAGCAGACAGGACCGACGAGAGTAGTGTACAGGACTGGGCCAAGGTTCTGAATAAAGTACGTAACTACAAAATTCATGCTTTGAATAACAATCAACAACAATGCAAGGAAAACAAGAAAAGCAATTGAACTAAAACCCACATCAAGGCACTGAACTCCTCACTCCTTCCCCTCACCCACCAACGCCATGATTTACCAAGTACTCGTATAAAATGCCTTTCATTCAGGAAAAAAATAATAAAAATAAATAAATACGAAACAACACCCAATCAACACATCTGCTCCATTTTTCTTATCTAAACAACTCTTCAGTTACAATAAAACAATGCACAACAACATCTCACTTCACCCAGTTTCAAATGAACACCTGGCTCCTTTTTAGAACTGGAGACATTCCAATTATTTCATTTTGTTGTTGTTGGCACCTTACATAAAGAGATTATGAAGTCTATCTACTGTATACACATTCTTATATCAATTTGTGTCTCAAGCCTATCC
Organism: Oncomelania hupensis; assembly: GCA_036898135.1. Lineage (NCBI taxonomy): Eukaryota > Metazoa > Mollusca > Gastropoda > Littorinimorpha > Pomatiopsidae > Oncomelania > Oncomelania hupensis. The sequence continues at coordinate 34,486,091 of CM072515.1, forward strand.
TATCCTATCCCATAACTCGGAGGTTGAAGGGGCACCACAGATGATCGTTTAATCAGAGTACTCCGTCATTCCCTGTCCTCAGCAACCCTGATTGTTTCGCTCAGTGTCAAACCAGTCCATTCTCGAATGTTGTCCTCCCACCTTTTTTTTGCTCTCCCTCTTCTTCTACCTCCTTGCACTGTGCCTTGCAGGATGGTCTTTGCAAGAGCTGATGATCTGTTGACGTGGCCATACCATCGGAATTTACGTTTTTTCACCACTGTGAGCAGGTCATCGCGTTGTCCAATGGCTTGTGTGATGGTCTGTCGGACTTCGTCATTGGTGATGTGCTGGGTATAGGAAATGCCCAGAAGTCTTCTGTAGCACCTCATCTCCATGCTTTGTATTCTTCGTTGTAGATCTGCTGTGAGGGTCCATGTTTCGCAAGCATATGTCTCAAGCCAGTGTATGGAAAAAATGCCATGACATTAGCATAAGCTTATTCTTATAAAGCCATAATAAACAGCAAAATTCTTTTGTCTCCCATCAACATTGTCGTCATTCTTCCTTTTTTTTTTTACACCACATCACCCCTTCATCCCTCTCCCCCCCTCCCTTGTCTCTTATATATCACCTGTAGATTTTTTAAAAATCCACTTTGACCACACATTATGTCCTTGCGTAATTTGTTAGCAAGAACTTTGCATGATTTCATTGTCTATGAAGCCGGATGTTAACGTCTAGAATGAATGCGTGAGTACTGCGCTTTGAACTGATATTGTTCCTTAGGAAAAAGTGCTATATAAATACCCTTATTATTATTATTATTATTTAGCAGATATTAACAAACAAATAAATAAATAAAATAAATAACTTGGAAATCACTGTGGGGCCACCAACCTGTACTACATATATATAATAAATATCTTAAAATGACACAAAATTAAATAAAATAATTAACAAGTTGGCAAGCCATTCAAATGCATTTCCAGACACTTACACACATAGCTGAAAGCCAGCATTTTCAAAAGACTTTTGTGGGGCAGTTCTATCGTAAATGAGCAAAATTAAAATGTGGAACAATTGGCCACACATTTAACTACCTGCAAGCTAAAATGTATCTATGAAATGTAGTCAAATTCTGTTGTATGGGCCTTATACAAGACATGCAATGGACTGACCAACTGACAGAACGACATTTGCCTTCTTCTGATTCTTGACTATATCAAGTGTTTCCAGATAGCCTGGAAATACAAATATTACAGAAAAAAAAAGAAAAAGAAAAGAAAACTGGGAAACCAAATTACCTCAATAAACTGTTCAGCTTTTGCAACGTTGTCCTCCGACCAAGTTTGGCTAACAGGAAAAAGTTCCACGTAACCTGAAAGAAAGCAGCCTGCGGGTCAACAAATTAACCATTTTACGTCCAAACGTTATATAACATTGTGATTTTCAACTTTCTGTTTGTAGAGAACGGGATTTTCCCGGGTTTTTTATAATTCGATTATTGTACGGTGTTTTTGATTGGCTAGGATTCGGGAGCCAATGATATGAAGGTTTGAATTAATCAAAGTTTGAATTAGATGAAAAATTGTTGACTCACTCAAAAAATTCTGTGTCAGGCTGGTGTGCCGTGGAGCAGTGTGTGTGGGTAGGCCAAGGAAATAACAAAAGTTAAAAGAAGAAAAAAAAGTAAATTGTGGAATAACTAAAAGATGAAGAAGGCACTGTGAACTTGTCAAGGTGTACAGGTTCGGTGGAACTTTCTATCTGGAAGTGGAAGTGGTATTTTTGTGCTGTAAAAATTACAGGTATCTATAACGTTTTTCATGATTGTGGGATTCTGATAAGTATATTTTGAAATTGCATTTGTTGTATTGGAAGGTGGTGAGCTGTTGTCCACTAGGACGGAATATAATTTTTCATTGATGTAATAATATTATTAATTACATGGGGCAATAGTTGTAGAGTAGTAGATAAAGAAATATGAATGAAAGGCGTGAGTATGTTTACTTGTAGTAATTTTCATTCATGGAATGATTATATCTGGATTGTGATCAACATCGTAAAAGGAAGGAAGACACGATCACACATATAGAACGGAAGTAGAAATGTGTTGAAACAAAAGAATAATGAAATCATATAGGCCAGGGAATTGACGTTTATATATATATATATATCATTGTAGCGGCCTACTTGGAGCCGAGAGACCAACTGGAGATTGGGAGCCTGTTGGGGCTACTGGCTTACTGGAAGCAGAATTGGCTCTATCCTGTCCGGAACGTGGACAGGGGGGGGGGAACTCTGAGACGTCGGAGGGGAACCGACTCTATTTCTACGCTTGTTCAAGACAACGTCTTATTTTTATTTATTTATTTATTTATTTATTTATTTAATCGTTCTTATATAGCGCTTTTCCAGCTCAAGAGCTGCTCAAGGCGCTGGCCGATACAGGATCTAACTCAAGCCGCCCGAGACGCCCACCCGCAGCCTTTGGGCGCACGGTCTGACGCCTGGACAACTGAGCACAATCCTGGACAGCCAGGGATGGGGGTGAAGGACCTAGGTGCATGCTGGGTGTGTTCTTGTCACCGGCACTCACCCGTCTAGGATATGAGCGTCAGGATCTTTAAAGTCCGTTATGATGGAATGTATGCGACACAGACTAGACCTCGGTTTATACTCTCATCCGAAGGAGTAGGAAAACAGGAGTAAAGTGTCTTTCCCAGGGACACAACACAATGGCCCGGCCAGGGCTCGAACCCGGGACCTTCAGATCCGCAAGCCGAAGCACTACCATTAGACCACAGTGCCTCCTCTTCTCCGAGTGGACTGGGGCAGGAGGATAGTCCCTCCACTCGTCGACGTTCATCTGTCGTCGACGCTTTCTTATCGTCGACCCCGTCTCGCGTCGACGTGTGTTTGGCAACGTGTGCCAGATTTTGTGAACCCGGGACCCTCGGAAAATAAGGTACTGTAAAGTTGAGCATTTGTTGCATTGACCAGGACAAGAAATTGCCGGTCTCGATTTTCCGTTCCGAGTGTCAGACTCGTCGACGTCGCATATGTGTGAGACACTGGGATAAGCCCATCTGTGATAGATTATTTGTATGAAAGGATTGGAGTGAAAGTTGATATAAAAAGTGTTGATTATTTATATAAATTTTGAGAACGTTTTGAGAACGTGGAACGGATATCTGGTGTTGGTGTTTGTCTGTGTTGGGAAGAATCCGTACGTTTGTGGGTGTGTCCGTAAACAGAGAACGTGCACGCACGCATAATTCACTTTAGGAGTCATATACAAATATTTTGCACTTACACTAAATATCCGCCCGTTACACTGTTAAAGATTCAATATCTTTAAAACATTACTGATGCAGGTAAAAGTAATAGATCGTGGTTGACTCTAAAGAGCGCCCGCTACAACGCATGTATGTATATATATGTTGAGCACGCACTCCCGCTAAAACGTATGTGTGTATATATGTTGAGCGGCTGTGATTGTGCAAAGTTTAGTGCGAGTTCGTCACGTGACGCAGTCGCTCTCTCTTGTCCATTAAGTTTGTAAACAAGAACAATTTTGGTGACTGTGAGAGAAAGTCGAGCCTGGTATCATTCTTTGTCTGCTGAAGTACACTACATTGCTATGGGATGGTCGTAAAAGAAAACCTAACCCATGTGTAAACTCTGTTGGATGAGAACAGGTATATAGATATTTTTTATACATGTTTTATGAATAGGAAACGTTCTAGATCTAGTCATTTTGTTCATTTTGGAAAAAGTAGACATGCAATCAGAAGACTGCACAAGTGAGGGGCAGTGAAGTTTACAAAAGCAGTGATAGACTAATCAAGTCTTTAGCGTATTGATTTGGGTGTGAAATTCGGTTACTGTAGGAATGATGATATTCTACATCAGTTTCGAGTCCAGGAGGCACTGAGGACATTGATGGCGAATGCCTGTAGCTGAAGGCGCAACTGGTTGGTACATTGGAGATTGGAAGCCATGCAAGCAAAGCAGTGGCGTGAGCAACATGGTTGTTGTTGAAGAGTCATCGACCTGACGTAAAGTGAGAATAGTAAAAGTTGGGGTTGTCTGAAGCTCAACTGAGTACATTTACTTCAATCTGACTTTGAATCTTTGCCAGCAGAGGCACTGAGGATTTGGAAATGACAAGGATTGGAATGATGGACTAATTGAGAATATCTAATTTTCTATTGGGACGTATTTTTTGTGTGTACACACTAATAATTTGTTATGTTAGTATTAGGCGTCAGCATTAATATTAGTAACAGATTATTTTATCATTTGTTTTTGTGAAACAGAATTAGTCAACTAAAAGGTGGTGGGTAATTTTCTGGATCTATGTATTGGGAGATTAGATATTTCATGTCTTGATAATTTTGTCTTATGTGATTGTTTTGTGAACATAGTCAGAAAGTAAGCATAACATCCTTACTGTGTGGGCTCTCTTAGTATGTGAGATGGCCGATGTGTGGTTATGAAAGAAATCGAACATTCAACCATAAGTATTTTTAATATGCAGATAGATTGAGCATACAGACATTATCTATTCATATTCTAGCATTACCAACATTTTTTTTTTTTTTTTTTAAATAATTAAAAAAAAAATTAAAAAAAAAAAAATTATAGGGAGGTGCGGTGGCGGAGTGGTTAGAGCGTTGGCTTGTGGATCTGAAGGTCCCGAGTTCGAGCCCAGGCCGGGGCATTGTGTTGTGTCCTTGGGAAAAACACTTTACTCCCGTTTCCTAATCCTTCGGATGAGAGTATAAACTGAGGTCTAGTCTGTGACACATGCATTCCATCATAATGGACTTTAAAGATCCTGACGCGCATGTCCTAGACGGGTGAGTGCCAGTGACAAGAATACACCCAGCATGTACCTTGCTTGGGTAAAGTGCTTCACTTGGGGCTGCTGTACTTTCGAAAAAGGAAAGTGCCCGAATTTCACCTTGGTGATAATAAAGTTGTTACAATAAAATTTAAAAAAATAAACTAAACATTTTACATTTTGTGAACTCACAGAACAAATGTTGGCAATTTCTATGACAGGCATTGCAATTTAACTTTATATTTATTTGTCCTTTTTTATTATTCCCTCACAAAAAATGTCTTATTTGTCTATCTTATCTCTCCACTGGAGTGCACTGAGCATGTTAACATAACAACGGCTAAACACGCCATACATGTGAGCGACATCAGCTGGGTGCTGGGATTGGGGCGCCAAACTGAAAGTGCTAAACAACATTTTATCTGTATTGTTTAGTCACACATTCAGGTGATTTTATTAGACAGGAAAAGAGCTAGCATGGCCCCTGCATGTGTTGAAGAAACAACTAACGTGTGCCAAAGAAAATGACGTTGAAGGTCCACGCTGGATTGAGGGAACGCAGCAACAGCAGCGCCACCTTCTTGGCACTCTGTAGCGACGCTCCTTGCATGGAGTTGGAAACGTCCAACAAAACAACGACCTCAGTGATGTTCTCTGATCCCACTTCAAACTCCGGGTAAAAGGTCAGCATGCAAGCCTGGTAAAAATGGAGGCTGGCTATTAGTGACAAATAAATAAATAATAAATACATAAAATAAGGACAGAAATAGATAGATAGATAGATAGATAGATAGATAGATAGATAGATAGATAGATAGATAGATAGATAGATAGATAGATAGATAGATAGATAGATAGATAGATAGACGGATAGATGGATGGATATCTGGATCTGGATCTGGATACTGCCGATGATGTTGTTGGCAGAAAAACACCACAGGAGCCATAGATGGCTATTAACGTGGTGGTGGTGTGTGCGCGCTAATTAATTTGATTTAAAAAAGAAAAAAAAAAAAATTATGCTTCATACTCATAGTTCTTTTTGTACCAACTTCATATTACCTATTTTAGTTATGATTTTATTTAATTATATTCTTAAAAGGGCTCCTCTTGTGGAAGCCTGGTGATATGTATGTACAATTAAAAGTTTAAAATCACTGTACTATTATGTTGACTCTATAAGATCTTGTCAGCATCCCTGTACCTCCCGATTGCAGAGGAGAAGGAGCTAGGTGAAGACAGGTTGATGATGTCATCGGGAAGGCTATTCCATTCCACTACTGTTTTTACGAAGAAGGAGTTTCTGTAGAGATCTGATGATGAGGGTGGTAAAGTAAAGCATGTGTTGTTGTTGTTTATCTGCCTCTCTATGATGTTCTGTGTGTCATATCCTTTAAAGGTGGTGGGGCGGATTTTCCGTTTGTTCTTGGCAGCAGTAAGGAAGGTGTTGGGAGGGAGAGCAGGAACTAGTCCTCTGGTTATCTTGTAGAGCATGGTCAGCCTGAGTTGTTGGCGCCGTTCTGCAAGTAGTGGGAGGTGGAGCTCGTGAAGCATCCTGCCAATGCATCCTGGGTCCCGGGATCTGTAGTCTCTCATAATGAACCGTGCAGCCTGGCGTTGGATGCGTTCCAGCTTGTCGATGTCTTGTTGGAGGTAAGGATCCCACACCACTGCGGCATACTCGAGAGTGGATCTAACAAGTGCGATGTAGGCTAGGCGTCGGCACTCTTGTGGACAGTTCCGGAGATTTCGGCGTAGGAAGCCCAGTGTGGATCCAGCTTTCTTGCAGGCGCTTGTGATGTGGTTAGCCCATTTCAGGTCCGCAGAGATTTGGACGCCTAGGTAGGGGTAGTATCAGTCTGTTGGAGTATAGTGTTTCCAAGGCTATAGAAGTGTTGTGACTTGTGTCTGGTGGAGAGAACGTAGCATTTCTGCGCATTAAATCGCATTCCCCACTGCTTGGCCCATCTCTCTAGTTCTTTGAGGTCTGATTGGAGTGTGATGTGATCCTGGAAGGAGCGGATCTCTCTGTAGAGTAGGCAGTCGTCTGCGAAGAGTCGCACTGTTGATTTTACTGTGTCCGGCAGGTCGTTGATGTGGCAGAGGAAGAGTAAAGGACCCATCACTGTGCCTTGGGGGACTCCGGATTCGACAGCTACTTCCTCTGATGCCTCTCCGTCCAGGACCACTCTCATATGGCGCTTGGTCAGGAAGTTTGTGAGCCAGGTGTGGATGGTGCCTCGTATGCCGTAATGATCCAGCTTGTGTAGTAATTTGTTGTGTGGCACAGTGTCAAATGCCTTGCTGAAATCCAGGATGATGATGTCAGTCTGATGGCCTTTGTCATGTGAGGAGAGAATGTCTTGCATAGTAGTGAGTAGTTGGGTTTCGCAAGAGTGGCCTGTTCTGAATCCGTGGTTTCTACTGGTGAGGATGGTGTGTTTTTCGAAGTGGGTATGTAGATGTCGACAGATGATGTGTTCCAATAGCTTACATGCAACGGATGTTAAAGATACTGGTCTGTAATTTTCTGCTTTGTTTCTATCGCCTTTCTTGAATATTGAGGAGACGTTCGCTGTTAGCCAGTCTGCGGGGAGCTGACCAGTCTCTAGTGAGGTGTTATAGATGGCTGCTAATCCTGGGGCAACAGTTTCGGCGCAGTTTTTGAGAATTTGATTGGGGATGTTGTCTGGTCCTGTAGCTTTGTTGGGGTTCAAGTCTTTGAGTAGTTTAACGACGCCTTCTGTAGTAACCGTTAGTTTATCTACAGCGGGGAAGGGGGTGCCCTTCATCTCTGGCAATGGTGTGTCCTCTCTTTTTGTAAAGACCGACTGGAATTGTTGAAGCAATATCTTTGCCTTGGAAGAACTATCACTATGGAGAGATCCTTCATTGAAGAGCGGGGCTACTCCTGTGTTGTCTTGTCGCCTTGTCTTGACGTAGCGCCAAAAGGGTTTGCAGTTGTTGTCTCTTAGCCCGTCCTCAATGATGGTGTTAATGTGGCGCCATTCTGCTCATAAAATAAGGACAGAAATAGATAGATAGATAGATAGATAGATAGATAGATAGATAGATAGATAGATAGATAGATAGATAGATAGATAGATAGATAGATAGATAGATAGATAGATAGATAGATAGATAGATAGATAGATAGATAGATAGATAGATAGATAGATAGATAGATAGATAGATAGATAGATAGATAGATAGATAGATAGATAGATAGATAGATAGATAGATAGATAGATAGATAGATAGATAGATAGATAGACGTCTTTACCTTTCATGGTTTTGGCCTTGATTTTACATCAAACTTAATTTGCAAAACACAAAATCTATAGAGTACTATACTTTTTTTGGACTACAAAACGAGTTCAGTTGTGAGAAGTTATTATGAGTAAAAATTGTGGTTTACTGGACTGTCAGGCTGGTAAGTACCATATGTGCAGTGCATAAGTGCTATAGAATTACAATCACTAACTAGGTGTAGCTGATAACACAAAACAAACAGCAAGAAATAAAGTAAGTGAAGCACATAGAGCACGTGTCTTCACTTGGCTTAATAAGCAATGGCTAGGAATATAAAACAAATCTTCACCTGGTGATCTGATTTGTCAGGGTGTCTCTCCACCCACATGCGAGGGACGTGGATTTCTGCCAATCCGACCAACAGTTGGAATCCGTTCTGAATGTCCTCATTCCTTCTTAGCTCCACCACTGCCTTGGATGCTGTTTTCTGTTCAGGTCATAGAAGTACAATGTAGAAAGAGATATAGTAAAACCAGTTGAAAAGGGAGATAAATAACCATGGATAAAGATATGCAAGGCTGTGTGAAGAAGAGTTAATGCCTCATTTTGTGATCCCCCCCACATTCCCCTTCCCACCCTCCCCCATCCCTCCACCCCTTCAATTAAAAAAAACTTAGAAGGGAAAAGCCCATATTACTCACATGCTCCTTATGGAACTCAATATATAACATGAAAACGAGTGCCCAGGAAAAACAAAATGAAAATGGTAGCATTAAAATGCAAAGTAATACTGACTTTGATCTTACTATGCTCTTGACCTTGGGGTGACATTGCCGACTGACTTTGATCTTACTATGCTCTTGACCTTGGGGTGACATTGCCATGTCGCCCCAAATACATTCATGTACTATCAAATAAAGTACAGCAAACGTTGTATTATGCCCAAAATAAAACGGTGACCTTGGGATGACCTTGCCCTTCAGTGACATTCACCTTGGGATGACTTTGATCATTACGTAATCTCTAATGCATGTCTGATCAAATAACTCAATGTTGTTGCATACTATGGATTAAACAAACAGCCATTCTACAGTACGATTACCTGTTTTATGTATATTTTAGCTAGGCCTAAAATGACCTTGACCTTCAAGATCAACACAAAAACTGAAAATATATGAAAGATAAATCTATCATCTCTAAATACAACAAGTGTGGACTAATATTTCTCATAGTTTAGGGTCAAGGTCACTCCAAAGTACCTATAAAAACCTACTTTGGACAGCTCCAAAACTTGACCTTGGAGTGAGGTTGACTACATTTGCATAGGATGTGTGTTTCATTGATATTTATCATGCATCAAAGAATCATAAATTCAATATTAATAACCTTGACAAGAAGTGAAATTTTGTTTAAAATCTTTTTTTTTTTTTAACTGACCTTTGACGACCCTGTGATCTTGGATTATGAAATGGAATAATTCATTCACTGATCATTTTCGAGGTAGCATGGGTATACACCATCTTACCAAGTTTGGTTGTGATAGTTGAAATAAGCTCTGAGTACATAGCCACTTAAAATTTTTTCCACAGGTAGACGGAGGACGGCAGACAGACGGAGGGACGGACAATTTTTTTCGATATCATTTTTGGATGATTAAGGACTCGTCTTCCACAGATTTGCAAATATCTTGGAAATGTTTTTTGGGGGGTAGGTACATAGACTCACATTGCCATGCATGGGAGTCAAAATAAAAAGAAAGGCAAAGCCCATATGACTCACATGCTCCTTATGGAACATGAAAATGACTGCCCAGAAAAAAAACTAAATGAAACAGTGGCATTAAAATGCAAAGTAAAACTGACTTTGATCTTTCTATGCTCTTGACCTTGAGATAACCTTAGCTTAATAAAGAGTAGCCATTTTTCACTGTCCATTTTAGCAGTATGATTGCTCTGATGGTTCAGTGTTGATTTATGTCCCTAACCCTTGTTCCTTGGTATGGTTATCGCTGTGTGACATATTGCCAATGGTGGGTGTAGACGTTAAACCTCAATGTTCATTCATTACCTTTCTTGACCTCCGTCTCCAAATACACTCATGTAATATCAAAAAAACTACAGCAAAAGTTGTATTATGCTCCCAAAAAACAGTGACCTTGGGATGACCTTGACTATCAGTGACCTTGACCTTGGGATGACCTTGACCTTCATGTGACCTCTCATGAATGAATGAATGAATGAAATGTAAATTTATACGCCTAACCTTTTGCAAGCCCTAGGCGTTTAAAAAGAAAAAAAAAGAAAGAAAGAGATTTCTCTTATATAGCGCACTTACAAGCTCAGAGAGCTTCTCAAGGCGCTGGCCCGTAATATCCAGCAATCACAAAATAGTTTGCTGAAGTCAGGATTCGAACCCACGTCGCCCAAGACGCACTCACACAAGTCGTGCTCTCTGACCACTGAGCTATCCCTGCCGCCAATGGCTTTACAATGGCAAACATTAACACGTTCAGACATAAATACAATCTGACTAAACAAAGCAGTTGTGTAATATGAAGAGGAAAGTTTAGTGAGGAAGATGGAAGAGATGAGTTTTTAAAGAGGTTTTGAATGACAGCATAGAAGTGGAGTGACGGAGTGAATGAGGGAGTTTATTCCAGATAGATGGGGCCTGGTAGGAAAAGGTGCGCTGGCCATAGGTTTTGGTGCTCATGTATGATCAAATAACCCAATGTTGTTGCATACTATGAGATATTCCGATGGCATAAATTAATTTAAACATGTTTTTGCAAGGCCTAAAATGATCTTGACCTTCAAGATCAACGCAGAAACTGAGCATATATGAAAGATCAATTTATCTTCTCTACATACAACAAGTTTGAACTTTATATCTCTCATAGTTTAGAGCCAAGATCACTTCAAAATACATATACTAACTGACTTTAGACAGTTCCATTGACCTTGACCTTGGAGTGAGGTTGACCAAATGTGCACAGGATGTGTGTCTCATTGACATCTATCATGCATCAAAGAATCATAACTTCAATATTAATAACCTTGAAAAAAACGTGAAATTTTGTTAACGATTGTACTTTTTTTTACTAACATGTTGACCCTGTGACCTTGACTTTGAAGTGAAGTCATTCATATGAGGTCTCATAAATATACACCATCTTACCAAGTTTGGTTGTGATAATTAAAATAGGTTCTGAGATAGTAATCCTCTTGCGAGTTTTGCACATCCAGATGGCAGACGGTGGAGAGACGAACAGACGGATTTTTCAAATGTCATTTTTGGACTATTTAAGACTCATCACGCACAGATTTGCAAAAAATTATTAACTTTTTTTTGGGAGGGGAGGGGGGGGGGGGAGGGGGAGGATGAGTACATAAAATCACTGTCATGCGCGCGAATCAAAAGTTCATTTTGGCATCCCTTATTGTCTCAGTTATTACTTCCTATACCTCTCCCCTCCCCTCCTTCTCTCTCCCCTTCCCCCTCTCTCCCTCTCTTTCTGGAAAGAACCTTCTAAACTTAGAGCATTGAGCAAATGTGTGTATTATGCTTTTCGGAGATGTAAGCAATTTCTTGAATCTCAATCTTATTAAGGTATTTGAAGAATTTTATGAACATCAGTATCAGTAACAATATGTAAATACAACTCATCAAACAGTGCTTGGGCTCGAATCGTGGGTGTGGGTGTGTGTGTGTGTCGCGCATGTGGAGCATGGTGTGCATTGCTAATAGGTCTGAGGCCAATAAGACAATTAAAACGTCAAAATGTCTCTCTCTTCATTTCCACAAACATACACACACCACACACATGCCACACACAAAAAAAAGTTTGTACCTTCACTCGAACTCTGTTGGTAGGGCATTCCAGGCTCTTGATGTCAAAGGGCATCTCCACGGAAACCTGCAAGCTGGTCTTCCCTCCTTTGACTTTGTGAGTTTCTAACTGATCCTGTCAACAGAAAGTCATTTACTTATTTAGTTTACCGTCTATTCACATCTGGGATTTTAGACAAGAAAGTCATGGTACTCAAATCTTACATGCACGGACCCAAAAATTCATAACAAAGGCATACTCAATACTGTCAACATGCTTCAATGGGTGACATAGGCATTAATACTGTAAATATTGTAAGGTCCAAAATAAAAACACAGACACATACACCCTGAAATATACCTGCGTTATCTCCTTGGTTGCTGAGTCATGTTTCCATGGTGCCACACTACCTGGCAACCTGAAGCTGATAAGTTCTGCCTCGACTTGCAGCTCAGCAACGTAGGTGATCTTGATGAGGACTTTTGCATTAGGGGGCAAATTACCCACACTCACTGTGAACACGTCCTGTAAGAAAATAAATAAAAATACATTTAAGACTGAAGAGAAAAACTATTTGAAAAATATATAATAAATTAAATATTTACGAGAAAACTATTCAAAAATACAAAAGAATGAAAAGTTGAAGAGAAAAGCTGTGACATTATAGTTTTCTAATAAAGCACCAGCTATCATTTGCACTAGTCAAAGTAACTGAGAGTGTGGCAAGATGTGAGGAGTTGGCATTCCGGGAGGCTTATGTTTCAAAGCAGCTCTTTGAGCTAGTAAACGCGCTATATAAAAACCACTTTGATATTTTTATTTTCTTTATCTTTAGTCTGCCAAAGTCTGGGCTACATTCAGCCTAAGTCAAGAACCCTAGTGTACAGTTACGAAAATCTTACCGGTGTTTCTTCATCCTGATCCATGAGATAGGCCCCATGACCCTCACTAATGGCCTTCTTGTATTCCTTGTGGGCGATCTCTTTCTCTTTCACCTGGCCGACAATGTGCTTATCGTTGATGAAGGCTTCAAACCCGCACACAGCAGCCCCGTCGCCAAGCGGGAACACGTACTTGGCTTCTATGAAGGTATAACTGCGGTTGTGGTATTGTTGTAACACAATCACCTGCAGCCAAACAAATCATCAATATGTAATTTTGAGCACATTCAAACAATGCATGCGGGAATAAAAACAGTTTAACTAGGACCAATTTTACAGGCTACCTACCAGCGCAGTAGCAAAGAAGCTTATCTCAGCCCAAAACAGTTATATTTTTACTATTTCTTGCTGGTTAATTCAGCAGGAGTTTCGTCAAAATTGATGATGATGATGATGATGATGATGATGATGATGATGATGATGATGATGATGTCCACTTGTATGGCGCACATATCCATGCTGGCAGCATGCTCAGGGCGCAGGGGGTGGGGGAAAAAGGGTGAAGAAAAAAAAAAAAAAAAAAAAAAAAAAGAACTTCTCTATGTATACACTCAAAAATAGTCAGAAAAGATAAATTCAGCAGTCATTTTGTGAAAGTATATGTGAGAGGCTCAAAACAATTTTTTTTTTTCACATTTGTGGGTTGCTGTTGCATCCATTTAGTAAAAACAGAGAAACAGCATCATTAAATATTCTTGCCCGCAACTTATTTGCTGGATGATATACAGATAACGACTGCCATGGACATTAGCGGAATCCATGACTGAAACTTCTGGAAAGAAGAGTAATACCTGTGCAGCAAGGTCGACCAGCCTGGCTCTGATGTGTACTGCTTGCAGCTCTACTTCACCATCGCCTTTATCCACCACCAAGCCAGGCTGAACGCGACTCAACGGGTCTGTGACACCCACCACATCTTTCAAATCTGGAATAAAAGGAAAAATACATTATATTTGATGCTGAAATAATATGCTAACAAGAAAAGAAGTAACTATATGTAGTAGAGAATTGTAGGTTTATAGTTTTTATTATCAACCTATTTCATTTAATCATGTTTTATATAAATCGTGGATTCCCGTTACGATAGTCTAAGTGTATTTTGATTATCAAGCGCAACCACTTATAATTAGATTTTGAACTGCACCTCACAGGATGCAAAAGAAACACAGCAAGCATATAATTATATAGTCGTTAGACGTTATTTTCTATGTTTTGATAATCACCATAAACTGGTTGATTTGGTTATTTTCTAGTAGGCCTGCATATATTTTGAATTCAAGTGATAATAAGAATTAACCGGTATTTGCGCATAAAGGAATTATTAGTGAACTGTTTCTCAAAATACATAATTAATGCATCACCCGCTATTTTGTGAGTGCCCTGACAGTTGGAGCAATAGCAGCAACTTAGCATGTCTACAGTTTATTTATGTTGGAGTGTAAATGTAAAATGAGTCGTTATAGATAGGCAGCCAGGTTAGCACAGTAGAGTAGCTTGTAATTTTCTTTGGGCTCAAGTCACACTGATTGGTATGTACATATCATGTTGATCTATTGTGTATTTCATGCCTAGTTTATTATTGAGAAAACATCGATTCGCATATTTTTCAATTCTATTTATGATTTTCTTGATTTTCATATTTTCAATATTATGTATTCTTGTGATTTTAGTTTGATATTTGTCTTATCGACAAGGGCATAATGACAGCACTTTGAATTACTGATTCATAGATTGTTATAAATGAATAATTAGGAAAAACAGGTTCTTTTGTGAACACATATTATTCTTTTTGACGCGCTATTATTATTTTTATTCAATTTTTTAAACTGATGAAATATTTTGGAAAAGTTTTAAAAGTATGTCATGAAACTTCATGCTCGGCTCGAGTCTCTTGTGTGGACAATTAATTTGGAATTTCGTAATTCACTTGTAAATAAATCATCGTCCATAATTCATTCTGTTTTCAGAAATTAATAATTATATTAACAGATTGGTAAACGATTTCATATTTTGATGCATCTTGATTTTTTGCTAACGTTTTAGATTGAGCTTTATCATTTATATTTGAATAATTTTGACCAAAGTTTCACTTCCATTTTATACAGGGTTCATACTCAAATTGTAAAAAATTCAAGGAGTTTTCAAGGAGATTTCAAGGAGTTTTTCCAAAAATTCAAGGAGTTTTGAAAAATTATAAATGCACATAAGAATTGACAAGTAGTCAAAATAAAGAATAAAATCTTTTACCCAGTGATATCCATAAATTTTTTGCAGTCATGAATCTGATGGTGATACTGATGTTGATATTAATTATGAAATCTACACACATAAATATTGCATGTCGATGAAGTTGCAGTTATAATGAAGATGCAGATTACAGAGTCTATACCCATTTAAACAATAATTGTGAAGCCTGTTGTCCTGAAACACAAGTTAGAGAAGTGTAAAAAGTCATAAAGAGGTACCACCACCGGCTAATACACTTTATACCGATGAATGAGTTTTCAGTTATTTCAGTTTTTCCATCTCTTAATCAATCTGACGGGAAATCTTCTCCAACTGGATCTTTATTTCCTTGGATTTGCTCCCCAGCGCATTTGATTGAGTCAAGAGTCTCAGCTCACCCTTCCTCTATCTGCTTGTTCAGCAAGCTTGCCTGCCTCTTGAGTCAGGTGCTGAGCATCCTTCTCCATTCTTCCTTTTTTTCTTCTCTTAAATCAGCAACAGTCTTCCTGTGCCTTCCTCTTCTTTGCCGCTTGTGCCTGTTCCTGGTCTTTCTTTTGTTGATCAAGGTAGTCGTGATACTTTCTCCTTGCAGAAGATGCTGATAATAGCAGCTCCTTGGTGATGTCCACCTTGTCGATTCCACCAATCTTCCTGATACCGTTCAGCACTTGTCGGCGAGCAACCAAGGACTGCTGGAAGAAATTTTCAGTGCTGGTCTCTTTGTTGATTGAGAATCCTCTCTCCATATTTGCTTGTCCATGGGACAAAAGTAACAGCTGCCTCACAACAGCCCTAAGATCCTGAGGGCCCAATCTTGATAGTCCTTTGTTGCTTTCATGTGTGTGCTGAACAACACATCACTTTCACGTCGATAATTTTCTGGCAGACGCGGCAGAAACATGCATGCTTGTTCTTTTTCTTTTCAAGCAGCCACCCTGCATATTCAGATTTTAATAACCACAAAAGATTCAACACACAATCGCCTCCAGGCATTTTTATCCCTTCAGTAATCAAATATGAGCGGTCTCGCTGTCCTTTTCGTTGTTTTCGTACTTTCTGTACGAGCGGAAGAACGAATATGTACCGAGAACTGCGCATGCGCGACATCAAGGAAATTAACAATTTCCAGTGGAGGTTACTTCCCTTATCACTAGCAGACGACAAAAGTTACGATCGTCGAACAACACAAATAATATTATAATTTTTGTTTTATTCATTTTTATTTTTCAAAGGCTTTTTTGGAAAACTTGACAATAAAATTTCTAGGTCAAGCAATTGATAGATACACTGGTTGAAATTTCAAGGAGTTTTCAAGGAGCTGAGGGCAATTTGGTTATTTTCAAGGAGATTCAAGGGCCCTTGAACAAGACATGGAAAATTCAAGGAGATTCAAGGAGGTTGAAGGAGCGTACGAACCCTGTTATACTTTAAACTGTCTTTGGATTCTAAATAATTTCCATTGTCTCAACGTTTCTGAAATACTTTATTTCACAGTTGTTTTAATATCTTACCATTCTAGGAATTTATTAGTTCTTTTTGGTTCTTTTCAGGGCTCACTTTCTAAAAAAAAAATCCCTCATGTAGTTAGACTCAAGCCCATTGATGAAGTTGATAATAAAGATGATGATGAGGATGATGTTGGTGAAAATGATGGTGATGACACCAAAGTAAAATCTACGTAGTCACTGTAAATCTTCTGACTCCGCTTCCTGATGAGCAAGGACCCTCCCTGAGTGCTTGTGAACTTTCACACTTCTACCCTCACACTCACCGCCCTTGTACATACAATACAACTGGTGAGATTTGGAAGAAAAAAAAAAAGGTTAAAAATAAAGCAGTAACACAGAGCTGGTGACTTTAAAAAAAAGTAATCAACACAATTTCTATAGTGAGATTCCAGTGAAAGGTAGTTATAAATTACTGCTTGCAAATGGAGAATCCTTGTCCATGCACCTTGTTTCATTTTATTGGTGATGATCATCTTGTATACTGTACATTAAGTTGTGTCCTAGGATGATGCAAAACTTTATTTTACTACTACTCATACCATTGGCAGCTAACTACAACAGTAATTTCCGCTGAAATACACAATGCAGATTCTCATCAAGGACCAATTGTTCACTGCATGTGGAGCTGAACATAGAAATAAAAATAAGCGTTGCAGATGATATTCAGATTCAAAGAAGCATACACTTTAACACAGTCAAACCTACCCACAGATTCGAAAGCTGAGGACAGGTAGGAGTCCATCTCGTACTCCGAGTCCTGCACCTGTATGTGCCCACTGGGTTTCTCATCCCCCATTGTGAACTCAACGAGGTAACGAATGCGTTGCTGGTTAACATTGTACACCACGTATTCATCGTCCTGCAAAATAAAATCTACACATTTTAACTCCCATTAGCTAAATAGTGTCAATAGGAGGGTTTCAAGTGATTTTGAAACACAACAACTATAGTGACTGGCAATGTGCAGATCATGGAAGACCACCAATCTGCAAGTACAAACAGTTGAATGGAGGAGAACAACGCTTCTGTCCAAGGGATGAAGCAAAATGTTCTAAAGTTACAGTCACAGTGTCATCTACATAGAGACCACGAATGGCTCTACTGACTCCATCACTTAGATGCGTTTCTTGGATAATGTACAGCTACAGCAAACGTGATATACACCTTATTCCAAGTGTCACAAGCACAATGTTCTAACATCAAAAAAAGTCTTAAAATACTGCTGAAACCGAGTAATAAAATTAGACAGACTTTGCAGGAAAACGTGACACGTGCACATAATGGACTTATGATAAGTACTGTAATGCAATTACTTGAGCCTAATACAACATCTGCAGCCCCATTTGTGCCCAGGCTCAGGCACATTAAATAAAAACTGAACTCTGCAAGTGACTGACCTGAAACTGGGATGCATTGTCATGCTTCTTGCCAACACCATGCACACTGTCGTAACCTTCAGGCGGCGATGTCAAGGTAGTATCCATGGTGACATAGTCGCAGCAGTTTCCAAGCGCCACCTCCGTGACCAGCATGATGCGTGTGCCTCTCGTGGAGCTTGGTGTGGAGTAGAGAGCACTGGTGCTGTTGACAAAAATGTTTGTTTATATTTCCTCTTATATAGAGCTTTACCTACTGAAAAGCCGAAAGAAGATCTAACTCACACCACCTAAGGTGCCAACTTACAGCTTTAGGCGCACTGTCTAACGCCAGACAACTGAGCACAAGCCACGGTGACTGGAGACAGGAGAGAAGGGACTTGGTGTTTGCTGGATGTATGTATGAAACCGGCTCCAGGACATGAGCATTAGGATCTTAAAAATTCCTGAGATGGAATGCATGCGTGCACAGACTAGACTTCGGTCTATACTCTTGTCCGAAGGAATGACTCTGTCACTCTCTGACTCAAAACACAGAATTAAAACAGTGTCAGTAAAAGCAAGTTTTAAAGTCAACAATGGAATCCAGCTATTCATACAGGACATATAAATGTTAACCATGTTATAACTTCAGCACAAACCTTGCAGCACTGGCAAAGTAGATCCCACTGCCCAGCTTGCCAGCGTCAGACCGTTTCCCTCCATGGTCATCCACCACCACCTTGGGCAGTAGCAGTCCTCTGAAACAATCAGAAACTAGATGTAACATAGTGTGCAGAATCTTTCAGTTACTTGAGTTTTATCTCCTTCAACATTCAGTTTCTTGTAGGTACTCCAACCTTTTTTGTGATTTTCTTTAACTAAGTTTGGACAATAAAGTATTTACATAGATCTTTTTATTCTGAACACAGTGGTATATTTTTTTCCCCCATAGGACAAATAGGTAAAATGTTATTAATGTTTGAAAATGCCGAATGTTGGTGTTTTTTTTGGCAACGTTTTGGAATTGAAGAAATTGACAACTTTGGAGTCTCAAAAAGAAGCCAATATTGATACCAGAAAGCTGATTTTTGACAGGTAACCCCTTCATATGTTATACTCCAAGCCCAATTTTCTTCAGGCCTATCACATGTAATGTTCAGCTGTTGTGGTGCTTCAAAGTTGGGAAATCATCAAATTCACAGTGCGTGCCGGCAAATTATAGGCCTACTAGTGTGCTACTACGCTCAGCACTCGTGTCGCTGAATAGGCCTACAAGTTCGCCATGGCCGCAAAAAAAAACGAACACCGTTTGGGTACACTTTTCTACGGCAAAGCGCACCGCGATAGAGTAATGCACAAATTAATAAATACCCTAGTTTTATAAAGGAAAGTCTGCTCTTTATTTCTTGCTAATTTTTAAACTTCTAGTTAAAATCAAACTTACATCAAAACCGCTTTATCCACTTTGTTCAGCTCGTAACAACACTTTCACACATCAGAGCCCACCATATTTGATATGTAAATGAAGCTAAATATCCGAACTTCTCATTAGTTCTTATTTTTAGGCCATCCAATGAAATATCTTAAAGCACTTAGAGTTTGAAACGAGCCACATCGCAACAGACGCACTGACATTTTGTTTCGCAGCGGCATTCAGCGCTCGGATAGAAGCGTATTCGAAAGCTGCTTTCTCGGAATCTTTCGCATAAACATGCATTAAAAACAACACAGATGTAAAGATAAAGCTTTCAATTTTTATTTGAATACAGCCACTGTTCGTTTTGATGCAGTTTTACATTAATAATAAGTGTTGAAAGTGAAGTCAAAACTGAGTCAAAACTGCCGAGCGGACAAGAGCCAATGAAGGGCTTGGAGTACCTATTTCTTGTCTTTTTGTTCAAGCAGTAAAAATAATGTGAAACAGTTAATAACAAAACATATAGACTGTCATCTCATCACCATCTTGATCACATTTTTGAGACACTTTGCTATTATGAAAGAAGATTGTCTGTTGCTGGTCACATGCATTGGAATTATAAAAGTATATTTCGCTCTCAGCAGAAAAGGGAGTACAACCTAAAAAAAAGTCCAAGCAGTTTTCTGTCTTATTTCATTCAACCTCGTAAATGGAAGTGTAAAGAAGTTACATCAAAATCTATATCCTGATGGTCACAATACCTTGAAAGGATCCCAAGAAAGTTCTCAACGCGTGAAGAGTGAAACAGCTGACGTCTGTTGGCCAGGTCAAGGCGAAAGCTGGAGTCCTCAATGGGCCGCTGAACTGAGTAAATGTTGCTGATGTTGATCTTCATGTTTCTGAAACAGAAATAAGTCATAAGCAGAAAATTTGGAAATCATTGACTTTTGTTCAATACAAAGACTTTTGATGATGCCTAGGTAAAAACTACAAACACTGTTGGCATTAGTAGGACAATTAGATTTACCAAAACGTTTAGACTAAAACTACAGATTAATTCAAAATGCAAAAGTCTAAAATAAGGGAATTGAGTTACTGCTGATAAGACTATACAAATGTAACAAAACATCAAAGTCGTCAAAATAATATTTTTTTAATTTGTATTTAAATTTATCAAATAAGTTGTTATAAAAATTCATATAATTTCATCACCCGGAAAAATATTCTATCATCTCAATCACACTATCACATCATAACGCACTATCACATCATAAGGATATGCAGCAGTATAATTTTTGAGCAGCGTTTTGTTGTCAAGCAAACACATATGAACAATCCTAATTTGACATATGTGATCATAGCAAACAAAACAAAATAGATGTGACAGAATCAGTATAGAAACTATCGCATTCTTTACAATGAAAAGTGTTTGACCAGACTAAAACATGCAAAAACTATCATACTCTTCAAAATAAACTAACTTTTTGTGAACATATCTGTAAGGTACTACCTCTCAATGGAAGAAAGGATGAATTCAGACAGGTGTTTGTTCTGGCTGGTCTCTGGTTCCACGTGCACAATGTTACATCGCAGGGCTCTGTACTTGGCCTGTACACCTGTTCTGGTTGAAAATGATGTGGCCTCACTAACAGACACCATGTCCTTGATCAACTGTGAACAAACACACAAACAAAAACTAAAATAAACAACAGCACAGCCCAGCACAACCCAACCCAACTGAGCCCAGCGGCTCAACACAACACAATAGTGCTGCCCAACACAACATAACACAACATAACGTATTGTTTGATTAAAACCAGAAATGTGCTTCCATACTAACAACACTGCACTTAAGATTTATACCCTCCACTTGCCTGACAAAGATCCTGTTTCTTGGACAGCCAGGCCAGGGTAGGGTTGACGGATGAGGCAGTCTCTGTTTTGTGCGGCAATGTCTTGTAGAACTCCTCAACCACTTCACTCACGTCGTCTTTTACCTTCAAGCCATCACGAATCTTCAACAGCAAGGCTTCCGCTTTCTCCACCTGAAATTTGCAAACAACTTCAGTCAATGATATTTTAAATAAAAATTTTTTTTCACCGTTTCAATATATTTAGAAAGCTTCAAGAGATGTGGTCCACCAAAATCCAGCATGAAAAATAATAGTTTGCTGAAGTGATGATCAAACCCGCATTGCCCCAGAAGCACTTACATAATAAAGTTTGGGTTCTAAAAGCACTGAACCACTCCTGCCACTGTCTACTCATGAAACGTGTAAGTGAAGTCAAAAGCAAGCAATGCATAAGACATCTTCAGCCCTAGGCCCCCAGTTTAGTAAAACCATGCATTACAAACAAACAAACAAAAATTTTGTTACATTCATTTGATGTTGGTGTTTTTCTATCAGTAGTTGATTCAGCCCCAATGCTGAAGTCCTGATAAAGTGTAACTCAGATTCGTTTATCCACGCAACCCGTTCAATCAGCCACAAGGCACAGAGTCGAATATGAAGTTTTCAAACTTTATTCAGCGTTCATCAACAACTGCATACAATCACTCTCTCAACTTTTTTACAATTCTCAACTATCAACACATTATCAACCCCTCTTTTGAAACAGTGCGGCACTTATATAGTCTCTTCATACTCCAGAACAATTTTGAACATGGCAGAATGACGCACTACAACCAATCAAATGAAACTTCGTCATACAATTTTCCTTTCTGTCCAAGAATGTTCTCAAATATCGCGAAACTTCGATCGATAGTAAACAAGCAGATCTAGAGAATTCTCCAATAATATCAACTAACAAAAATTATCAACGTTATACAAAGCTTCTTCTAACAACAACGCAAACTCAAATCAAAGGTAAATACACTCTACCATTGAGTACCTTGCAAAGCGAAACGACCAGATCCATCGTGCGTGTTTCAGACATAGGTCTAGATACTACCCTTAGCGTTTCAACACAACAAATTTATTTACTTTATTATGTTTATATTATAATACCACAAAACATTTCGATTACAAAAATAATGAGATCTAGATCTGGGATAGTTTTTTTTTTTTTTAAAAAGGTATATAAACTGGTTTTCAAAGACAAATTATGCATGCGAATATTCTGCAAGAAAAGAAACTTGCAAGATTTTAACAAATAAATCCCATTTGTAATCAATAGACAACTTACCTCATCAATCTTGATAGATGTGACAGAGTTTGTCAGAACCGTCTCGATCTCTCCCACTGCTTCTCTCCAGATGTGCTCTACTATCTCCGCAACCGCTGGAGATGCTGTGCCTGTTTCACTCTCCAGTTCTGACAGGATCTGCACACAGATACAAGTTAATCTGACTAGGATAGCAGACCATAATCAGTTTGTGCAGCATCATAATATTTTGCAGAATGTGAACAAAATTATTCTGACACGGAGGGATCAAAATGTGACTATTATCCAAAGGCAGAAAGTTGCACTGTGATGTAAATAACATAGCATAGCTTCAAATATTTAGGAGCCATTGTATCAGACAATGGGCCCTGACAGGAAATCCTCTCCAGGATCACACAAACAACTGCTGCTTTGACAAGGTTGAAGCCCATTTGGAAAGACAAGACCATCAGTCTACATTCCAAGGTAAGGCTGCAGCGCTCCCTTGACATCTCCATATTTCTATATGCTTGCAAAATATGGACCTCACAGCAGATCTACAACGAAGAATATCAAGCATTGAGATGAGGTGCTACAGAAGACTTCTGGGTATTTCCTATACCCAGCACATCACCAACAACGAAGTCCGACTGACCATCACACAAGCCATTGGACAACATCATGACATGCTCACAGTGGTGAAGAAACGGAAACTCCGATGGTATGGCCTTGTCACCAGAGCATCAGGCCTTGCAAAAACCATCTTGCAAGACACGGTGCAAAGAGGCAGAAGATGAGGGAGACCGAAAAAGAGGTGGGAGGACAACATTTGAGAAAGTACTGGTTTGATACTGAATAAAGCCATGAGGGATGCTGGAAAAGAGAAAAATGGAGTAGGCCGGTTAAACAATCTGTCATGCCCCAACGACTTTTGAGTTATGGGATAGGATAGGATAGTATAGATAGTAAATAACAATGATGAAAATGATATTACGATGAAGATAATGATGATAATAATGATGCTAATGATGATGATGGTGATTATGCTGCTGCTGATGATGATGATGACAATACAGTCAAGGGACTATGAGAATCAAAATGATACTAATATCAAGAGTAAAACATAAATACTTGTTGCAGCTTGTGAGAGCCAATGTTTCTCAATGAAGTTCCAACCTCAGGAATCATCTTATGCTGAGTGGTCTGCTCATTGCAAAGGGCGCTATAGATTTGAAGTGCCTGGTCTGCTGTTGTCGCGTAGCGTAGTTCTGTCTTGCATGGCTTGTCATCCTGCTTTCAAAGAAACGCATTAGTATTCTTCACAAACCCAACAGTCAGTGTTATCACTATACCTAAAACAATGTTCTTTTCTTCTTTACAATATATACAAATATTAGCAACTATCACAGCCACTTCAAAATCAGCTTCATCACCCTTGGTTGCACAGAGAATGACATCTAACAGCTCTGTAGAAAAAGGAACATTATAACTCAAGTGTTTCCAATGAAGAACAGCTTTGGTTCACACGCTGCAGTATTCATAGGTATGGAAGATACCGGCTGTATGGGATGAGGATGTTAATTGAAAGTATATATCAATGATGTGCACATGATAGCTTTTGTAAATTGTTTATGTTACATCAGTACAACTTATGTTAATCAGATGAATAAAAATTATTGCAACAACAGTTAGTTATTCATTGCTTACAGGGCCAGCGGACTGCAAAGAGCTGAATCAGGACCACAAAATCAAGACCACAACTTCGTTGAAAGAGGAATCACTCCTGATCCGCAAAAAAGATCTGCTGAAACAACCCTAGTGGTAACACTGAAGGCAATCCACGAGCAGGTCACTTTACAATAAAGACATCCCACGCAGGGGACGCTGAGGCTATATTCTAATTTATCGAACCCCCGTTTACAAAAACAAAATAGAATACAAACATCATTATAAAATATCAACAAAAAATCATACATATAAAATGCCTACATTGCCAAATAATAACATCATAGGAAGCCCCAGTGACCACCTAGCAGAAAGCGTCCAATATTCCCAAGCTGATACAACAGACCTCACACACAAATGATGAATTTTGTCCCGGAAGAGTTTTCAAAAAAAAGGTAGGTGACTGGTCTAGCGAAGAAGAAGATAGTATAGTAGATTGATAGAACAAAGTAGGAATGAGAAAGAATATAGGAGAAAGACAGCAACTGTGGGAATTTATTAAAGCACTAAATTTCCAGAAAGTGGGGAAACTATTTATACTGAAACCCCCGGCACCCCCACTGGGGGGGATGCAACAACAACAATTGAAAGTAATAGCTATAATACAGAATAATAATAATACAGGATGCTATCCTACATTGTTTTCTTTATTCGAACTCCAAGCGAGGGGGTCTGAAGTGATTGCTTATTACAGAAGTCGGATTATAAATACATTTTTAATTGTGAAATTTTATATTGACTGCATCCAATACCATTATTCAAAACAAGCCGAGACCAAACATCATGTGTGTCTCTGGGAGACACTGCAATAAAATCTCAGCCTACTTTAAAGACTTCTGTGCATAGTCTATGAGCTTCTGTACCATTGAAACATACCAATGCATCTGGAAGAGTTCCATAGTGAGAGTAGACACGGTACTTGTGCAGCAGGACACAGCCACCAGGCAGTATAGTCTGACTCTCTTTGCTAACCGTCATTGTTGTTCTGCCAGCCACGTGGATCTCCAGAGCATAAAAGCACTGCTCATCTTGCTTTTTCCTCACTCCCTGCATAGAAGCCACCGTTGTTGAAAAAAAAATAAATCAATCAATATTTCATTTATTGTCTATTCACACATTCAGGTGATATTACACATCTCTGTTGAATTGTTCATAAGAAATGTGAATTCTTTCTTTGGAAAGAGAACTAATCTGTAAGTAGTTTAAAGAAAACAAAAAAGGAATATAGAAAATAAAGGAGACAAAATCCCTCAGACTAAAATACATGCATATAAATTATGATTTAGAAATTAACATATACTGATACACTGTATTTTGATTCAATTACCAACATTACAAACCTTCTTTTACTTTTCTTCTCTGCAAGTTTTAAACTGAACACTATTTCACAGCATATTTTACAAATGCTAAGTGTGTGCTCATCCTACATTGCACTTGACTCTTCTTGATTATTTTTATGAATTTACTCCATTACTTCATTACAAAACAAATGTGATGTTTAAAAGATTTTTTTTTGGGGGGGGGGGGGAGGGGGGGGAGGGGGGGGGCAAAATTTTACAGTACTGAAAAAAAAATACCTGAAAGACTGTGTACTTCGCCACTTCGTAGTTTTCCTCATCAAACTGTGGAGCCTGAACATCTCCTTGGCACCATACAGGGATGCTGCGTAAGCTGAAATTGCTTGCGGCACCTGAATGTTTGAAGACTCTTGACACTTGCTTCTTGCCTTTTGTCTCTGGAGCTGCCACCACACCACATAAACAATACAAGTTGCACCAAAGAGTGAAAGGTTAATGGCTGCGTTTTGTGACAGATAGAGAGCTATCACAAAAATAATAAAAGAACTGATAACAAAAATAAATATTTTGGACATGTATCCTATATCAGATGATAGTTTACACCACTTTGTTTTATTAACACTCTTGTTCCATCTTTCACACACATTTGGAAGAGACATTAGCTTCCGAGATCAGGAACTAGTATTAAGAAATAACAGTGGATTGCAATTAGACAATTGATACATGCCAAGTACTACCACTGTACCAGTAGGAATGCAATGCTTAAAGTTAAACTCACATACCTGTCAAGGGGTTTTCGGGTTGTGGTGTAGCAATTTAACAGAAAAACCATAGCAAATGGAGGTTTGGTGTAGCACTAATGTGAATCATGCGATTCGCAACAAAACTGGAAACTTCTGCATCCAATATAAACACACACATCCAATGTGTTTACAAATTTATCGTAAAATCTTGTTAATGCACAACATTTTGTTACAATAATTTTATTTAAAAATAGTAATTTATAGATTTGCAAATGAGTCTGTATATGGGATAAGGGTGGGGTGTCTGGAAATACATTTGAATGGAATTTAATCTTTTCTAATCCTTTTTCCTATCGAGCACAAATTGTAACCTTTTTTTTTTCTTCATAAATAGTTGCTATTTGCTTTCACCTTTTCTGTAGGTTGTTTGCAAGTTTGTTTTTTTTCTTCTATTGCTCCAAAGATTTTTTCCACAGAATTTCATACCATGGACTGGATTCCGGTATTGGTTATTACTTTAATTGATTTACAAATGACCCCCTATAAAATTTAATTATGTCCTTCACCTTGGTCTCCGAGGTCACGACTTCCGGTCTGCCGGATGGGGCATTTTTCCTGTGTTTTGCCTAACCCTATACCAAAGTACGAAGTTTGCAGCAGCGATGGTGAACAAAAATTGTTGTTATGGTATTTGCAAAAGCTATTCACGGTGAAAACATAAACCTCACATGCAAGGAGTTGACTTTATTTACTTTCCACAAACGAATGTCAACTTGGAAAAGTGAAAAGAGGAGCAAATGCCTTCACGGTGCAAAACGTTAAAAAAGCACACCTACATCTGTACAAAACATTTTATCGGTGGTTAAGGACGGTGCTTTTACTAGGTGTCTTTAAACCGGACTCGACCGGAACAGACTACTTTCGCGCGAAAACCCCCTTGGTTAAAAAATATTATCGTCACTTTTGAAAATTTGCGTAGCAGCTTTGTGATACGCCGTAGCAATGGGAAAATGTTTAAAATGCATAGCGCTACGCAAAAATCCGTAGCACTTGACAGGTATGAACTCAGAAATAAATGTACATTTTGCAGAAAAAAAGCTAACTTTAGTTGATTCCATTTTATTTAGTTGATTCCATTTTAACAAACAAACAACACTACTGCTATAAGGCTATACATGATCTAGAGATTTGTATAAACTGTTCCAATATAATTATATATATATATATATCCAAAACATTCAGGTACCTGAAATTTTTCCAGAGCGAAAGTCCAAAACTTTGCTTTTTCCACCAATGACGTAGCGGTCAACTGGCAGTCTTTTGCCAGCTTGCACACAGTCCCAAATGTAGTCAACACTTACCACAGGCAGACCATACTTCAATGCCATGCGACATTTGGATGATACATCGCATTTCTCGGGATCACTCGCAACCACAAAAGAACACTGCAATGTAAACCAATGTCCTTTTCTGAACATGTATTATAAGAAATATTATTATATAGTGGCAGACAGTTATGTCAACTCAATGTAAAAGTACTAAAACAGATGAATCACACATTTATCTCATCTTCCACTTATTGCAAAAAAACCAGCTTTTGTGTGTGTTCCTGGCGAGTAAATACATTTAATGCAAACATAGTAGTTGTTTAGTTTACAAGCCTAACCAATCATTTAATTCCAAACCATGTAATAAATTTTGATGAAACCAAATATCAAAATGAATAAATGTTGAAATAAATTTAAAAAAAAAAAAAAGAAGGCATTTTCGACTTGCGTGCTAAAAATTTATTACAAGTAAATCGTATGAGTATCTTTAAAATATTATGCAATGAAATGATTCCTTACCTTCTTGGTAACAATGAAGGAAACGATGCCTCCATATTCAATGATAACTTTTTTCAGCTCAAGTTTCTTCTTGAATCCAACGTTGATCCCAAGATCAAGAGCAATCTGGCTATCGTTGAACACTGAGGTCTTCATTTTTTTTCTTGCTAAAGGACACGACTGTGGTAGAAAACAAAATGCCTTATCATTTGCGAGTTCTTCTCACTTCTGCAAAAAGCTTCTCACCATGTTCAATCTACTAGTAGTACTAGTAGTAGTAATACTAATAGCAGTAGTCACGAGTATAATCAACTTGTGCAGTAGTACGAACAAAATGGTGCAAAACGCCTTTCTCAGTTCAAAATGGAAAATGTTGACACAGTGTCAATCTGCAATAATCCAACAAACACACTGCCAACGATTGTGAAATGCTGCAGTAAAATGTGGATGCTCTCAAACCCGGAACATCAAATATAAACTCTGACGAGTGAAAAACAACACGTAAATCAATAAATGATGAAGTTTCTAATTTTAGAATTTTCGGCTAGTCATGTGCGTTGCTCCCCTTTTCAGTCTACTAGGCAAATCAGTAGCTTTATAGTAGGCCTATGTAGTATATGTATCCAAAGGTGCACACAAGTCATTTAATATCTTTCATGAATGCAAACTGTGTGCTTCTCTAGTTTCATAGATTTACAGCAAATTAAGATAAAGTAATGGCATATAATTACAAAGATATCACATGTTCCAATAAAGAAAGACGTACGTCATTTTTTTTTTTAATCCCTGATACAGTGATAGCGCATACAAATACAATAAGTAGTCAACGAGAGAAACATTTTTTTTTTCTTCAGTTTTTATTAGTATTATTAGTTCCCGAGCTATAGCTCTCGGGAACTATTGTTTTTGGCTTTGTCCGTCCACAGGCATTAACCAAGGACCCTGGGCAAGAATTTTGTAGATCCCCGATAGCGGATGAGAAGCAGTAGTACGTAAAACCCGTCCGCTATCGGGGATCCACAAAATTCTTGCCGAAGGTCCGTCTGTCCGTCATGCGGCACCTTTGCGCACTTTTCTCTAAAACTAATTGACGAATTTTTTTCAAACTTGGTTAGGAATTTGAAAATAATGGTCCACACCAGATGACTCAAAAGATATTAATGTCGATCGAGTGGCGTCATCATGATGACGTCATTCTTTCTAATAACATTTTCTCCCAAAATACTGGAGGTTGTATTGTTTGCCAAATTTGGTATGTGCTTAGACTTCCCCTAGGCCTCCAACGTAAAACCAAACTTGTGCAAATCGAGTGACGTAAATAACTTTTATTTTGTTTTATTTATTCCTGTATGTTTCTTGCGTATTATTAGAGTGTACAGAATGATGCCTTGGGCCTAAAACAAAACTTTTGTATATCGAATGACGCCATTATGGTGACATAATATCAAAGAGCTTAATGATAATTAAACAATTTTTTTTTTAAAATTCTGTAAACTTTTTATGTAATTAGAGTGTACAGTTGATTTGTTTAATTTTTTTATTTCTTTTATTATTATTATTATTATTATTATTATTATTATTATTATTATTATTATTATTATTATTATTATTATTATTATTAGTGTGGTGGTGGTGTGGGTAGTAGTAGTAGTAGTAGTAGTAGTAGTAGTAGTAGTAGCAGTAGTAGTAGTAGTAGAAGTAGTAGTAGTAGTAGTACTGAGGAGGAGGAGGAGGAGTAGTAGCAGTAGTGGTAGTAGTAGTAGTAGTAGTAGTAGTAGTAGTAGTAGTAGTAGTAGTAGTAGTAGTAGTAGTAGTGCTTTCAGTTATTATTATTATTATCGTAATGATCCCTATCAAATGATAATAATAATTATTATTTTGTAATTACCAGACGACGTTAATTTTCAAAAAATACATTAAATACCACCCCTCTCACACTCCTTCCCATCCCCTCAGCCCCACCCCCCCTCGCCCTCCTCCTACCGCTTTCAATCGGCAATTGCAGGCGTATGCTGTTTTTTCTTTTTTTTTTTTCTTTTTTTGAAATACTTTGAAATAGTCGGGATTTAGAACGAGCCAAATGTCGGTCTATTGGTCGGTCTGTCTGTAGGACGCCACATATCTTAAGAACCACTGAACGGATTTTGGCAAAACTTTCATAGGAACACAAGTCTGAGTTAGTCTGGAAATACATTTGAATGGCTTTTCTCATCTTGTTTATGAAATGTTTTCAATTAATTTTGGAATTCTGTAACGTGCATGAAGACCGTCGAGCGGTATTGCATTGCATTGCATCGTATCGTATCAGTCTTAAACGATGAACTCCACTAAATAACATTTTCAATAACCATCTAAATAAATTTAAAAAAAATAAAAAGTACACCAATCAATAGGAGGCCTACCTTGTAACAAATTTATAAATAAACACACACACACACACACATACACACACACACACACACACACAATTCATGCAGCTGCCAGTTATCTCCGTGGTTGCAGGGGGTTTCACTATAAATAGTATCCCCGCTTTCTGGAAATTTAGTGATTTAAATTCCCACTGTCGCTGTCTTTTTTCTTTGTTCTTTCTCATTCCTACCCTGTTCTATCAATATACTATGCTATCTTCTTCTTCGCTAGACCAGTCACCTGCCATTTTTCTTGAAAACTCTTCTGGGACAAAACTCCTCATTTGTGTGTGAGGTCTGTTTGATCAGCTTGGGAATATTGGACGCTTTCTGCTAGGTGGTCACTGGGGCTTCTTATGATGTTAATATTTGGCAATGTAGGCAATTTATATGTATGTGTTTTGTTGATATTTTATAATGATGTTTGTGTTCTATTTTGTTTTTGTAAACAGGGCTTCGATAAATTAGATTATAGCCTCAGCGTTCCCTGCGTGGGATGTCTTTATTGTAAAGTGGCTGGTGGAGTACCTTCAGTGTTACCACTAGGGTTGTTTCGGCAGATCTTTTATGCGGATGAGGGGTGAGTCCTCTTTCAGCGAAGTTGTGGTCTTGATGTAGTGGACCTGATTCGGCTCTTTGCAGTCCGCTGGACCCTGTAAGCAATGAATAACTAACTAAAGCTGCCAGTTATGCGATATTGCGACTGGCTTAGTTTATGTCGTCTCAAATCTATGCTTTGATTGCGACGTTTTTAGAAGCATTGTGTTTTACTTTTGCTGGATCTGATCTTGATCCATTTTCCATCCAGCCATAGCTAGGGCTGACAAATTAAGGTGGACGTTTTGACAAGGCATGAGCGTCTTCAGTCCAGGAACTGACCACACTGCAATTCTATTAAAGAGGATCATGCAGAAGTGAACATTATTATCTCAGTGGCAGGGGCAGCTGTTGGAGAGCGGAGTCTTGGCAAGCAGAGCTAATAATGTTTAAAAATAAGTTAAGAACTAGGTTGTTGTCTCGTGTTCATTTCCCATTACGTTTCTATTCCTAAGATGCAAAAAAAAAAAAAAAAAAAAAAAAAAAAAAAAAAAAAGAGACCGTTGTCCCGACTGCCTCTCAAGTCAGTTCGTCGTCTCATGTTTATTTACTGTTTACTTTTTAACCTAACGAAAGGAAAAGAGACATTGACTACTCGCCGCAAACTTCCACTCCACCTTCATTGTCCCTTTCTCCTATGACAGTAATGTCCACAACCACACTCTCTCGTTGTTTCCTCACGGAAACATTTCCTCGATAAAACCACAACATGACCCTTCCCTTCAACCGTCAATCTGAGCTTGTCTTGCAACTTTTTTGTGCTAAACGCATTCAGGAAGTTGTAGACACACGGTCCCCACTTACTAACAAGAACTAATTGCTCTAATGAGTCAAAAGCGAAGCCAGTAGAATCCAGACAGAGCCAACAGCAGGTGCCGCCGCCAAGTTAACAGGTGCCTTGTACTATTGCTTGCCTCTCTTGGTAGCTTCTGCAACGCCAACATGGACAGCTGCTAAATCCACGTGGAGTTCAATTGCTGCCAAGTTGCATTGCAATGCTGGGCTACAATTTCACTAAACACACACATGCGCGCTCACAGTAAAAATGTCTCTTTGAGGTGGCCACCTGTTTGTCGTTAGTCCCTCGTCGTGTGCTCCTGCTGGTCCTCCTCTGTCTTGGGGTCCTGTTCTGTCTTGTCTTGTCCTGTCCTGTGGTGGGGTCCTGTACTGCTAGTAACAAAACAACACGGAATTTATCAAAACTACAAATATGAATAATGATCCCTTTTAATAATTGTAAATCAAATGTTGTGGGTTCAATCACATTAAAAAAACTAAACTGCGGCAGTCTGACTTTTGCTAAGAAAGCGGCCGGAATTTCAATACATTACAATATACAATACAGTACAATACAATACAATACATCAGTACAATACAATATAATACATCAAATCTGTATTACCTCAAATAGGGGATTTACACAAACGTAGATCATTTGACATAAAAAGAAATGTACATCATTTCACCTGTACGGGTGCGAAGTTTTATAGAACTATTAAAAATACATGTATTTGTTTAGCACATGCAATCAATAGTCAATAATTCTGGTTCAAGTTGTCGCGCTGAACACTTTGAAAACTTTTTTTTTTTTTTTTTTTTTTTAGCGAATTTGAGGATTACTTATAATTTTACGGGTCAACGATGAAGTTGTTGTTCACTGTCGATCCTTGCGAAAGGCGACAATCTGTGTTGTTCAGAAAGGCTTACAGCCCTAGGTCTACAAGCATTTCGGGACCTGGAGATTTTGCTCGATCTGAACTTTACTGACGGTGTTCTCCCGCGTGTTCTGCCCCTTGGCGCTACAAACACTGGCAGACACTTCAAAATCATGCCTGTGAATATTAGGAACAGAATCATGAGGGTTACGATTATTGTCTGCACCTTCAACCTTCCCTTTGCACTATTGAAAACGTCTATTGGTTTCAACAAAACCGGGTTCAAATCTGCTTCTGGGGTAATTTTTTTCTTCACTGATTCAGAGCAATTATTATCAATTGTGATGAATACAGGGAGGGTTGGGGTGTTGTTCCTATCCTATCATAACCCGTAAATGAAAGGTCGTTGGGGCACCACAGATGATTGTTTAACCAGCGTACTCCATCTTTCTTTGTCCACAGCAACTCTCATGGCTTCGTTCAGTGTCAGACCAGTCCATTCTCGAATGTTGTCATCCCACCTCTTTTTCTGAATCCCTCTTCTTCTACCTCCTTGCACCGTGCCTTGCAGGATTGTTTTTCCAAGGCCTGATGTTCTGGTGACGTTGCCGATGGCGCTGTTGTGGAGGACTGCACTGGTAGCCTTGTCATACAGGCTTTTGATGGCTTCAATAATTTTAGGGATGATGTTGTATGGTTGCCCACAGAGCTGCATGCCACACTCGGTTTTTTTGGTGCTGTAGGTATTTCTGGCAGATTATTCTGAGGGTGAAAATCTGTTCAGTTGTACTTCGCTCTGCCCTGAATCTTGCTTGTTCTT